>JAHDVF020001352.1:0-600000 GCA_022606425.2 Lepidostoma basale
CATCTAGTCAATCTTTGACTGTTGGTCTGGTAGCTTATCAAATTTTCCAAACATTGATAACGGAAAAGTTTGAAGTCTTTTTCCAAAACTTAAGAAATCAAAAATATGTTTTTAAGACTTTAATACTGGAAAAATTAGAAATTGATAATTTTAAATCTGATGCATGCAACATTTGTAAATCTTCCATATTTTCACTTCTCGAAATGTCTACAACTGTATGGATAAATATTTTATTAAATAATTATTGTAAAACCAAAAATAATTTAAATTTAGAAATTAATCGAGCATCGAGTCAGAGCAATAAATATAGAAAATTATTAACACTAACCCAAATACAAAGGTCCAACTAATTCCTATATATTTTTAATTAACCTTTGCATGTATTCATGGCCTTTTTGTACATTGTTTCAGATCTACTTCTTGAAAGAAGAAGCAGCTAGTTGCAGACACTGGAACACAGCTTTATTTTATTTTTAATACTCCATTGTGAACGGCCGTTCACAATGGAGTTCTGGTCCCAACCCTAATGTATGGAAGCGAAGCATGGAACTGGCAGAAGAAGGATGAGAGCAGAATAAATGCAGTAGAGATGAGGTCCCTAAGATGTATGTGTGGTAGAACGATAAACGACAGAATCTCAAATGCTGATATAAGAAAGGAATATAGAGCGGAAGAAGGTATTATGAACAAAATTATGAAAGGATCGCTGCGTTGGTTCAGACATATGGAACGTAAGGATGGAGAAAGAATGGTTAAGAAAGTATACGTAAATGATGTAAATGGGGTACGAAGTTGAGGCAGACCGAGGAAAACATGGCATGACCAAATTAATCAAATTTTTAAGGTTGGTCATGTTAGAAGTTGGAGGAATCAACGTACGTGTATGACTCGTTGTATGAATGTGGAGGAAGCTAGAGAGGTTTGCCAGGATAGAGTAGTGTGGTGGTCCAGTCCATTCTCTGCCTACCCCTGCGGAGAAACGGCGTAATGGTTTGTTTGTGTTTGTTTGTTCAGTCTGTCAGTTTTCTTTGCCGATTCTTTCTGACAGTACTAATAGAATCGGTAGATCGTAAAAACTCAATAAAATATATATTGAATAAAAAAACATGTTTTCAATCACCACCCTATTCCTTCATTACACTCTTAATTTAATAAAGCTTCCATATGATATCATAACCAGCGATATTCATGTTCTTCTTCATCTTCTTATTCTTCTGATTGTAGATCTTGTGATCTGTTTATGCAGGATATCAACTTTCTTCCTGTGATGGAGACGACCAGCCTTCTCTCCATCTCTTTGGTGGTCGTTCTGGTGGTCGACGGCCCTCTGGAGTCTCATGTATCACGATATTAGGAATTCTTCCTGAATTCATTCTCTCAATGTGGTCCCTCCAGAATCATCTTCTCTACCTATTCCAACTCACTATGTCTTCAATTTTGCAGGATTTGCGAATTTCTTCATTGGTTATTGTATCTCTAAGAGTTCTCCCCACAATAAGTCGCAATGTTCTCAATTCTGCTACTCTTAAGAGATGTTTGGTTCTGACAGTGTCTGCTCTTGCTTCGATTTTGTTAGAATTATTCATGTTTGAGAGCTAGAAATGAATTTACTCGACAAAGAACCGAGGTATCTGAGATGGCTTAGAAGGTAAGCAGACTGAAATGGCAGTGAGCAGGCCATATTTGTCGGAGGACTGACTGGTGACATGCGTTGGGAAAGGTTTACGTTCTGCAGTGGACGACGGACAACTTATTAGTCTTGTTAACTTCCATTTCACACACAACAATTGCACATGCTTTAATATGTAAAAAATATTTTCTTCTCTTTTGGATGAACTATTTTCTTATATACTATTTTTATTTTATTAAATGTATTTTTTCACATTGGATTCCTAGGTGTTTTGATACTTTGAAATAATTCGTGTTGTCATGCAATTTCTGCATAAAAATTAAATGATATAATATTATTTTGCGAAACTTGGGTTAAAATTATATAAAAATATTTCTTTGAGATATTACAATGAACATTATTTTATTTTCCATATTTTTTTCCATCGAATCAGATTTATTAAAATAAGTAATGCACATGATTTGATTGCAGGCTCGATTATTTCGCTCGTAAAGCTTTATTAATAAATATTGAAATTTTATGTTTACTAGGAATGTTATGAAGAATCATTTGCATTCTTAAAATATATCGAATACAATTTAAAAAATAATTTAAAAAAACATCGATTCATCGTAACAAATCTGTATGAAAGGTACGACCGAATGACAGCTAAAGTGACAGCTGAGGCGATGGCCTCCTCCGTCGGCCACATTGAATCGAACCCTGCGGCTTGTTATTACGTCAAGATGGCACTGGTTTGACAGCCAAGTAGCGCTAGGCGATTCGTTTGTCAATTTATAGAATCAAATGCAAAAAATTGAAAAATGGATACTGATGTTGGTTCTTCTTTAGGTGCTTTGACGGCAGAGTTAGAAAATGCTAAACGTAGTCTGCATAAAATTGATGACAACATAAAAAAAATTGCCCAAAATACAGGTCGATTTCAAAATGATAGGTTAGATTTTTTTATACATTAAAAATATACGGTTGTTTCGTTTATTTTAAAAATATTAACTGAAGAATGTTGCGTTAATCATTTGTATATATATTTCTAGGCACTTTCAAAACACGATTGACTCTTCGCGTGGGGGTTCACGCGTCTTGAACTCAAATTTTTATCAAGAAAATCGCAACATCGAAAATGAGAGGCATGCAAGAAAAAGGCCCAAAGAAACGAAAACAGTTTTCAGCAGGTGAACGATTGTTTTGGGGATTTTTTGATGGTGTAATAATGTATCCTATTCAAAGGTTATATGTGCATTCGTGAATGATTTTATTTTGACTCTTATGATTTCTTTTAGGTTATCTGCACGCACCGCTGGCGATAGTGATGGGGATGAGGAATTCTCCAACAAAAAACCTCGGGTATCATCTCAGGTGATTCGAGAGCTCCCGAGCAAGCAGCAGGTCCTCAAAGCGCAGGCGGGTGACGAGGTATCCAAGGCGCGCAGTCGCCGCATGTTTGGATCTCTACTCGGTACTCTGCAGAAGTTTAAACAGGAAGAGATCTCCCTTAAAGTTAAAGAAGACAAAAAAGCCCGGGTGGAGAAGAAAATTGAGGAACAAGCCAAGCAGGAGAGGGAAAATGAAAGAAAGGAAAGGCAAAACCTATTTGCTGAGCGGGAATTCAAGAAAGCTACTATCAAAACTCTGGAAGAAAAAATGGTGCGGATGCAACAGTTTGAAATGTGGGAAAGTGTACATAAACCCCTCATAAACTTCATTCAGTCCAAGTGGAAACCACATATTTATTGGTTGCCTAAGATAATGAATCACCAAGCTAAAGAAAAACAAGATATTAGCAGGAAAATGCATGAGAGTGAGTATTTTGCATCGTGTGCCACCGCATATTTATTTATAAAGCTTTATTTCCTACCTTTTAATTGAAGTACACACTAAAATAATAGTGTTAAAAATGTATTTATATAAACTAACTAACCATCACGCCGTCTCCCGAAGGGGTAGGCAGACAGAATGGACTGCCACACTTTTCTTTCCTGATTTCTCTCGCTTCCTCAACATTCATACATCGTGTCATGTACGCGCGTCGATTTCTCTGACTTCTCACATGGCCGACATTCAATATTTGATTTATTTAATCGTGCCACGTTTTCCTCGGTCTTCCTCTATTTCTGGTTCCATTTACATCATTAAGATATATTTTTTTACCATTCTTCTTCATTCATTCTTTCCATATATCCAAACCATCTTAATGATCCTTTCATTGTTTTGTTCATGACACCATCATTCGCACCGCATTCACTATATGTATTTATATTGTTTTTGTAAATCTATTATTCCTGTAGATTACATTTTGAATATCTTTTTTTTAATTCACAGAAATTATTGAAGATAAACAAATTAAGTTAAAGGATGAATTGATCGCTATTGAAGAAAAATGTCGCCGTGGTTTTAAGATACCTCCCAGCTCTCGCAGAAAACCTGGTCGGAAGTCTCGATTTTCGGAAACGCAGAATGAATCAGTTGATAGTATTCAAGATGAAGAAGAAAATTATTCAGATGTGTCAATCACAAAAATAAAACAAGAACGTGATGAATCCAAAAAGGAAGAAAGCCACAATACCGAGGAATTACTGAGTACCAATGCCATTAAACTCGAAAATAAAAGCTCGGACATAAAGAACGGAAAAGCCTCAGCTGCAGAAAAAAGACATTCCCAAAAGCGGGAAGAGGCTTTGGAGAATAATGATGAGTCCGCTGATCCAAAGACAATTAACGATGTGGCTTTTGAGAATGGTTCTAATTCACCGCAAGAAGGTTAGTAAATTCAGATTGTATAAAATGGTGCCTACATATTACTATTTGTAAGTTATATTTTTTTATGTATATATGACCATATCTCATGGTTTCTTCTTGGTGTTATTTCAAAGAAACACCTGTTACCAATATTCTCAAATTGTTGTAGATTAAAACTGCAACAATCTTCAAAACAATTATTTAAGAAGAAAAAATGGTGCATTTTCATACCCTAAAACAAAAAAAAATATTATCAACTTGACATAGTTTATATACATATAACAAATGTTTCTCTTATTAGATACTAGAAGTCCTCACGATGATGCAGCAGATGCAAATGATGACCCGACTGGTCCAGAAGAAACTATAAATGATAAACCCAATTCAGATGTTGATGAAGACAAGACGCCAAGTGATTCACAAGAACCACCAAACACTTTGGATGAAAACTGACTGCAATTGTATATTGAGGTTTTCATATACTCTTTAATGTGTATGTAACCACCAGATTTTTTTTTCACTGCACACTCTGGACATGATAGTATTCAAATCAAAGTTAAGGTGAGTAAAACATGTCAGAGTAATCAAGTAATTTCATACATGGAGATTTCATCACTTCATGACCAACTAAAGCATTTTATCAAAAAAATTATATGGTAAACAGCAAAAATTTTAATAATCTGCTTTTATTGCAATATAACGTCTTATGGTTTGAAAGAAACTGAGGTTTTAAGGATTGTTGGGAGTCCATCATTGAGATAGATGGTATTCGTAGATAAAATGATTATGTAGTTGCCTTTTCTCGCATTTTGATTGAGCTGATGAGACTGATCTAAGGAAAGGAACCGGATTTAAAAGCGTGAACTGTCCGAAAATGTACATATTTATAATCTGATGATGTATGATCTCTGTAATGTCTGCTATTTATCCGTGAGACACAATACTTCTCTAAAGTCAGTCTATATAGATTTTAACAAAACATTTAAAATTAAATTGAAGATAAGTTGATGTGTTTTTGGAAAATCCGTGTAGCTTGTCTCTCCGGACCAACGTTTCGGAGATCTTTGCAGTCTCCATCTTCAGGGTGGTTATGATATTATTGGTTGATGTGTCTATCGATTGATTGGGGTAAAATGTATGACAGACTTACCACAAAGTTATTGCATATTATGTATACACACAGATCATAGAAAAGAAATATATTTTGTTGTATGGTTGATTTTGTATGTTTTTGAAATGCCAGTTTCTTTTACAAACTACCGTTGGATCATACCAGTTAAAAATCCTAATAATTTTAATGAATTACCCTAATTCTCAAACCTAATATTGTTTTTTTTTTTCTTTTATGTAACAACATAATTTATAAAATATATTTCTCCTTGAAAAATATTCTGAACAATTCAGTGTGCTTTGAATTTTGGTCTTTTAAAATAATTTACTAACTGGAAACGGATGAATCTTATTCCAATTATTATTTGATTTATTCCATGTAAACATTTGTATTTTCAAAAATTATATTTATATTGTTTTTTATGTCATCAAGTAGATATGTGTTAGTTAGATGTTGAATTGAAGTAAAAAGTGATTTATAAAATGTTAAAATTATGTATTAAACAATATGTGACTTTAACTAAAAAATATATCTATATTTTTCATTAAGCAAAACTGGAATAGGTAGATAATATTTACGCAGATTGTTATCTGCCGTTGCAAATAGTTAAAATAATATGCCGAATTTGATAATATTTTGTATGATTTGCATTATTTATAAAACAATTTCTTCTTCAATAAATTGTGAATTGGCTATTTTTTATAAAACTGTAAAATTTTCTTGTTAATTACACAAACAAACTTGGCAGCAATATCATTAATCATTTAAACATCTACAGGTTCTTTTGTGACATATTATTAAGATGATTATATAGCATTAAAAAATGTTATTTCTTCTATAATTGTATTTTTCGTGACCAAATTCATTGCTGATATCGGCCGACTGGTCACAAAATATAAACTTGCGTAAGAAATGAAAGATGTATTTCCACAGATGAAAATTGTACATATTTTTTTAATTTTTTATTATATTATGATTATTACAATGAATTTTCCACCATAAGATTTCAGTTAAAATATTATAATTGTAAAATATTTGGATATATTTAGTTATCCTGTTAGTTTAAATTAATACCATTTGTTTAATTGGGATCCTTTCTGTTAGAAAAAGATAAACAGTGCAATGTGTATTTGTATCTTTCTAATATTAAAAGTTTTCTCCTTTTTTATTATTAAAATCCAAAGTGATTTTCTATTTTTGTGAGTAATATAATCATCTATGTACAGCGGCTTGAATTTTGGTAGAATGAGTGATGTTTTTATTATTAAGTATCTATTTAAGAATCACTATTAGTTTCCTCATAATTGACAATGGTGTCAACAATTAGCATTATTTTCTGATGTGTAATAAATCTACATAAAGTTCTGATATGATTTCATATATGACACTTTCACAAAACACTTTCAATTTATCTTTTGCATTTAAAGCTTTTCATATATTTATATTTCAAAATTTTAATTATGCATATATGTAATGGAAGTTTAATAAAATCTTTTATTTTATTAGATTTTCATGAAAAAAAGCCTCCAATACCACTGTTATCCAATAATTCCGCAATACCACGCATAATCGAAGGACGGCTATGAGCAGACTTTTGAGTGCTATGGATTAACAAAATGCCTAGATCGAACATGTGTATAATAATCTAGACAAAATATTCATAAAGTATCATGGGTGTTTGTTTTCCTTATAAAATTGGAAATATTTGATGGTATAAAAAAAAGTAGCTTTTTTCACTCCCTGTCAAGAAGAATTGATAATTTTGGGACACTAGCAAGGTTTAGTTGTCTATATAGCACGTTTTTATGTAGGTGAATGATTATTTCTTAAGATGATTCCATGTTTTTAATCAATTCCTAGTCTTAGAAACCAATTAATTGGATTGTTGATTAGTATTCAGTCTCAAACGAATAAGTTTTTGCCAAGTATCTGGGTTTAAATTTCATTTGCTATCGTAAATTTTCTTGATCTACAATTATAAAATTTTATGAAGAAAATAACTTTTTTGCGTATTTAAATAAATGGAGGGAAAATATCTTTTGGACACTGTCAGAATATCTGACTAAAAATACTTAAGTAGATGGTTAGATCATATATTTGTCAACATCTCTAGGGAACATTGTAGTCAGCTGGGTCATCATCTATATATACATAAAGGACGAGAGAATAATGGAATTTAATCTTAATTTATTTAAATGATCCACAATCTTAATAATAATATATCTAGAACTATAACCATTTATATTAAAGCAAAAGGCGGACTTGTTCTCTTTGCCCAAATGTTTAAATTTATTTCTAAAATGTCACTAAGGAAGATGTCATGATGGTTAGTTGCTAGTAATTAGTTGGCAAGTACAGATTTGTTTAATTTATTTTCAGTACTAAACAGTCATATGTTTATACTTGTAAATATGGTGTTCCATATGTATCTATCTTATGATAAAAATATATTGTAATGTATTTGATAACTTTTAATATGTGCACAATAGCTAAAAATAAAAATTGTGTCATCAACAATTCACTTTGTTTTTGTGGTGAAATTTTGTTTACAATCTCTTGATAAATCAATGTGTATTTCAATATACTAAGTAATTTTTCAAGAATTGATGAATATGTACTTTCAATTATTTAACTTGATTTTACTCAAAAATGTTCCCACTTGTAATTGTTTTCTATGAGTGAATTAGTTAATAAACTGATGGTGATATTCCATGATTGTGCTTTCAGCGTTGTTTTATTTTTAAAAAATCAAACCTATTTTTAAAAAACTTACCTCAATTTAAAGAAGACTTAAGTAATGACTGTCAGTAAAACTCATACTCATAATATTAGGTCCTTACAAATGAAATTGGCGTTTTGCCGTACTGGCAACTTTGATCTCAAATATCTTCTCTTTGGTTGGGAATTCCAAATTCAAATTTATACAGCTATTTACTCAAGTATTTGTGTTTCGAAAATTATAATTCATTTGTTTTTTCCTCAATTGTTTTTTTTCTTTGCGTCACTCAGTTTACAAAATGGAAAACTTGAAATATCGCGTTATTTACGAGTACGAGTTCCACCGTGGCACCAGTGCTGCAGAAACGGCTCGAAGGATTAATGATGTGTATGGCGACGGTGCCGCAAAAGAAAACACAGTGCGTTTTTGGTTCCAACGTTTTCGTTCTGGAAATTTCGACCTGCAGAACAAGCCCCGTGGACGGCCGGAGACCAAAGTTGATAATGAAGAATTGAAGGCTATTGTGGAAGCGGATCCATCGCAAACCACGTCCGAGTTAGCTGCAGGCTGCGGTGTTAGTGATAAAACTGTTTTAATCCACTTGAAGCAAATTGGGAAGGTGAAAAAGCTTGAAAGGTGGGTACCTCACGAATTGAGTGAAGCAAATCAACAAACGCGCGTTGACTGCTGCGTTGCATTACTCAACCGGCACAATAATGAAGGGATTTTGAATCGAATCATTACCTGTGATGAAAAGTGGATCCTGTATGATAATCGGAAGCGCTCATCGCAATGGCTGAACCCTGCCGAACCAGCCAAACCATGCCCCAAGCGAAAATTGACTCCAAAAAAGTTACTTGTGAGCGTTTGGTGGACTAGTGCTGGTGTCGTTCACTACAGCTTTCTTAAATCTGGCCAGACGATTACGGCAGATGTCTATTGTCAGCAACTGCAAACCATGATGGAAAAGCTAGCTGCTAAACAACCGAGGCTGGTTAATCGCTCTAGGCCACTGCTGCTTCATGATAACGCTAGACCACACACTGCACAACAGACGGCTACCAAATTAGAAGAGCTTCAATTGGAATGTCTAAGACATCCACCGTACTCTCCGGACCTTGCCCCAACAGATTACTATTTTTTTCGAAATTTGGATAACTTCTTGCAAGGGAAAAAATTCAACTCCGATGGGGCAGTCCAAACCGACTTCAAAGATTTTATTGATTCCCGTCCGAATGTTTTTTTTAGTAAAGGGATCGATGAACTACCTATGAGATGGCAAAAGTGCATAGATAGCAATGGTACATACTTTGATTAAATAAATATATTATATTTAAAAAAAATCAACTTTATGTTCCTCCCATACAAAACGCCAATTTCATATGTAAGGACCTAATATACTCATAATATCATACTCATATACATAAGTGCTAAGTTGATTATTGCGGTAAATGGTAAAGGAACTAGTGTGTAAACTCATTAATATCTAGGATGTATGGTCAACGAAGAGGAAGAGAATAACACCTTCGTTCCGGCTCTCGCAAGTTCTCACTGGGCATGGAGCCACACTCTCGTATCTACACAGATTAAAGATTCACCTCACTGTCCCTGTGACTCACAAACAATTAAACACATAAATCACACACTGCCCCATCTACACGCGCGAGAGATGGAAATGGAGGAGTGTCAAAGAAGAGACATCCACATCACAGATCTCCCAGCTATCCTCCGCAACAAAGACACACTCAACAGATTCGTTGACTACACTACCACGGTGGTGGATCGATTGCAAGAGGGCAACAAATGACTATAATATTAACATGGTTTTTCTTTACGCAGCGCCCCAACAGGTTCTCTATGGTTCCCTCAGTTTTAAGACAAATGTCGAGATGCTATTTAGCTAGTCCATGGAATCACAAGACAGGCACATTTACAAACACGTAGTTAAAATCGCACTCAAAAGCACTCACTGATAAAACTTAGCTTACACCACCTTGAAAATCCAGGTATAATTCTTAAAGACAAAAAAAAAACAATCTACATATATACTCACATTTCGTAGTCATCCAGCTTTTTGGTCATAACTTTTATCTAGGCCCATGTTTCCAAATGATGGGTTGCTCTGTTTCATAGCACCGGTTTCGTTTTGAAGTGGCTATTTCGGGCCATCTCTATTCCCTGTTCTTAGATTTTTTTTATCAGGGGAGGTAATAAAACAACATTCACAATTATCTAATTTCATTTTTAATACACGTAAGATTACACATACCTTATTTAAATACTATTTTTTTTATATATATTTATAATATATATTCGTATTTAACATACATTCAGTGGTCTATAAATAATTGTTACACAAATTCATATGGTTAACATTTTAAAGATCTTTAACACATCACGTTTATTTAACATTCAATTGTAGTTACATTCATCTCTCTCTGGACAAGAGATTCCCTAGTATACTGATTGACTGATGACTGCTCTGTTTATGTGCTTGGTAAACCGAAAGTATATGAACAATGATTTAATAGAGATGTCTTTGTGGAACTTGACAATAAGCGCCACATAGTAATCTGAACGCGGTAAAGTGAGGTGATTTTATGGTAGTTGTATTATTGACATTTACATGTCTATAAATATATTTAAAAAAATATTAAATACATAAGTTACAGAACACGGTTTGTAAGAAAAAAATGTGCATTGCTAGATATCAGTATAGCAAGTTTGTGCTTCCAAATTTTCTATAATTATAAAAGACAAAAATGTTCTGGAATTATATAGATTTTAGTGTCAGATATATTTATAATTAATGTTTTGACTTTATTTTGGGGGGAGAGTATCTAGCAATGCAGGTGTAGTGAAACAAACTATTTAATAGGAGATATTTGGCACAAAGTTTTAACAATATTAAAGAATACATTATAAAAATAACACTTTTAGTTTTGTTTCAACACCAGTTGTGAGAATTAAGTATTTCTAATTTGTGTGTATAAATAAATAATTTATTATATGTTTGACGATCTATTAAATTTCTTAAATTTGATACAATTACTTCAAATCATAAATCTCTGAATTTTTCATGTAACAAAACAATATTCTTAAGATTTTGTTCAGTTGTAGTAGTCAATTGTATGCCAAACGATATGATTATTACATTAGCTCAAATATCAGCAGAATATTTAACAATGATGGGTGAATTAAGTAGCTCCAAGATTATACATCGAACTTGGAAATGCTACAAGAAATGTGAAAATAAATGTCAATGACATGACATAATTGATTAGTTCTTAGCTAGAAATAATTATGAGATTTGTGAAAATTTTAATACCTACGAATCTTTGTGACATTTTAAATAATACTTTTTTGTGCAATACAGCTTTCTTGATGTAAAATATTTTCAATAAGAAAAATATCAAAAATTCTAATGCAGGTCACATGTATTTGTGGACAATGAATACTTTAATATTTGGTGCAGTTTCTTCAAGGACAAAATTACCGTTGCCCGGGAGAGTACGCAATCCCTTACAAAATATTTCAAGTGTAAGCTAGTTGGTACACCTGAGTACAAGCCGCAGCCCTCGAGCACTCTCCCGGGCTTGTAGTACAATATAACGAGTGTTGGATGGGCCTGGGCCAACAGCATTAGTCAACAGTAACCGCGACACGCACACACATATATCACTAGCACGCACACAGATGCAAATATGATCATTCACGACCGAAATAAACCCAAACTTACACTAGGATAAACCCGACCAGATTCACTACTATAATTTAGCATTTGACTATTTTCCTAGGTGTGCAAATGGCCGTCCCTTAGATGCACAATGTTTCGTGGCATTTATTGCCGCAATAAAGTTTTAGCCGAGTACCTACTATTGTTTATAATACACATTAAAGGGCTGCCTTGAATCGTCTCGGATGATAAATATCTGAGTTTGCGGTGACAAAGCACACGGACCACGGTAGATTTGGCAAGTACGCACCGAGTAAAGTAGGTTTCACCCTTTTAAAATCGACGTTCATTTTAAAACATACACATTAATCAAATTATAGCCGTGTTTAGAGTTTACTCTTCGCAAGCATTCTTCTAATGCATTCACGAGGTGTTTTTTCATCCGACTATCATTCCCACAAGTTAAATATACGTAAATGCAAGAGTACTTAAATAACAAAACAAACAAATAGTTTTGCACAATTGCAAAATGAAAACAACAAATATAAAAAATAAATTGGAGTAATGTGCTCCCAAAAACATTGAGAAAAATAAAATAAAAATGTTGAGTCACAAATTATAAAATCAACCTGGGCAAATAACATGACCAAATATAAAATACAAATTGGTCTCAGATATGCCAGGTTTGATTTATAATAATATACCCAAATCATTACAAAAGTATAAATAAAGAATTCTCATTCGATATGTAAATAACGTTAATTTAAAGAATACAATTATAAAAAAAAAAACATGCAGATGTAACAAGACAAACATGTGGGCAACTTTTCAGATTAATTTGTTCGAAAAAATCACAAACATTTTGAAATAGGTTGTGCAAAGTCCGTACACTATATAAGCCACTCACTAATGAGGATTTTTATAATAATTTTAATATAAATTCTATATTTGATAACGGAGAAATGATAAACAGGCAATAGCGGTGGGTTTGTACTATTCAATGTTAAGCACGGTGGACTGCAGGGGTCCCGCCTACACTACGCCCGCAACTAACAGGCGCGTTTGAGTTTGTAGTCCATACTCCCCGTTCAGCGATAAATCAATCATATCCGTTGATACTTGTATAAACATAATAAAGTAAGCGTGAGACTGTGAACACTTGTCATCTTGTAACAATACGGGGACAGGGCGGGATGGGAGAGTGCAGGCGGTCCTGAAGTCCACGGAGGCCTAGCATTATTGAGATGCTACCTTCACATTGGAACTGTGACAATAGTTGTGACTACGCAATAGTAACACGAATTCAGCATCAATATTCATATTTTATCGCTAATATAATATATATTTATGTAATTCAATATTTGTATTTGAAACATCAACACTTCTTTATATATTATCCATTATTTCATTCTCTTAATCTAGTGTATCCGATTAACTTAAAATGTTAACATTACAATCTCGCATTATGTTACATATTACATTGTATAATAGATAAAAGCACAATTTCTCCTCGTCTCAATTGCAAAAAACAAGCTTCAATGTATAAATCAGTAACGTACATACTTACTTACACGAGCTAGAGCATGTCACGGCGATACACCCGTCGGCTCGCTACTTGAGGTCGCCCCGCCCTCGGGGTGTGACTACTTTACTTTAGAAAACGGGACATCAATTCAATTGAAAATATCACAAAAGCATTACAATATTCCTTCTATGTGGAAACAGATAAATATCCAAAGTGAAAACTAAGTTAAACAATCCCAGAGAACATTGGGTAGAAAGAAGCGGATCAATCGAAAGCCGTTGACCTAACAAATTTGAATATCTTTGTAAACCTACTGACTGGTTCTAACACAAATCTATACAAAAAAATACTTCTTTAATAATCAAAGCATATTATGTATACGTATTGGACGTTGGACGCTTTAACTACGCTTTCATTTTAAATATTTATGTAGCAAATAAAGATACACAAAGTTAATATTTCAAATCCGGCAATTAAAAAAACGTTAATTAGTACAACACTGAAATTCTAACGCTTTTAATACAAATGGAATTTTAACACGAATGGTACAAATTTATAATTTTATTTCACATAAACAAGAGTCGTCTAGAGCTAAATTATGAATATACAGATTATTACGTAAGCACGGAAACGTGTAGTCCTAGTAAGTGCCGCAGCTGACCGAGGTGTTCTGACCCGAGGCCGGCACCTAAGGAGCTCCATTCACAAATGGCCACAATGGCCACACGTCGCGGGCGTTGCTCTCAAATGGATTATTAAAAATATATCTTTGATTCACTTGGTGCACATTCATTCTGCTAGTCACAATACTCCGGAACATGCCTTGGTACGTACAAAACATCTAAAGCATCGTTAACAATAAATACGTAATCATATTACACGAGGAAATTTGTGAGAATATTTTTATAAAAGGTATTAAGATATATGGCACTAAATGACTGAAATCGTGAACATTGAAAAAAACTAAATATTACTTAATTAAAAGCATTACTGCAAACTTCCTCACAAGGAACTTCAAATCAAGTTTGTGATAGCATTTCCACATTTATACCCGTGGTATATCTTCAGTAGGTAAGTGGCGGCTTTTTGTTCATGGGAGATCACTAGATTACGTGTAGAGATACAATTTCATAATAGACAAACATTCCTAATCCGGAATACTAACATTGGATTAACCGAGTCAATGGAAATGTCCTAGGCCAAATGTGATGATAATTTAAAAGCCATTACTTAAGAAATTTGATTATCACAATATTAGTAATGAGTAACGCAAATAGACATTATAGAAAGATTGGATGATATAACAATACATTACACAAACATTACTGGATTTTCTTAGCAAGACAGAGAAAGAACAAAGAAATGCAGCACATTCCATTATTGCACAATTAATAACCCAAATGCGGCAGGTATATACTAATATGAATTTGATATAACTTCAAATATAATACAAAGTATAAACACTCAATATTTAAGAAACGTAACATTATCAATCCGATAACAACTTCATAAATAATTTTCACCGTCAATTCATCAGTGCAGGTATAAAATGGGCAATGATGATATGTAATACTGAAACATAACCAATTATTTGAATATTAATACAATAAAAGCTGAATGTTGATAATTCAGTTATGAAAAATAATTAGATCTAAAAAATAATTAAGAATACTATACACATTTTATAAAGAAATGATAAAAAAAAGTAATACTTGTGATTAAAAATTGACAACACTTAAAATATAATTGTAAACAATGTTCGTCTGCTTTGATTTTTAGTGCTTAAAATGTTTAACAATTTTTTTTAAATAATGGTATTAAATATAAATTGACTTACTAATGAAAAAAAATAAATAGATAATATTGCACATATTTTGCTATACAATTTAGCTAATAGTGTATAAACACCGAGAAGCAATCTAACTCACTTGCGAGTGTCCGCCATTTGAGACGACGGCGATGCGATTAAAATTAATTAAAAATTATTCTTTGGCGTAATAACAGTAGTGAATGTTAAATTATCTTGTAAACTAATAAGCTAGGGGCTTATACGACTTAGCGATACACATATTTGAGATGCACAAAGTACACAAAACACTATAACTTGTTCAAGCGCTGCACCCGACCTATCGATTCCGTTACAAAATTTAAACAAAACTTTTGAAATCAGTTTCAAACTACATATACAGTCTAAACTGTATTTCTTTTTATAAATTCACATTTAAAAATTCATTCTATGACAATCTAATTATTGAACACTATGTAAAATTAAATAAAAGTATCAAATTTATCGATACTCTTCACAGCTTTAGGTTGAACATATATCGTGTTTGCATTTAGGATCAGATCAGTTACGGCCGCAATCGCGGCTTTAGATTCCTTGTTTCTTACATCAGATGACATATTATTTAAATATTATTACTATTTTAGAATGATGTGCACAATGTTCCAACGTTTAGGGTACTTTAAAAAAGATGATCAATCGACGATCTTGTAATCTAATCCAAATCCAATTGTGTATGACCTGACAAAGACATTTTTATTTAGCAGTAGTAAGGAAATGTCAACACACATTTTTTTTACTGATTTGTGTTACAATAGTGATTTATCCTCTTTCAGAAAATACTTCTAAATTAAAACATTGTGTATTTGATAATAGCATACACAGATGTACTTTGTACAAATATATTATTAATATAAAATGGTAAAAACAAATAAATCAGTAACAAAATGAATTACGAAAATATTTTAGCACTCTTTTCAACATAGTACGGAGGAGTGAAAATAACAGTTTCTCAACAATAAGCTCTCAGGGCCCTTCTCCGCCTCATCCCTCCCCTGCTCTTGCCACTCTGCACGGGGAGACAGAGGGGTAAAGGATACCCTGTATAATAAAACATAGATATTTCCTAGACTTTATCCCTACATATTTGACTAGATAAATATATTGGCAATACGTTCATTCAGGGTATACTTCTCAAATAATAAAATTAAAATATATACCTCAAAAACAATTGGTACAATGAAATACTATTCGAAACATAAAGCAATGCCTCATTTCACCACTCACGGAATATACACTTTGCGCGATCTAACTATTTTATATAAGAGTATTGTAAAATTAGAGAACGAGTCTCGTTAAAAATGACCTCTAAAATAATATAGCATATTGTTGCAGAATATAGTTTTATGGCCTCAACACAAAATAATAGAAAACAATTTTTTTATACATGTAGAAATAACATATTTACGTAAACAACAACAAAAAAAAGAAGAAAAAAAACAATATGTACAAATAAACAAATCAAAAAAACACTGCAACTTAAAGAATCCAAATTTAAAAAAGGGATTTGAAAATTCACCCACAAAAGCACGGGTTTTATTCAAGTTTCAAAATGATAGATATGATGTTAATAAATGGATAGTTTTGTGAAACAAATAAATAATAAAACCTATTTGACTAACTAAAGTTTTAGTAGGAAGCTTCTAGTTTCTATAAAATTGGCTCCGGCGCGCGGGCGGTCTCTACCCTAGTCCTGACAGCACATAACGGGCCTAGGAATAGAGGAGGGTGGAGGGGGCCTGCCCGCACAAGCCGAGATTAGATTAAGCATCTTGGCGAGCAAGATGCATCATTTAACATTTAAAGAATACACTTTCACGTAAACCTCTCCATTTCCTAAACTTTGGACAAGTCCCACAAGCCGAGAGACTCGAGCGTGGCGAATATTATTACTAAATGGGGTTTTATTCATCCATATTTACAAAAACGGATCTTATTTAACTATTTTATACTTTAAAAAAAGTAAATACCATATTATATCATTACGTATTTAAAAAAAAATACTGAAGAAAAGAATACAAAAATCAAGAAAGAAGATAAATTAATACTTAACTAATCATCACATTGAAATATATTCATAACAATAATCAAGAACGTTAATCGAAAATAATGGAATAAAGAGTGTGTACAAGATACAAAGCATGTCTAGAGTAAGGCTAAACAATACACCATCATCAGGTCTGAAGGACTACAGCCCGCTAGTCTGGCCGGTGCAGACTTCAGCCGCCGGCTTCCTCGCCGCTAAACTATTGTATAAGGAAGGAGCTTCTCCCTCACTATGGCACAAAATACGCTCAGACCTAATGCGAAACACCAACAAAACAAGCACGGGATAAATAGAAAGTGAAGATCCAAGCTTGAGATGGATTTCAGCGGAACATTCCTTAGGCCTGCGGAGCTTTGTCTGGCGTGCCCCGCGGGGGGCAGAAGTCTTTGTTCACGAATGAAAATCCTCTAAATTCCTCCTGCAAGCAAATTACATGTTAGAAAATTAAAGTTAATAACAGCTCCCCTAGAGAGTCGTATTAATGAAGAGAATCCTACCTGATTAATGCAGCGCAGCACGTCAGCCGAAACGGGTGTTAGGACCGGCTCTTCCTTTGTGAATTCCGAATCAAAGTTCAAAGCGTCCTTCTTATTTTTCTGGAAAAGAAATTTATACATTAGTTCTAATACATATATGCGAAGAATGAGTAATTGGAACAAATTACCAAATTCATGCATCTGGGAATCATGCTTACAAGAATAACAAAATGGAAAAAGATGTCGAATGAAGGGTTGGTGCTGGCAACAAAACGAATGTGCGTACAAAATCATCACTGCCAAATGATTACATAAACGGAAGCAAAGATAGCAGTACATAATGGAGGTCTGGTGTTAACCATTATGTATGGAAGTGAAACTTGGAGCTGGTAAAAGATGGATAAAAGTAGGATAAATGCAATAGAAATGAGATCACTAATAAGAATTTGCGGAGTAACATTGTATAACAGAACACCAAATGAAGATAAGAGGAAGGAATGTAATGCAGATGAACGTGTCTTAAATAAAATTAAAAATATGGAAAAAATCAATGAGATGGTTAACACTTTCAACGTGTTAAAGAATTATTATCAAGCAATGTGAAAAGAAAAAGAAGTCAAACAAGGCTCAGGAAAACATGGCATGACCAAATTAATCAATTACTGAAAGTAGGCCAAATTTGAAGTTGAAAAATGGATGAGCATGTGTGTCACGTTGTATGACCATAGAAGGAACTCAAAATGTATGTAAGGATAGAACAGTGTGGTATTTCATCCTACCCCTTCAGAGATACGATACTTAACTTGTTGGTTAGATAGTTAGTCCTAATATTATCTAAAGCTAAATGCATTTTCTCAATGAGTAAAAACATTGTTTTATTTTATGTTTATAACCCCCTTTGTGCGGCTGGCTTCATTTGCAGTAAAAAAAAAATTGGTATCGAATTGCGATTGGTTACATTTACAACTCACACAGACAGAGAGTCCCGGTTTATCATAATATTATGCACAATTTATTAGTAAAGAAACTGAAGTAAATGGTTTTATAAGATACATTCATATATGAGCTGTAAATGTTGTATGCCGCAGTTCGATCCCAATTTTTTTTGGAATGCAAATGAAGCCAGTCACACTATATGGGTTAAAATGGAATAAACAGTAATTTAATTAATAAAATTATGTATCATGAAATTACATTGTACATCAAGTATATTAAAAATTCAGTTTAGGATCCAGAATAAAAGATTGTACGAATGTGATACGAAGAGGCTAAAGTTGGCGAAGGCAACAAAATCAATTTAGAGAATATCTGGGACTCACAATCTTGGGCTTGAAGGGCGGGCGCACCCTGCGTGTCTCCAGCGCGTCCCAATCCATGTCCCGGAAGAAGGCGTGGCCGCGGATGGTCGCCTCCGCAACAGATACGCATGACGCACAGCCCAACCGACGGGCCGGGTTCTTCGTCATGAAACCTGGGTACAAAATGTAATAATTCATCAATATGTGATTGAAATGACTAAATTTAACCATATATTTTGTCTTGCTCAACTGAAGTTTTTCTTAATATGTTTGTATCGAGTGGAATAAATAATAACTCACGCGCTGTTATTAATACGTCTCAACTATCTCCATATTTTGGAAACCACGGGGGCTTAACACGTATCAGGTCGTGGCAGTCATATGTGACTGCCAGTGGCGGTACTCCCATAGAAGCCCAGCTTGCATAAGAAATTTTGAATCAAAACCTCTTCTGGCTTACAGAGGTTCAGCTCTTGTGGTTATTCCTCTTACCTCTGATGGGAACATTGTTGGAAGGTGATTTGGTGGGTTGTTGGTTTATGCGGGGGCACGATTTCTTAGATTTGGGGGTTTTGATTCTGACTTCTGAAAAATTCTTACGCAAGCCGGGCTTCTGGGCTGGGCTGGTGACTTTTGTGACTTGCTCCAGTTTGTTCAAATCAAAATTAATTATTATTGGTGATCAAGGTAATCTTAATGAAATTTGTTTTTATTCTTATGCAAATGATACTCTTTAATCACCAGAGTATCATTTGCTGTCATTTAAATCATTATATCAAATTATAAATGATCATTGATTCATATAAGAAACATTCCCTGTTTTTTATATATACGATGAATATACAAAGAAAAATTAAGTTTCGGTCCTTCAGTGATGACCTTTGTGCCCGAATGGTAAGTGCATTGAATGCCATACCAAAGGTTCCGGGTTCGATTCCCGGCAATGGCATTGTGATTGTCACACTATCTTTGGCATGATGAAGAATTCACGTGACAATAAAATGGCAAAAGATTAGTTACAAGTCACTTGAATATGATAGCTATACCCTTTACATCGATTTGGCTCGCATTGTAATGATATAAAGAGCGATTCAACAAAAAAAAATATATAATTATTTTTAAAATATAAAAAAAACGCATTACAAGGTTAAGTTGAATTCAGATTGTTTTTAAAAATCTGACAATGAATGAATTGAGAAGTAATGACCTTTCAGTATGGAGACTGCCTCCTTGGAGAGCCAGACAGGATAAAGCACATCATCGTGCAGGATTGACTCAAAGAGATCATCCTCGTTGTCTGCCTCGAAGGGTGGTTGCCCAGCCATCATTTCATACATCAGCACACCCAGCGCCCACCAGTCCACCGAGGGTCCATACTCCAGCTCTTGGAGGATCTAGACATTAAACAAAAATGGTTATACAAAAAATTAGAGGACAGATACATTTCTCATAACATTATCTGACAACAACCCGTATGGAAGCGAAACAAGGAACTGGCAGAAGAAATATGAGAGCAGAATAAATGCGGTAGAGATGAGATTCCTTACACGTATGTGAGGTAAAATGAAGGACAGTAAAAAATTTAATTCTGTTATCAGGAAGGAATGTAGAGCGAATAAAAGTATTATGAAAGGGTCACTGCGTTGGTTTGGATATATGGAACGCATGGAAGAAGAAATAATAGTTTACATCAACAAAACTAACTAACTAACTAACCATCACGTCGTCTCCCCAAGGAGTAGGCAGAAAGAATGGACTGCCACACTTTTCTTTCCTGACATATTTCTCTTGCTTCCTCAACATTCATACATCGTGTCATGCACGTGCGTCGATTTCTCTGACTCCTCACATGGTCGACATTCAATATTTGATTTATTTGATCGTGCCACGTTTTCCTCGGTCTTCCTCTATTTCTGGTTCCATTTACATCATTAACATATAATTTTTTTACCATTCTTTCTTCATTCATTCTTTCCATATGTCCAAAACATCTTAATGATCCTTTCATTATTTTGTTCATGACACCATCATTCGCACCGCATTCACTTCTTATATTTTCATTCGACACTCTATCATACACAGAATATCCACACATTCGTCTAAGAGATCTCATTTCTACTGCATTTGTTCTACTTTCATCCTTCCTTTGCCAGTTCCATGCTTCGCTTCCATACATAAGGGTCGGTAGAAGAACACCATTGTGCACTGCCATTCTAGCTTTTTTGGATAGGTTTTTGTTTGCGATGACAACTGATTCATCAACAATGTGAATGGATTATGGAGTCAAGGAAGACCGAGGACATGGCATGACCAAATTAATAAAAATGTAAAGGTCGGCCATGACTGTATGACTCGCTGTGTGAATGTGGAGGAAGCTAGAGAGGTGTCAGGATAGAGTATTCTCTCTGCCTTCACTTCCGGGGGAACAGTGTGATAGTCTGTTGTTGTTTTATAATAAACAGCATAAATATACGTCAAATGCTGACCTCTGGGGCTATGTAGTCCGGAGTTCCACAGAATGTCGTTGTTGTTATTCCATCTGCAAAAGGACAATGCAATTATAGTTCATATTCTGTTATGAAAGAAAACCCCTTTACGTAATGCCACGATTTTTATTTTTATTATCCCTGAATAATAATAAAATATTATATTATTGTTGAAACTTAAACTATTCAAATAAACTATATATTTCATTTAATATTTTTACCAATACCTTTATTATTTAGTAGAAAAAAAAAACTAGCTTACCCATAATGCCCTCCTTGCACATGCCAAAGTCAGCAAGTTTGCAATGTCCTTCGTTATCTAGCAAAATGTTGTCAAGTTTCAGATCTCGGTAGATGACTCCGTGTTTGTGTAGGAACTGTAAGGCCAGCGTCACTTCTGCTGCATAGAATCTGAAGAAATAAAATAGATAATAATTAAATAAAACGTTGTTTTTTTAACTACTTCTACTTTTGTCTTTATTTCGACAGCAACCGGTTTCGCCAGACTCGCTGGCATCGACAGACTGGTGACACTATTGTAAACTTAGTCCTTTATATGCATATAGATCAGGGGTGGTAAACATGATTCTATACAAAAAATAATAATAAAATAGAATTGACTAAGTCCAGGTAATCCAATTGTTTATTTTGGGCTTCATTAATCCCAATACATTTAACCAAATTATGGATGACAAGAGTAAAACAAAACATATGGCATCAGTAAAGGAATGCTTCAAAAATAGATTTCAAACCTAGGCACGGAGCTGGTATTTCTTGACAAAACGAGAACTTTGTGTTTTTTTTTAAATACAGATTGTTTTTAAATTTTCAATCCAAAGTCTATTAAATCATTGCAGGTTCTTGGAATGCCACTAGGGTCTTTTTAATGGAGTAATTTCCCATGGCTTTCCACATCTTAGCATACAACAGGTTATTTGAACACAATTACCATATATAATTATTTAGCGATTGATTTTCATGACATGCGATAGGTAACAAGTATATTGCCATATTTATAGTCATGTGAATTCTACCAGATCAAAGTAATCGCAGGGAATCGAATTCGGGACTTTCAGTGCAGCAGCCATAGCTGTTGCCACTCTGCCACGAAGGCCGTTACATATTGATGAATATAATAAAAAATGAATAGAAGATTTTGCAAAATAAAAAAAATATTACATACCTCGCTCTGGGCTCGTCGAACTTCCTGGCTCTCTGTATCTGGAACATGAGGTCTCCGCCGTTGACGTACTCCATGACGAAGAAGAGGCGGTCGTTGGTTTGGAAGCAAGAGTGCAGCGCTGTGAGGAAGGGGTGGCGCGCAGCCAGGGCCAGAATCCGCTTTTCCGTCATGGTGCAGTCCACGTCATCGTCCTGGATTATCACATCCTTCTTTAGCACCTTCACGGCGTATACCTGCAAATGGAGATCATTTTGTAATTGTGTTTTATATAATAAATTTAATATTATTAAGTACACTTAAAAAAACATGTGTACAAAGTTGGTGTACAAACCTCATCTGTATTCTTCTTCTCAGCAAGCATGACCTTGCCAAAAGAACCCTTCCCCAGCACTTTAATGAAATGAAAATCAAGAAGCCCGACTTTGTTGGAGCGCCCCTGATCCCCGCGGTCGGGACCTCCGTCACCACCTATAGAGTGGGTGAAAAATGATTGTAGAAAATGATGTATAATTTATTTTTTTCTAAATTGGATACTTAGGGAATTCAAATGAATACAATACAAACTGAAATACAAATAATAATCATCAAATTTTATTTTACAGCAAAAAGCAGAGCAAAATCATGGTTTCCTCTACAATTTGATAATGGATAATAACTATTTCTCCGTCCCTAATGAACGCTGGAGAGAATTCTTGTAGGATTCATTCCCTGGACATACCATCAACGTTGTCATCCCCATCTGGCCACAGTTTGAACTTTGCCTCTCGCAAGGTTTGGTATAGCGTATCATCCAAAAGGGTCCTTATTTTTGATACCAGTGCTCAATATTGGATGATATTAAAAAAGTATTTGAGTTGAGCAAAAATATTTACAAATGCGAGATGGAATAACTCTATACAGAACATCTTCGATGACCATATATGTCATTTTGCGCTACCATGACAAGTTTGAATATATCATATTTCTTACCTTTATCATCTTTCTTGTCATCCTTTGAAGGATCGTGTTCTACTGAGGTGGCACCTTCTCCGATATCCCCCCCTCCTTGATTCAGATACTGGAACACGAAAATTCGAATGATTAAAGCATCAAGTGATATAATTTAATTTTTATATGATCAAGAAAACATTTAACATTTGCAATAGAATAAAATGTTACAATACCTTGGATCGCCGTGGTGTTTGCTTATCTGGAGATATTCCCATGGCGCTAAGTATCTCCGCCATTTGCTTGGTGTTTATACCGCAATTGTTTGCCACGTTTTTCTGACATCTTTTGTGCACGTTCATAGAACAAACTGTACAGAAATAATATGGAATATAATCACCATTTTATACATCAAAACCCATCAATGAATTCTATAATGGATTTTGTAACAGTGTTTAAAATGCGTACTTCTAGTGCCGACATATGGATCAGAAACACTCACACTCACCAAATCGACTATAAGGAAACTCTGTGCAGCACAGAAGAAACATGAAAAAGCAACGCTACATATAAAATTCTCCGACCGGATAAGAAACACTGAGATCGATAGAAGGTCGGGAATAAAAAGTGACTTTGAAAGGGTGGCAAAGCTCAAATGATCATTTGTGGGACATGTTGCCAGATTATGAGACCAAAGATGGACTAGAAAGACAGTAGAATGTAGACCTTATGAAGTAGTAGAGGGAGACCCCCCACACAATGGTCTGACGATATAAGGAAAATTTCTGGTGACTGGATGCAGAAGGCACAAAATAAGAGTGTGGAAAAGAATGGGGGAGGCCTATGTCCTGCAATGGACGGCATTACATGTATAAGTAAAGTAAAAGTAAGAATGTTAACTAACCAAAGTGAATTTGGATTCTATATATATATATAACAATAATACACTATTAGTGTTACCTTCACATTGCAGACCCTGCTTTATGAGGCCGTAGAGCAGACTCCCACAATGATCGCAGAATGTGAACCGTTTATACGAGTGGACAACGAAACGGTGAGGAATATTGACGTTAAAACGCTGCCCGCTAGATGACAATTGGGAGCTCTGAAATTGAAAAAAAAATACATTTTGAATAATTGAAAAATAACACTAAAATAATAACACAGATCTCCCAGAACTATTTTTGTCGTTCATATGAAAACTCGATAAAAACAATAAAATTATTTATACTTAAAATACATTTTAAATACTTTTCTCAAAGAAATAATCAATCCACGAGACCACATCCTAACGGAAAGACAACATTTACTCTGATCAGTGGAGATCAGTACGAATAACGTTGTAATTCCAGCAAGAGATTGCGCTTTTGGCATTGGTAGTCTTTTACCAAGGAATAATCATGTGTTAATATAAAAATTCAGTACGAAATTAGGTAGGTAGGCTTGGAAATTTTTATATCTCTTTTAGAACACATAAAATATTCAATAGGAGAGAATCATACTAGGGAAATATATTATGTAAAAAAATGCTCTACATGTTTGTATAAATTTGTAAAAAAAAAAAAATAATTACCTCGTCTTTCATCCCGGGACACTTGGTGACAACGGACCCATGGCACCTCTTGTGGACGACGCAGGTACACACTGAACACACAGAAAACCCGATTACAATGTAGCTCTCCACACATATTTATACAACACTACTTACATCTACACAAAACCTTGTACTTCCCATGAAACTACTCCCTTTTAAGCGTGTGATATTTATCAATTGAGTGCGGAAAACATTATTTATTATTTACCCATCATAAATACATGCACATTAAATACAGCAGATTTAATTTTAAATACATAATAATATGTGTCTTTAATAAGTGGTAATACCAAAAATAAAAAATAGTCAAAACAATAATTCCATATGGTTTTTATAAAACCTAAAATAGGGGTGATTCAAACACTGAAATTAAACACTCTTTGCTCAATATTATTGTTAAAAAATATAAACACATTATAAATGATGTTTTAAATAAAGAAAATTTTATTTTCATGATATATGATTCAAGATAGACTTCAGACCATGTTACTTTTTGAGTAAAATATTATATTTAAAAGCATGTGGTTGCCTCACATAAAATTAATAGATAACTGCAACAATTTACATAGGAGTGTGAATTGCTTATTATATTGACGATCACCAAGACAACAGACTAAAAGAGATAATCATAAATACTTAACGATTATGGCGACCATGCTTTTTTTTTAAATGCATTTCATTTCAGTTATCAAATCATCACTATTCCACTTTTAACCAAGTTTACATTTTTTTCTAATTATTAAAAAAGGTTTAAAAATACTGTTGTTTTAGTTATTTTCGGGATATTCCACTTATTTAAAAACAACATTTAGAATAAATATGGCATATTGAAATCAGACGTTATTGAAACGATGTTAATCTGTTTTATTTAAAAGTTAGGATCTGGTAGAATACAATATTATTATAAAATTCCATTGAGAATAATTGGAGAATATGAAATCTAAAGTGATTGATCGAACAATGGGCCAATCTATAATAATTGTATTATAAAATAAAGGATATAATTTTAAATCCTATATTTCGCATTACGGGATTAATTAAGAAAATATAAATTCACGCAGTAATATAAAAAATAACAAGAGAAGACTTCAATTATTCTGACAGAAATCGAATTGAATACATGCCCAGTATTAGACCAATCATGAAGGTTTCACAATAAAACACATGAAAATGAGAACCATGGAATTTAGCAAATATGAAATTAAACGATTTTGTGAGAACTGAGTGTGTTAGTATAAAATATGAGTGTTACATACCTTGGCACTGATAGCCTTGCTTGCCCAATCCCCTGAAACCAGAAAGAAATAAAAAGCCCCGGGTCATTTGCTGTGGCACTACCCTCTCATGCAGCGCCCCACTAAAGGTTAGCCAATTAGGTACCACATTTTGCATCCAGCCATTTTGCATAATGCCTTACAATGTACCAAAAATTATTCTAAAATTCAAAACAACTAATTACTTGTCAAAATAAGAACAAGTGAATTTAAAAAAAAAAGTTAATTCATAAAAAAGGAAAACAATACTGAATAATCTAAGTCAGATATTGCCGGTAGACAGTAAATTAGCTGATGGCACCTTGCTATTGTCATCAAGTTATTCTTCTGATTTTTAAAAAGATTATGCAATATAAATTCAAATAAAGGAACTATGAAAAAAAGAATGAAATCAAATTTATTGCCTTATAGCAATGTCACACAGATCAAAAACTTAATGACCTCGTCAGTAGACTGTTTATAAAAATCCATTGGCTAACCTTTATTATGTCATTTTATTTACCAAACATAAAATAATGTTAAAAATGTTTTTAAATGTGAAAAAATCAATGTGTAATGTTAAATGAAACACAGACGTTAAAAACACAATTAGTGAAAAAATAAAATAATGGAATGGTGTACATACAGCCTCAATATATTTATTAATACTAATGACTAGTGCTCTAAGGAAATGTGTTAACAAAAAAGCATAAACAAAGGAGTAAAAAAACATGTTAAAATAAAAATACCACACAAAACAAACAATACGTAGAATTTTACTGGCAGAGTAACATGCGTTTTAAAACAAGTGCCAGGGTGAAATGTTGGATTGAATCAAGGTGACATAACATTGTATTAATTATAAAGTAAGAAATGTCTTGTGCATATCACAACACAAGGTACATTACTCGTGTTAAAACATAAATTCAACTAACCAAATTTTTAAACATAAAAAAAATGTCAGCGAGATTGCATTTCATTGAAAGCATTAATGTTCCTTGCAGAAAAATTTATTTATCAAAAAATAACAAGCATACGTGAATAAATTAATATAAAACTGAAAAAACTTATAATTTTGAATTGTAAATGTTGTTGAAACATGATGAAACAATAATGAAAAATCAGTTTGAAAATTTAAATAATTATATGTTATTCAATATTGAATATGAATATTGAATTGAAAGAAAATTGAAATATGAAATATTATTTTCTAAATCATTTTATAAATTATTTTGTTCAACTACCAAAAAAATAAGGTTCACTGATTACATAATTATATCGAGAAAAAATAAAATATTCATATAAAAAAATAATATGTAAAGATTTATTTCAAATCCTATGTTAAAGTAGAAATGAAGTGATTCAGAACTCACAACCATTTTTAAATAATAAGGCATTAACATATAAAATACAAAACACTTCAATATTTTTCCATTTCAATCAGAATCTAATATGTTTTTAAATAAATTCAAACTAAGTTGTTTTCCTGGACATGTAATAACATTATTTCCATGTGTGGGAGTAGCACAATTTATAGTAGTAGCTAACAGTTAAGTAAAAAAATATATATGCTCATCTCAAAGTGATTTTTTAATACAAGAAATAATGTTAAAAATATGTCTGTGATGATAAGGCAAAGAAAGGCAATTCAATGATACAAGAAAAGAATTTCATTATTAAAGATTCTTGGGAGACCAAGGGACATTATTGAACAAAATATTTCAACACCATACTTAGAACCTTACAGACATTGATTGTATAAATATTAAATTTGCAAATGGAAACAGCTGAACTACATAATATACTTCCCAATATTCAATTCAATTCAATTTATTTAAAAAATCATTAACATTACAGACATTTTCCAATGTGTTTCTATATATTATATATAACTGAAAGAGAAAACAACTGACTATTTGTCTGTGTTGATATGTTGATTTCCTTCAAATAAACATTCCTAGTATTATGTAAAATGAAAATACCAAATTATTTAAGATTACTTTTCTTTTATCATGTCAACACAGATATATTACGGCACATCACTGAATCGTGCGCATGGAATTTAAATCTGTTAGTTAAGGTGGAAACATATTATTGTGGTGTGCTGTGTCGCAGCGCATTCTGTCTTAACAGCAAGCGAGCGTTCACATCATGCTCTGTCCTATGCATGCTCTGATGTTTTTTCAAGTTAATATAGCTTTAGAATGTGTATACAGGCCTACTATGCTTTCATCCGATTTGGATGGTGATTTTGAAGATGTTTTGTTTCTGTTTATGTTAAAATTACATTAAATAAAAACACGAAAAATGTAAGATATCGGGTTCATCCATTAAATAGACCAAGGAATAAATGCAAATTTGATTATCTAATAATACAAGAACTCCCTAGGAACAGGTAACTCCAGTTGGGAGGTATTAAAACCATGTACTTGGTAAATGATCAATAAAGTTGACCATATCTTCACATAATAAAGGATTCCATCTTTATTTTAGAGTGACCAAAATACATTATATGATTGAAAATGGCGTACATAATTTCGGCAACTGAAGGGACAAAAGAAAGGCGTATCCTGACATGCCACACCAATAGAAACATTTTGACGTGACGAGTCGTAATGCCCCATAATTACTATCACTGCTCTAACGCTGATTGTAACTGAGACATTGTCATTCAACACAAGGCTCCATAGTAGTGTAAACCTAACTAACTAACTAACCATCACGCCGTCTCGCCGAAAGGGTAGCCACACTTTTCT
Organism: Lepidostoma basale; assembly: GCA_022606425.2. Taxonomy (NCBI): domain Eukaryota; kingdom Metazoa; phylum Arthropoda; class Insecta; order Trichoptera; family Lepidostomatidae; genus Lepidostoma; species Lepidostoma basale. The sequence goes on from JAHDVF020001352.1 coordinate 29,261, forward strand.
CTCCTGACATTTCTCTCGCTTCCTCAACATTCATACATCGTGTCACGCACGCGCGTCGATTTCTCTGACTCTTCACATGGCCGACATTCAATATTTGATTTATTTGATCGTGCCACGTTTTCCTCGGTCTTCCTCTATTTCTGGTTCCATTTACATCGTAAACATATACTCTTTTTACCATTCTTTCTTTCCATAAGTCCAAACCATCTTAATGATCCTTTCATTATTTTGTTCATAACACCATCATTCGCACCGCATTCACTTCTTATATTTTCATTCGACACTCTATCATACACAGAGTATCCACACATTCGTCTAAGAGATCTCATTTCTACTGCAATTATTCTACTTTCATCCTTATTTTGCCAGTTCCATGCTTCGCTTCCATACATAAGGGTAATGTATGGTTCTGTTATCATTGTGGTATGCATGGACAAACCATGAGACAATAGTATGTTTCTCCCTTTAATATCACACAAGAATAGAATGCGCCGTATATCTCACCAGATAAACTCCCGGCAGTGGGAACAGAAGGTGGGCTGGCGCAGGAAGGTGGCCATGAACTTGTGCCCGTTGACCTGGTGCACACGGCGGCGCATGGCCCCCCGGCGCCTGTTGAACCCGGCGCGCTCCTTGAACTCGCGGCCTGCCCCGCCTGCTCCCCCGCCCGCTCCCCCGCTGCCCGTGCCCGAGCCCCCGGACCCTCCCGACCCCACTGACGCCGAGCTCACACTGGACGCCTGCGAGGTCTCCGCTGAAAAATATTTATTAATTATGTCAGTACACAACTTATGTATGTCAATATTTCTAACTAACCTGCCCTGTTTTATTTTTATAATTTATTATGACTAAAAAAAAAATTTTTTTTGGATTTTTTGTCATAATAAATTAAATAAATATTCAAAACATTTGTAAAAACCAATCATATATTTGCAAATATTATACTAAATTTCCTGTGTTACTGTTTATAATATTATTTCAAATATTTTTATACAGATGTTTTTTTTTAAACCTGTGGAATTCCAGAATAATGAATTTTATGTAAATTAAAATACTGTTTCCACCTTTGAGTTTATTTTTCTCAAAGTGTTTTGAAAAATTTACACCTTCATTATCGGGAGAACTATATAAATAAAAGGGAGGAAAAGTGGAAAAAAAAAGTGTTTTAATTTTTTTTTATCGTAATACATAAATATGCTGTTGCTTAACTCCGTATTAAGTATTCAATATTGTGGAAAATATATGTTCCTCAATATTATAGCAAAACAAATTTATCATTTCATAATTTATTTGTTTTTATTCAAAGAGTTTTAAAATTAAATTAATATTCATCAATATAACAAGTCGAATGTACAATAATTTATAAAAAATTAATATAATAAAAATAAATTAAATGTGAATTAATATTATTATTTATTGTTTCCTATAAAACGCTATATTAAACAATTATACAAATGAAAATGTCTGTTTTTTAGAAGTTATATTATACTTTATGGGAATACGTTTGCCTTGCATTATCAAATTTACATATCAAAAAATATTTCTCTCAATTGATAATGCCCTAGCGCTCAAAACATGTCATTCACATAAAATGCAATAATACTTTAGAAAACAGGCATTTTTATTTGTATTAATTAATTAATGAACACTCTGTTTAAGAGAATTCAGATTTTCCACAAGAATGTGGCTACTTTATTTAAACACGCATAAAATTAACAGAAAAGTTAAATTTAACTGAAAATTTTATTGTGTGAAATGAAAAAAGCGGACGTCTAGAAAGCATCCACAAAAATATCTCTCCTTTGCAAATGTTGATTAAACAAACACTGTTATAGACAACTATTTTCGTCTTGCAGAGAGAAGGTTACGAAGCAATCAGATATGATATGAAAAATTTATCATGACAAGTAAACAGTGTAGTTCATTTTTGGTAGAACATCATTTTACTGCACTCTTGAGAAATAAACAAATTAGGTAAAATACTGACATTAATTGGTAATTAATTGCAATGTATAAAAAATCTAAATTACATATTAAAAGAAAAATAAATCATACATGAAAGTTAAAACTGAAATCATTATAAATAGGAATATAAGTGAAATAAATAATACCCTAGCAAGGCGATACATATCATTCTCATAAATTATATTAATGGTTAAAACAATTTTTTAAACAAATTAGGTGAAATGTTGACATTAATGGCTAATTAATTGCAATGCATAAAAAAATCTAAATTACATATTTAAAAAAAATAAACCATACAAGAAAATTAATTTGAAATCATTATAAATAATAATATATTGTGTTAAGAATATAATGAAATAGATAATACCCTTGCAAGGCGTGACATATCACTCTTATAAATTATATTAAAATTTAAAACAAATTAAGTGAAATATTGACATTAATGGCTAATTAATTACAATTTATAAAAAAATCTAAATCACATATTAAAAGAAAATAAACCATACAAGAAAATTAAAACTGAAATCATTATAAATAAGAATATAATATGTGTTAAGAATATAATGAAATAGATAATACCCTAGCAAGGGGAGAAATATCACTCTCATAAATAATATTAAATTTAAAACAAAATTTTTATTTTAATCAATTAATAATTGTTCTATGTTAATAAAAAATCCTTCTGAAAAATAATGCATAAATTCATTTGTATTTACACATTTTCTATAAACTTAAAAAAAGATATATTTCAATGATTAACTTAAATAAAAATTACAATACAGCTGTAATATATATTTTGTATTGTGAGGAAAACAAAACATGAGATTGCACAACCAATCTGAGTATAGGAGGATTAAAAACATAGTGAATAGTGCTACGGTTCAGCTGAATCGTTTTGAGTCAACAAGATTAGTTAAAAAAAAGTTTTCTCTCAATAAAATAATGATAACAAAAGAATGTTATCAAAATAAATTCAAATTTACCTTGTGAGTTCCATTTTAGGTCTATGCGGACGTGGAGTCTCCCTTGTGGCTCCAAATCAACCTGAATTAACAAAAATTATATTATTTCAAAAGAACAAAAGTCAACACATGACTCGAATATAAATAAAGAACAACAACTGACGTTGTCCTGCAGTTCCATGTAGTTGAACCTCGAACTGCGGTTGAAGATGTTCTCACATTTTAAATAGTTCATAGTAACCGTAGCACAAAACATCGCTGTTTGTGTTCGGTAAAATCATAGCTCGATAGTTTGCTAACTATGGCATGTCGGAAGACGAACTGAGAATGCCTCAGTGGCGCATTATCTACGTCAGATGATATCACTAATTCTTCTTTAGGCTTGAGCAAACAGTGGCCATGCACACACGTCGAGATGTGCCTTCAGGTGACAGTGGTTTATTCGTAAAATAAAATATTACAATAAGTTAAAATATTAAAACAATGTTATTTAAAAAAAAAGCATATGGAGTAGAATTGAGTAGATATTTTGATATTTAAATAGTTGAGAAAGAAATATAAATATTTTCAACTTATTCCATGTGGTCTAAACAATGCTCGATTAAAATGAAAATTCTACATCTTCATTGAATATTAACTAAAAAAATTATAAAATAATCACACATATGATATGTGTTGAATTTCAATAATTGTGAAAAATGAAAATAATAATAATACGCTAACTTTTAAAGCACCGTTTTTGTGATGTAATCACCTCAAGGGCGCATTAAGACGTATTCTAAATCTAAAAATCCAATTGAAAAGCAGTGGACTTGCCCAGCTAAACATCTAGCAAATCATTTAACATACAGGTATTAGAAAGATATTTAGAAAATGCATAATTAATCTTGTTTTTTTAAATCAAAACAAACCACTAGATTCAATATAATCAGTAGGTGCGAGTGAACAATAAAAAATATAAAGTAATTTATTATGTTGATACACTTTAGTAGAAAAAGAATTCATACGAGTTGAATGGGATTTTAAAAAATATAAGCCAAACTATCTTTCCAATTTAGATTAATCCAAGTTAGATTAGTTAGTTTTATTATTATTTATTATATTGATAGCATTTGATTTTTACATAGGAACAAATTTATTTATATAGGTTTTGCTTACTCCCCTTATAAAGAAAGTTTATTATATTAAACGGAGGAGTATTTGACAATACTTCATTATTTTAATAGATCAAATGGTACAGATGATTAAAGAAGATTATCTTTAAAGGATAAGATGAAAGATAAAGCAATCAAATGTAAAACATAATTTAATTGGGATAAAGATCATGATAGAGATGATAAATAGGTAAATATATATTTATTTGAAACTATTAAAAATGTGATATTCGAATTGAATGATGCTACATCCACGCAGTGGGATGCTAGTGATAAGGACCAAACAAGAGATAACACGAATGTAAATCATTTGCTGGGACATTTTATCTCAAGACTAGTCTGGCAGTTGTACACTGGCTATACTAACAGTACACATCACAACGGTGATGTCACATTGTGTTTCTGTTAATATCTCTAAACTAACAACTAGAAAATATCTATCTAGTTGACAAATAAAACAAATTTTGTGTGGTGCATAATGGTAAAAACTAGTGAACTGTAAAATAACTATTCATGATTGTGAGATGAGTTAAAGTGATTTTTTTCTACAAATGTGTAGTTTTGACTCTGGTGGAAATAAATCTAAAAACATATACTAAGCCTGCACAAATATAAATCTATAAACCATTGGCATATAATTTCACAGAATGCAGTTTGAGGTTGCATTTAATATCTATATTTATAAAATAAAGTAATACTAAAAGACATCTTTAATGGTTTCAATATTTTTGATAATCATCTAAGAATTGACTATAAAATATACCCCTAACCTATGAAAAAGTGTAGTGAAAGAAGAAGAAATATTACAAAACGTTTCATTTTGAACAATTTTTTTATCGTAAATAAAAACATTCAATTTTAAAATATTATACAGAAGTGCATGCAAGATTAATTGTAATGTGTCAATTTTACTGAGCAATATTTTAAGTAATGTATACACTATTAAAATTAAAATAGAATTGCTACAAATAAACTTTGTTTGCTGGGCACAGTGAAATAGAAAATCAAGAGATTTTACCCAAAAATCCGCGCTCTCCTGGTCTCTGTTGACAAGGTCTTCAAAGGGGATATTACAGTTAGCTACAAAGTCATCGGGGGGTATGGCAGCATCGTGGAATACAGTGAGGCCCAAACTAGAATACAATATCATAGTCAGACTAATACACTCTTCGAGAGACTGACTACGTTTAATATTTAACATCCAACGCCATCTAGCAATTGAAAACGAAGACAAAAGTATCCTTATGTAATAAAAATAGGATATTTAATATCTTATTAAATACATAATATAAACACATAAGAATATAAAATAAACACAAAATATTCAAGACTAAATATATTATAGGCCTGTTTATGTTATTAACAATAAATTTAAATGCCTAAAGGAACACAAAAAAAAACAGGTGAAATCTAATCAATTCTAAAATATAAGATCGAATAATATGGAATATTAAAATCATGGTATAAGTTAGATTCTTGTTATAGTTATTAATAATCAGGTAATTTTATTTGATTGCATTTGTTCCTCGAAAATAAAAAAGTAGTTTATATTAAATGTAAATCATCAGAAGGTCAATTATAGTGTGATTTTTTTTTAAAATATAATCAATAATAACCCTTTTACATATTTAAGATATCAAAGCAAATATTATGAAAACCATACATTCTAACAAATTTCATTCATAAGACAAAAATAATTAATACATTGGTTTAAAGAAATATATTCTATAATAAACTAAATCCATCGTACACTGCTTTCAAAAATTAAAAGTTCAACTTTACTATCCTTAATATATCGCTTATATATATTTATTGAATAAAAGTAATGGATATAAATTATTATATTAATTCATTGTTCATATTTATATAAAAATTAAATATTTGCGACGATAATTTGTATATATATACATTAAAAAAACAATATATCAAAACGCTTTCAGAAAATAAACATTAGAAATATAGGGTACAAATATACCGTAAATAAATGAGTGATTATCAAATCTACGTACAGAATAAAACAAAATTGAATTAATAATTTGAAAGCAAGATTATTTCGTGTTTTCCCACAAAAACAGGAACATAAACTACAAAAAAAACGGAAGAAACACGCGTACCTTGTTACATTGTGGACATCGTGAACAAAATATTCGTTCCAAACAGGGTCAAACGTCTTAGGCTTGGTTGAAGATCTGGCCAGATGATGGTCGTCAACGTCAATAGAAACATACGGATCTATTGGTTGGTCATCTAAAATAAGGAATACACATAAACAAACTCGAAGCTTCGCCCAATTTACAAATTTTGATTGATATACAAAATACAATGCTAAATATGTCTAGACGAAATATGCCCGTGGATGTTCCTGTTATAATATCGAACACATCGGCCTAGGCGTATCTCGACACTTGTATATACATTAATTTGCTTAGCCATGACAAAAATGTACTAAAATTGTATTAATTCATTAGAAATAATGACTACCTGGCTTGCCAAATGTCATGTTGTGTCGTTTTTGAAAATCCGTCGGCCGTAGGCCAGTGGCTTCGCACACTTTAACACGAACTGTGCCGCTGAACATTATTTTATCAACCTTACACTACTTTTTCACTAAAATTAACACCCCACACGGTCACTTAGTGCCGGTCCTCGGGCCCAAAATCATTGGGAAAATATAAAAAACCAAATATAAATTAAATCGACTCCATGACAGCCATGAAGATCGGCCACGGGCCTTAATAGATTCCACTGATTCGCGACAGAATCCATACGACCTACAAAATCTATTTATATTTCCACTCAACCAATGAGCTAGGTGGAAAATGGAAAATGGGATCTACCATGCTCCCTTTTTAAGGAAAATTTGTATGGGAAAATTGGGATACATTTTTCAACATTTTCAATAAATTTGTGATCTAGGGGGAAAAAATCTATTGTTTTGAGATTTTACAAGAAAATCATCGCAAAAAAATAATAAAATAGGGTATTAGGTGTAAGAGTAATTAAAAATATAATTTTGGAAGCACTACAATATGATGAAATATGATTCAATAATTAATAGTAATTGTATGAAAAATATTAAGAACCCCCAAGGATCATCCATAATTACAAAAAAATGCAGTGTACGGAAAAAAATACTAGAGTACAAAATTACAACGCATAATTAAAAGCGTTGTAATTTTATAACTCATTCATACACATTTTATCTGTTTTCGTTATTTAGAGAACAAACTATTACCTTATTATTTCCTAAATTTTTAAATAAAAAGATTCGGTTATTTAAAATATTCATTCACCCATCATCCCCAAAAATGTTCGAATGTGAACAATAGTAATACTAATGCATCTACAAGTAAAGCTTTTTATTGGGCATGGACTTGAAATTGGATCTTCTAACTTACGCAGGTTTATCTTTTAAATTTACTTTTGAAAATTGTTAAAAGCGCTGTCTTACTAACGTATTATAATAGAAAAGTAGGTATTATAAGTAGATATATTAACAAAATAATTTCAGTTCCAGTATCGTTTGAAAAAAAAATGTTGATTTATGTAGTTTATGTTGTCTTTACTTTTCTTTTATTAAATTTTAGTTTCTTAACAAAACGTTGAAATATCATCAATTTAAATTTAACAATGTTAATATATATACAGAAAGATTTATACCATACATTGTTATAAAACAGTTTTATCGTGGAATAATAATATTAATCTCATTTAAAGTTGATTTACCTACCATTAAACCATCTCAAAAGTAGCGAAAAAAAAAAAATATTTTTTTGCTTTAATTGTTTTATGCCGCAGGAATTATTTAAAATAAAAACTTCTAAAAATTAACTTTTTTTATTATACCACCCAATGAAACAAATGATAAATTGAAATTATAGATTTTAATAATTATTAAACTTTTTCCATATATTTCTGACATTTTATAATGGATACTGAATGACGATCTCGGATTTTACAAATAATCCGCAATAATGGTAAAATATATTCGTTCACAATGGAGTTCTGGTCCCAACCCTAATGTATGGAAGCGAAGCATGGAACTGGCAGAAGAAGGATGAGAGTAGAATAAATGCGGTAGAGATGAGGTCCCTAAGACGTATGTGTGGTAGAACGATATACGACAAAATCTCAAATGCTGATATAAGAAAGGAATGCAGAGCGGAAGAAGGTATTATGAACAAAATTATGAAAGGATCGCTGCGTTGGTTCGGACATATGGAACGCATGGATGGAGAAAGAATGGTTAAGAAAGTATACGTTAATGATGTAAATGGGGTACGAAGTCGAGGCAGACCGAGGAAAACATGGCATGACCAAATTAATCAAATTTAAAAGGTTGGTCATGTTAGAAGTCGGAGGAATCGACGTGCGTGTATGACTCGTTGTATGAATGTGGAGGAAGCTAGAGAGGTTTGCCAGGATAGAGTAGTGTGGCGGTCCATTCTCTCTGCCTACCCCTGCGGGGAAACGGCGTGATGGTTTGTTGTTGTTGTTGTTGTAATATTCAAAATTATATATTTACTTTTCATTAAATCTCGAATATCTTCTCCACTTCTTTTTATAGTATTTACCTGTGCGCATAATTAAAAAAAAATACGGGAAACAGCATTTATTATACTGGCAATAATTAGAACAACTGTCAAATTGTATAAATTATGAATATTTTGTTTTTCGTTTCTTAATTTTGAATCATCGTTTAAGTCTTCTGTTCATTATAGGGAGTGCTAGTTAAGGTTATTTGTTTTGATTGTGGTCATGACACAAACATTGAAATAATATCGCCGATAAAATGGGATTTTTGACAGTTTTAAAAAAAATGAGACAGAAGGAAAAGGAAATGAGAATCCTGATGTTGTATCCTTTTAATATAAATTATGATCGTTTTATTAATAATATCAACTACATTTCAGTTTTTAAAAATTAAGTATTTAGGTTGCATAAAAACTGTTTAGACATATTTTAAACACGATGAAATTGAAACAACAGATTTTTTGACAATGTGCTTGGGACGGTACACGTAAAACATAATTTTCCACCATCGGCGTTTATGATTTTTCTGAGATGCTTATAATTATAATTACACTAGATTGAAACTTCTTATATGACTGAATTTCATAGCAATCTTTTTAGTAAAACATGTTAAAACCTTGCTTTTTTAAATTTACTCATAGTTGCAGTAGTAAATTAAATATTTATACCCATCATGAAGTAAAAATGGAAGCTTGGCAATTTTTAAAAATACAGACAGAAGCATAGAAATCAGTGTTACCAGCTTATTATACTTGAATGCAGTGGTAGTACCCTGGTTGAAGAGTCCAATGTTGGACATTAAGATCGGTAGCAACTCTTGAATTGCAATCAAGAAGATTTAACTTTACATTATTTCACTATCAATTATTTTTCCTTAAATCGTATAACAGAGGTTTGGACAATGCGGGAAAGACCACAATTCTAAAGAGGTTTAATGGAGAAGAAATCGACACCATATCACCGACCTTGGGATTCAATATCAAGACTCTAGAGCACCGTGGCTACAAGTTGAACATTTGGGATGTTGGTGGGCAGAAATCCTTGCGCTCTTACTGGAGGAATTACTTTGAGTGCACCGATGGCCTCATCTGGGTTGTGGACAGCGCAGACAAGCGCAGATTAGAGGACTGCAAAAACGAGTTGCTGGTTCTGCTAAAAGAGGAGAGATTGGCGAGTGCCACACTTCTCGTGTTTGCCAATAAACAAGACCTTCCTGGGGCTTTGTCTGCTCAGGAAATAAGAGAGGTGTGTTGGATTTATAAGATTTTGCACCACTAGTATTTCGAAAGAAGCTGTGTTGTATTTTTTTCTAATTTATTATTATTTTTTATGTATATTTTTATTTTTTAACTTCTTTAAACAACAGGTCATTTAAACCCAATTACTGAATACATTTTTTTAAAACTATTATATCGATTCTCATGACATGTGATAGTTAGCTAATCTATTGCCATTTTATTGTCACGCGAATTCTATACCAGACTAAAGACAGTGTGACGATCACACTGTGATCGCCGGGAATCGAATCCGGAACCTTAGATGTGGTAGTCATAGCTATCATCACTGCCATGAAGGTCATCGGAAACAAGCTACCTATGGATAAATGTGACAAAGCTTACCCTTGCCGCATTCTAGCATTGTTTAAATGTGTCAAATATGTACGACACACGCACAAAACTGCTTGTTTTTTTAACGTGTCCTTTTTAATTTTGTGAAAAACAGTTCTTATTTTTCTTTTCAAAGATTCCTTTTTCAACAAATTTCCAAAAAGCATAATGATGAAATATTGTTATAACTTTAAAATATGTATTTTTTACAAATTAAAACACTTTTTTTTATCAATTTGTTTCAAAGGTTCCTTCATCATCAGTAGAACAATATGAAAAATTGTAATGTATTTCAGTGTGAGCGTCTTATGTTTATAAAAAATTAAAAATCCTTCTAAATGATTGCTGTTTGCTTATGTATTTAAACTAACTAACATCTTCCCGAAGGGGTAGAGAGAGAGAGAGAATGAACCGCCACACTGTTCTTTCCTGACATACTTCTTCGATTCCTCAACATTCATACATTGTGTCATGCACACACATCGTTTTCTCCGACTCCTCATTTAACCAACATTTAATATTTAATTGATCCTGTCACAATTTCCTTTGTTAATTTTGTTATTTGAAATTTAATGGTGGAAGTTCATTGTAAATAATGAAAATAAAAATGTAAAAAATCTTTTTTAAATGTATATTTAGTTAAAATCCTCTAATGTTTGTGTCTTCGACCGGTTTCAGCAGCTCACTGCCGTCTTCTGAAACTGGTCGAAGACACCAACATTAGTGGATTTTAACTAAATATACATTTTAAAAAGATTTTTTCAAATCTTATTTATTTTCATGATTTCTTCGGTCTTACTCTATTTCTTGTTCCATTTATTGGGTGTTTCGGAAAGTTCAGTCCGTTTTTTTTTTGTATGAATATCACATTTATTTGAAAGGCAAAATAAAAAACACATGAATCAAAATATTTTCGAACGTTAGCCACTACTTTTTCCATCTTTCTGGCAAAAGATAAATCCATCGTCGAAAAAATGCCTCGTCTTTTGAGATAATCTAGGCATCAACCCAATTCTTGACATCTGCATTTGAATGGAAGTGCTGCTCTTCTAAGGCATGCGTCATGGATCTGAACTAGTGATAGTCCATCTTATTGACCCTTTAATTATTTTGTTTTACTTTATATGCAAATATATGTGAAACTTTATCATATACAGATTTATCACACATTCTTATAAGAGTGTGTCACACATCTAATTTCTTCTACATTGATTGTACTTTTATCCTTTTTTTGCCAGTTCTATGTCATTTCATATCACATATTTAATAAATATAAATATTTTATTACAGGCGTTAGATTTAGATTCTATCAAGTCTCACCATTGGAAGATTCTCTACTGCTCAGCAGTGACTGGGCAAAACTTGCTGGAAGGCATTGATTGGCTGCTGGATGACATCGCGGCTAGAATATTCACATTGGAATGACCTCCTCATTACATTCCTATTTACTCACTAGTATGTAATACTAATTATTAATATTTTATTAATATGATTTTAAAAATTGCACAATAATTTGTAAATTTATATACTTTTTTTTCACAAATTCGTACTAGAAACATACAACTTTTTCTAATTGTACTTAGTGTCTCGGGACACAATACTGTTGAACCTAATTTATTAACATCTTAAATAATTGCCATATTAACAATATAAATGGAAGTAATGCAACATTAATGTTTGCTTATACATATATGATTTACAAATGATTTGATCATCTGATTATTATGTGTAAAAATTATAAAAATAAAAGCTTACAGCTAATACATAAATTAAAAAGGCCACATTAGAATTTTCATATTCAAGGATTCAAGTTCTGAATTTTTCTTTTATAAATCTGCCCAAGTAGTTTCAGAGATGAACCAGTTTTTTAAACAAGTAAATTTATTTATTTTATTCCTTCCAATATATTGCTTTCTTCTTTCGATTACTATATAACTCATGTATGTATTTTTTGTAACTATTAAAATTTCTAAAACCAATTCCAACCATTTTTAAGCAGATAGGATAACACAAATTTATTCTTAATAAAAAATTATTTGTATATTTTAAAAATGTTTATTATTCTAAATATATTTACATTAATGACACATTGTTTTTTTATTTAACTTATTTTAATATCTCCACGTCTATATATTTTTTCAAACTTTTGTGAAGAACACAAGTTTCGTTTAACTTTGTTTTTAAAATATTTGTTATGTCAATGCAGTTTTTTTTTAAATATGTTGTATTTTGAATTTGGCATTCTCCAAATTAATTTAGCAATGTTTGTTTTATGATTATTATTTTTTCTTTTTTTTGTCTTTATCTTTCCCTTTATTCTTATCTTTTTTGTCTTCTGTCTTTTCTGGTGCAGCCTCTGGTTTTTCTTCCACAGTATTCAAGACTAATTTAGTATCAGGCCAGATTTCGTTGACATATTCCGCCATGGCTATAGAATACAAAGAACATACTAAATAAATATACAATTTAAGTTTAATAAATCATGTAATATGTTTATTTCCAATTATAATATATTCATTTCAAATACGCAAAATTACGGCATTTGGTTTTGTAAGTTTGTTTTTTTTAGACTAGCCAAATTCCTAAAATTTTTAAATTAAAATTTGTACACATACGCAGTGGACCTTTAATAGTTTAGTTGATTAAAATACCTGCAACATCAACCTTTTTCTTTGTTCCAAAGGGTTCAAATAAATACAGAAACAAATCATTATCAAGAATTATTCCATCTGCTTTGGCGTATTCCATGAATTGATCTCGGGAGGGTTTCTTCTTTCGCAATTTAGCGTGTAATCTTAAAATAAATTCTCTGCAAATCAAAAGAATTTTATTATTATTTTCATTGTTCTGGAGAATCATTACGATTTGACAACATGTAGGTATAGTTAAAAAGTTGCTAGAATACATAAATGATTTGTTTAGAATAAATCAACATACATGTAGTTTTCATTAGTAAATTTATCAACAAGATAATTTACAACAAGATAATAATTTGGAGCAAGTAGATGAGTTTGTGTATTTAGGTAGTATGTTTACAAGAGATGGGCGAGTGGAGAGGGATATTGAAAGAAGGGTTGGGGCAGGCAACAAAGTGAATGGTGCACTTAAAGTTGTCATCGCAAACAAAACCCTATCCAAAAAATCTCGAATGGCAGTGCACAATGGTGTTCTTCTAGCGACCTTTATGTATGGGAGCGAAGCATGGAACTGGCAAAAAAAGGATGAAAGTAGAATAAATGCAGTAGAAATGAGATCTCTTAGACAAATGTGTGATACTCTGTGTATGATAGAGTGTCGAATGACAATATAAGAAGTGAATGCGTGCGAATGATGGTGTTATGAACAAAATAATGAAAGGATCATTAAGATGGTTTGGACATGTGAAAATAATGAATGAAGAAAGAATAGTAAAAAAAGTATATGTTAATGATGTAAATGGAACCAGAAATAGAGGAGGACCGAGGAAAACGTGGCACGATCAAATAAATCAAATATTGAATGTCGGCCATGTGAGGAGTCAGAGAAATCGACGCACGTGCATGACATGATGTATGAATGTTAAGGAATCGAGAGAAATATGTCAGGAAGTAAAAGTGTGGCAGTCCATTCTTTCTGCCTACCCCTTCGGGAGACGGCGTGATGGTTAGTTACTTAGATAGATAATTCTGAAGTAGTTACCCAAAATCTTTCTTCTTTTTTGTTTCACTAACAAATTTGGCTCTTTTGAAAGCAATTAATTTCGGATCCGGTCCTTGCACCGTATAGTTTCCAATTATGTTTCCATATATTACTTTTGCTTCTTTCCTTGTTTTGAAATATTTTAAATTTTCCACTTCCTACAAAAAACGCAATTTTACTCTATCATTGCCTTCATACAGATATTTAAAATATACCAAAATCTGCCTTAAGCCAATATGTTATTATTTTTTTTAAATATTGGAACCATTCAAAACAAAATAATTAAATTTGTTTTTGAAACTTAACATATCTTTTCTCTCCCTTGAATAAACTTCCTAACCCGGTGATCAGCAAACTCATTTATTAAAAGTCAGTTATCAGCAGTATGAAGATTTAAGTATCTTTTAAGAGACGGATTTCTTTACAAGAAAACCTTTTTTTCTATTCAATTAATAGTAGGTTCACTGAATGAAACTAGATTTTATACATTGTAACAATCTTATTCATAAAAAAATAAAAATTTAATCACTGTCATGTTTAATTTGATTAATAGTCGTTGTGAATAACATTTTGTTTATGAAAATCGGGTGAGACTGTTGTGGTTTTTAATTTCTAGCACGGTTCTAGGTACTCGTCAATAAGATTGATTGATATTTGTGCTCAATGCATCACATGCCCTTCGTGGAAGAGTCGCACTCCAGTAGCCAAAGAGCTGCCTTTGGCTTCCGAGTCGCAGCTTTTCGATCTCTGCCATAACCTAAAATATTCTGCTTTGTGTTTTCCATTATGTTTTATGATTGAAATGATATTAAATAATATAGCGTAATAAACTCATGATAAGAAATTTGATTTCAAACCAAGAAACCCCAACCTGATTTGTGGCACTCCATTCAAATATCTTGAATGTATGTCATTGTCATTACAATAGTTTCAATTGGCTAAATAATATTATTTTTAACTTCAGAATTGAAAGAATATTTTTACCTTAGTATAATATCGTCGGTTCAAAGGTAAAACTCATTAAGTGACATTTAGTTTTTTTTTTGCAATTTCTGTATCAGACTTGTAAATTCTACGTCAGAAAATAATCACCAAGTGTTTTTATTAAAGGATAACTCTTATTCTTTAATAAATACACTTGGTGATTATTTTCTGACGTAGAATTCTAAAGTCTGATACAGAATCGCAATTTTTTTTTTTTTTTAAATGTCACTTAATGAATTTTACTTTTGAACCGACGATATGTATATTTTTCTTTGATTCTAAGTTTCTTCATCCAATATCTTTAGCAGATTCACTGGCGATTTTTTAAAAATAATAATTTATTTTTAACACTAATTATTGCTAAAATAAACTTTACTTACTACTTCATATTTTAATACTCCTTCAAAAAATTATAAAACTAAGAAATCAATTGAAACGTAAACAAATAAAAATGTTGTAAAATGAGATTCTCAGAAGAATGTTAACATATGCAAACAATAAAAAATCAAGAAGTTCTATGACGTGATCAAACTTCAGAACACGTCACCAACCTACTGAATGTAGTGTTATCCATAACTATATACCTAAAACTAAGCATGTGGTCATGTTGCCAGATTGGCAGACGATAGATGGACCAGAAGGGTGGTGGAAAGGAGACCCCCCACACGATGGTCCAATGACATTCGAAAATTTGCTGGTGATTGGATGCGAAAGGCACAAGACAGGAATAAGTGGAGAAGTATAGGGGAGGCCTATGTTCAGCAGTGGACGTCAATGGCTGTTTAAGTAAAGTAAGTAAGTAAGCATGTGGAAGTGTTGATGAAGAGATAAGGTGGGTAAGATAAGAGGTAACAGGATACATATATAAAAAAATGCTGGATCTACATAATGAGATAAAAACTAATTAGTTAACCACCACGCCATTTCCTGGAGGAGTAGGCTGAGAGGATGGACCTCCACAATCTTCTGACAGAACTTGCGCTTCTTCCTGGCTGCCTTTTAGTAACTGATTAAATTGATCATGCCGTATTTTCCTTGACATTCCTCGACTTCTTGTTCTATTTATACTACTTGTATGTATCTTTTTAACCATTCTTCCCACATCCGTTCTTTCCGTAAGTCCAAACAATCTGAGTGAGATTTTCTTCCTTTTATTCAGTATGCATTCATCTGTCTTAAATTCCTTTTTTACTTCTTTGTTCGGTAAATACTGATATTCTTAGCAATCTGACTATACTACAATACTTCTGCCGACTCCAAGAATTGCTTCCATAATAACTTTAAATATATTCCCAAAGATGCCACTACAGGGTCTTAATGTTTGAAAATGTCTCTGTTAGTATTCCAAAGTAATTTGGTTTAAATATAATGTCTATGTATGATTAAACTTTTTTCTTTATTTACATATTACAATTAATCAAATTGAATTTTTTTAACACCCA
Source organism: Lepidostoma basale (assembly GCA_022606425.2). Taxonomy (NCBI): domain Eukaryota; kingdom Metazoa; phylum Arthropoda; class Insecta; order Trichoptera; family Lepidostomatidae; genus Lepidostoma; species Lepidostoma basale. The sequence continues at coordinate 45,586 of JAHDVF020001352.1, forward strand.
CTAAAGTAATTACTCAGTTTAAAAAGCTTCAGATTATTACATGTGGTTTTGATAAGTGAATTTCAAATTAAAAGTGTGCATATTGTTGTATTTCACGGCTTTGAGCTTTTATTGAAGCCTGTAAAGCTTACATTTTTTTTTTACCAAGGGTCACTAATTGATGGTTATAAAAGCAGCCCTTCGAATGTGAAATATTTTCCGTTCTATTAATGTTTTGTTTGTATTATTTATCCAACATACCTGAACAAATTCAGGCGTAACATTAGTATTACCGAGGTCCAGGAGGTTACAGGTCACCCTATGGTTTTTGAAATTCCTTAATATCACAAGAGCATCGTCCGTAGTTAGCTGGTTATTTCCTATTTTAAAATTCTCTAATTTCTTTGCTCTGAATATAAAGTATGACACGCCCATCAATACATCACCCTTAATCCTGAAAATATACCACGTACACCTTAACCCAAATATAAAATATACAATATATATATTTTATTTTCAACCCTAGGGATTGGTTTGCAGTTTATTAATTTATTAAGTTTACAGAAATTGGATTAAAACATAAACTTGCATATTATTGCTGACATCAAAATATCTTAATTCTGGTGATTTTAAAATTGCTGTTAAAGGTTGCTGGATATTTTTTGGCACAAGTCCATTCCATGATAGATTCAAGTATTGTAACGGATTTCCTTTCAGAGCCTTCAGCAATGGTCCTATTCCTAAATAGAGGGAGTTGTAAAGAAAATTTTAAGATTGTATTAAACACGAAAAAAAAAAGACTTTCATAACTAACTAACTAACCATCACGCCGTCTCCTCGAAAGGGTAGGCAGAAAGAATGGACTGTCACACTTTTATTGATGCGGCACTCCATCCTTCTCTTTTCGCTCCGCGGGAGACGCGGTGTGATGGGTTGCGAACCTCATCGCCACCAATAGGCATCTCCCGCGCACACTTCGATCGTCCAACACCCACAAAATAAATCTAAAACAAATAATATAAAATACAATGATATAAAATAAAATAACAAAATAAAAATAATTTAACACAAAATGTTCTTTTTAGAAGGTGCACATATTGTCTATTTAATTTAGGTTCCACAAATTCACCGTTTTTTTAATGTAATATAATTTTAATTTTTATAAAGACTTTCATTAATTTTGTAATTCTGTTATACTGCATCTTTCACTAGTTTTGTCGCTAGTTTCAATCCAAGGAATTAGTTTGCAGCAAAGTGTAACATTTTTGCTGATTCGTGGGATGCCACTTGGGCCTTTAATGTGGTAGTCTCCCGATGCTTTCCACATTTCTATACAGCAGATTATTTTAACCCAATGACAGTATACAACATTTTTAGCTATTGATTCTCAAGACATGTGATTGGTAACTAATCTATTGCCATTTTATTGTCACGTGAATTCTACACCAGACCAAATATAGTGCGATAATCACACTGCCATCACTGGAAATCGAACCCGTGACCTTCGGTGTGGTAGTTAGAGCACTTTACACTCTGCCAAGAATGTCGTCAATTTTTATGCTATCACTGCATTACTATGCGATAGTTTTTAAATGATTGGATTTCGCAATATACATTTCAGAATTATAGTTTCTAATTAACATTTGGCTGTCACCTTTATTTTCCATATAGTTCCATGAGAGATCCAAATGATCTAGGGTCTTATTTTCTGTAAGTGCCTTGGCTAACTCTTGCCCTGCGACTACTTTAAGATTATTGTGGCTTAAGTCGTATCTGCAAAATAAATGTTTATTTGCAATGAGAAGCTTGATCAAAAGGTAATTAAATGCAAAATATGTCTCAAAATAAATATAGATTAACCACACATAGGTATTTGGCAAGCTAGCTTAATGCTCGCTAACTAACTAACTAACCATCATGCCATTTCCTCAGAGGGGTAGGCAGAGAGGATGGACCGCCACACTGTTTTATGAAATAAGACTGATGTAAAAGCATGAACTACCCTTTTCATCTTTAAGCATTAGTCAATTGAACGAGCATAGAGCTGAATTCTGCATCAAAAGCTTGTTATCATTGTTCTTACTTTTTAATGGTACTTTCACCTATTACAGGTGCTAAGATTTCTAAACCTTCGTTTCCAAGTTCATTATAAGATAAATGAATCTCTTTCAATTTTTTTGTTATTTTAATTCCTTCAGCTAGTCTTCTTGCTCCCTCAGGACCGATCCTCGAAAAGCAAATTATGTATTTAATAACATATTTTAAATAAAATAATCAATTGGTTATAAATAAGTTTCTAACCCACAGCCATTTAAATTGATTACTGTTAAATATTTATTATTGACTATTAATTCTCCAAGGTGAAAGCATGCATCAGTGGTCAGCCAGTTGTCAGTGAGGTCCAGGTAGGTGACGGTCTTATTATTCGTTAGTGCTTCGCACATCGCTCGCATCCAGTTCGAACTCACTCCATAATACTGTAAATAAAAAATTGATATTAATTACTCCCTAATCTTGCTCAATTGTTTTGACTACCTAGGTAGAATGCTTGAAATAACGGGCTTGGACCGAGTGAGCAGAGGAGTATGTTGCCAGCAGACCTAATAAGGTAAGTGGGGCCTTCGCAATGCTTTGTCTTATATAGCATCCCAGTATTATTTCCGAGATAATTCAAGCTCCAAATATTTAACAGCTATCTTAAAAGTGTGCTGCTGCACATCTCTCCTTACACACCTTTCTAGATTCCTTCACGTTCATACACCGAGTGATACATCTACGTCGATCTCTCAACTTCTAACATGGCCGACCTTTAAAATTTTATTAATTCGGTCTTGCCATGTTTTCCTAGGTCTACCTCGACTCATCGACACGTCATTAACTTATACTTTCTTATTCATTTCTTCTTCATCCATTCGTTCCATATGTCCAAACTAAGGCAGTGATCCTTTCATAATTTAGATCATAATGCTTATTTCCACTCTACATTCCTTTCTTATATTTGCATTTGTAATTCTGTTATGCATCATTCTACCACACATATATCCACGAGACTTCATTTATACTGCATTTATTCTGCTCTCATCCTTTTTATGTCCAGTGTGCAATTCAAAGTACATACATTTTATTAATACAATTATCTTATTATGAATATGCCCTTGTCTTGTGGTTTTACTTGCAACTGACAAACCACTGCTATTCCATCTTTAGTGTGATTGATGTTTGATGTTCACGTTGATGAAGATGGAGGTTGTATAAAACTTTGAAATGTCTGAATCCACAAGACATGGGCATACCGTAGATACAAGGAATAACTATGATAATATACAATTATCTTACTTAAGTGTTTATTAATTCTTACTTTTAGATCAATCTTATCCTCCAAAAGGTTTTTATGAAACTTCTTAACAAAGAAATGATCCATTATTTGACACATAAACACATATTTGTCTTGTCCATCATCTGCATATTTAGGGATGGGTTCTGTTAAAAAGGGTAAAATATCGTTATAATAGTTAATACCAGAGTTATTTTCTCTCCTAAAGTTAGTGTGGTGAGTTACTTTCTTCTCTTAAAACTCTATATTTATTTTAAAAAAACTTTCGAAAAGTTTTTATAACATATAAAAATTTACAATCTATTTATAATTTATACGAGGGTTGTCCGTAAAATAAGTTTCCCTATTTTTTTTCACAATGAAAACCATTTTTATTTACAACGAGCAATACATCATTGGAAAGCTTAGACTTTCAGCTATTTTTCTATTTTTCTGTATGCGGACGAGCGTTGTCCTGATGAAAATGGATTCCATTTGTCAGCATGCCCCTCCTCTTGTTGCGTATGGCCTCTCGCTAAGCTCCCAAACCGACAGTCTTCGATCTGCCTGCATTGCCGCTTCCACTTTCGCAATCGTTTCGTCACTGACCGATGGCCGTCCAGACCGCTGTTCGTCATGGACGTCTGTCCTTTGAATTCTTTGCACCACTTGCGCACCATTTGAACACTCATGCACGTACACTCCTGTCTGGAATAACTTTTATGGGAGGGGGGCGTTGAACGTTTATTTTTCTTGTAAAGGGGGCGGTGGCCCAGAAAATATTGGAAACCTATGATTTACAGTATTAAAAAACATACACATGAGCTTTTATATAGTAATGCTAGACTGACTATACGTTTCTGTGGTTGATATAATTTTATTACTGTTCTTTTGAAGGTTTGGTACCAAATATTTTTAATATCAGCTAACTTAAGTTTAGAATACTTTTATCCAAACCCCTAATCAACATTTCAAAGTAGTAATAAATAGTAATAATTGTCTGAATGTTATTTTATAACGTTTAAAGTAAGTCTCAATATTATTGTCTATTTCAAATTAGAAATATAATGATTGACAGCCCTGAACTATATAATTATATATGAATCTATTCCATATATCTTAAAAATTAGCATCAAGGCATTATCCATCTTATTATTGTGATAGCCACAGTAGGGTATCACAATTGAATAATCTCATTCGCTGTATTCAGACTTTAGGCAATAATTACAATAAAAATATGTTGTTAAAGATGGAAACACCCTAGAAGGGAAAATCCCAGTTGGGTATCATGAAACACAATTTCAGTAATATAATTAATCAATATTCAATTTTAATTAATTATTATTAGTTAATACCTTATATTAACTTATTTCATTATTTTATTTGATATCATTGTATTTATTTTATATATATTTTGTGCACGTTTTTGTTTCTAACTGTGCGCAGGAGATGCCTATTGGTGGCGATGAGGTTCGCAATCCATCACACCGCATCTCTCATGGGGGCGAAAAGAAGTGAAGGATGGAGTGCCGCATCGGTTAAAGTGTGGCAGTCCATTCTTTCTGTCTACCCTTTCGGAGAGACGGCGTGATGGTTAGTTAGTTAGTTACTTCTTCTTCTTCTTCTTTTAATAGATATGATGATCTGTGACACAGAAATCATGTCTCGTCGGATGATGAGATCCAGCTGTCCCTCCATCTCTTAGGCGGTCTTCCAGGTGGGCGGTGTCCGGAGGGGATTTCATAAGCGGCTGTCTGTCACCATCCATTCGGGCTACATGGTCCCTCCAGTATCTTCTTCTGGATCTACTATATCCTCTATTTCGCAAGTTTTTCTTATATCTACGTTGCGGACGCGATCTCGGAGGGTTTTTCCAGTGATTGATCTTAGGACCTTCATCTCCGATGTTCTTAGTAGTCCCTTGGTTCGCACAGTGTCAGCCCGCGTCTCTACAGCGTACGTCATGATAGGTCGCACGCATGTTTTATAGATTCTGATCTTGCTGTCGACACGCATGTGCTTGTTCTTCCAGACCAGATACTTCAGGCATCCTGACACGGCAGAGGCTTTACTGACTTGTTCACGTACTTCGGTATAAAAGTTAGTTACTTAACATATTTAACACATCAATGATGAAATTTAAATAAATAAAAATTCGGCATATACAACAACAAACTTATGTAATCCTTTAATAATTTTATACTTTTGCTAAAAAATATGCATTTTTTTTTGTATTTATTTATAGTATTTTTGTGATATTTTCCATATACTTTTTTTTTCGTATCGCTAAATTATCTACTGTTTTTATCTTGGCACACTGTACTAACATATATGCTAATTGTATTAAGGCTCAATTTTGAGTGTAAATATACAAATAAAAAAATTACCTGGCTCATGCAGTGCTTTGTTTATTCCTGGATCTTTAACTGGAGGGTAGAGAAAATACGGATGATTTTTCAAATCCGCATTTATGTTAGGAATGTGCTTGGTACATATCTCGTCATAGAATATCCGATTAGTAACAACTCCAATACTGGAAACGTTCAGTTTTGGTTCAGAAAAGTATGACAGGTCTGATTCCACAGATTCTTCTGCGACCAATTCCTCCACTGCAATTTCAACATTCCCCGTGACATCGTCAGTACTGTTTGGTTGTGACATGATGTTAAAATTTGGACTAAATTAATGTGACACTACAATTTTTTTTAAAATACAGATTATTTGGACTTGGTTAAGAGTTTTTTTTTGGTGTCAAATCATTAGTGAGTATTTATAAAAAAAAAGAATTATACTTGTTTAAAAAAATTACAAATAATCAATGTTGTAGTACCTACTTACCTACTATTTTTCAGTGTGTTACTTATCTTTTTTTTTGTCATGAAACAACTGTAAATTGGGTCATGTGTATTGGAGAGATTAATTAGAATATTGTATTTTTTTCTAAAGAAATAAAATGATCAGAATTATTTGATATAAATTAAATATAATAGATAAAATTACTGCAACCTTAAAATTATGTAATATTCTACAAATTTAACAACTAACATGCTTATTATACATACATTTATTTATTGTTTCTTGAACAATGATGTAAAACTCGATATTAAATAATTAATACAAATGAAAACATTTTCTAGAAGTTTTGTTATAAATATGCATACTTGAATCTGTTTACCGATTTATTTATTATGTAGTGTGATTTATTATTAAAAGATGTCTCTATATAACGTAAGTTTTTAACTGAGGTACTTTTAAAACAATGGTCTACGGACATACTGTGGGTAGCTACAAAATGATGTGCTTATATTTAGTATTTTATACCGGTATAATAAAACCTATAGGCCTACGCCAGAGTGATAGCCGACCTCGGGGGGACCTGATATGACATTCCATGAAGATAATAAAACGAATTGGAAATGGAAGTACAATCTATCAAATTTAATCTATAATGTTATTTTATAATATGTTCTTGCAAAATATATTCAAGAAAAATATTCACACATTAAATAAATTAATGTGACATAGAGCATTGCTTGATTTGTTTGTACTATTGAATACATTCTGAGTACTGTTCACTGATAAACATTATTATTAAATTATTTTTATTTGTTGTTTGGTGTGTTGATCTATCAATATATATCACAAAGTTTAAAAATGTTTTTGTTTTATAAGAGTGTTTTTCTGTTGCTTCAAATTCTTTCTACACTAGAGTTTAGTTATGCGTGGCATAAAACAAAATTTTCTATCGATTCTAAACTTCCTCAAGAGTGTGGTCGGATGAAGTCATTTAACCCAGAATATGAGTTCCAGGGATGGGGATCGTGGCCGTGGTTGGGTTTAATGGTGTACAATGGAACTGGACAATATCGTTGTAATGCAATTCTGGTGCATCCTCAAGCTGTAATCGCAAGTTTGCGTTGTATGGCCCATGTTCCTGAAGTAGCTCTTGAAGAGCACACATTCATTGCATTTTCTCTTCCAGGACTTCCATCATTCCAAAATATTTCTGCTACTGAAATTGACTCTCCATATGATGGTTATAATGCTGGTAAGATTGCTTTGTTGAAACTACAGAGGCCAGCTATCATCAGTTCTTTTGTCCAACCTATTTGTCTTTGGGAGGCACAGGAAGATTGGGGTCCACAAATAGGTTCGCACGTTGGGTTTATGATTGGTTCTGATATAAATAATGTATATGTATTAAACCAACTTCGGATTTATCAGGCACCTGTCAATATAGTACCCAAGGAAAAGTGTATTGAAGTGAATACCAAGTATTACAAAAGAAAAGTAGAAGGAATATGTTTCACCTATATAAGGAATCCCCATGACTGCCATTCAATTAGTTCTCCATTGATGTTCCCGAGGTTAAATGAAGAAGGAAATATTGTATGGTACTTAAGAGGTGTGCTCCTATATCAAATGTGGTATTGTGATGATCCAGTATACTATAATCTTATAGAAGATATTGGGATTCACAAGGTGTGGATAGAATCACATTTTAAGTCGTCTGTGGAGGCAGGTTGCGGACGAAGAGTAGTGTCTCACACAGCTCTTATCACCAGTGGAGGTCGTACTAATCGGGGGGACTGGCCGTGGCATGTGGCTCTGTACATCAAGACTGACAACTCTTATATATGTGGTGGCTCTTTGATCTCTCAGTCTCATATTCTAACAGCTGCTCACTGCGTGGTGGTTAGCGGAAGAATCAGACGTGCTGATAGTTTATCAGTCATATTAGGTAAGTACGCGCTGAATGTTGAAGAAACGGGTTACCAGAGAATGGACATCTCTAAAGTTATTGTTCACGAACAATTCGATATATCAATTTTGTACAATGACATAGCTCTATTGAAACTAAAAGAAAATGTCATGTTTACTGAGTATATACAGCCAGGATGCTTGTGGGATGAAACAGATATTAGTAAAGAGAACATTTATAATCGTATTGGTACTGTGGTTGGATGGGGATTTTCAGAAGAAAATAAAATATCAAATGAACTGAAGTACGCATCTGTTCCAATAGTGGATGATGTGATATGCTATCAGAGTAACGGTAATTTCTATAATAGATTTCTTCGCGATGAAACAATCTGTGCGGGGAATCCGAGAGGAAACGGAAGTAACGTGTGTAACGGGGACAGTGGGGGTAGCCTCTTGCTTCCCATTACGCAGCAAGACGGGGAAGTGACTTGGTTTATTCGGGGTATTGTGTCCGTAGCCCCCTCTAAAATTAACACTAGATACTGTGATCCCTTCCAGTATGCAGTGTTTACAGACATAGCTAAATATAAAGACTGGATTAAGGTTAATTTAATGTGATTTATATGTATTGCATGTTCTGTTTTTTGTAATTCAATATTAAACTTGGATTTATATTAATAACATGTTTTGAAGAAACATGACTTTTCTGGGTCACATTTTGACCCATGATTAATTTGATAAACCTCACATTGCTATCATATTTGACGTTTTATAAATAACATATGTATGTATTACCCGGATTGTTTTTCATTATACATTTTTTACAAGCAAACAAAACTAAAAAAGTATTTGATTATATTACATTCTGAAATACTTATAACTCTTTATAAATTCATCTTTTTCAGTTTCATCTATTGATTTTTTTAAAAGTATTCTTACTTACTTCAGATGGTCATACAATTCTTGAAAAGTGATGATGTTGTTCCAAGCTCTTCGATCTTATACATTTTGCTCTCAGCAGTCCCTTTCACCCAGCATAGGCAAATCAGCCAGAATATTATCCATTAAATGCTGTCTAGGTCTCACTCTGTCTGGTCTTGAGGTGGACAAATTGTTGATTGTTCTGATTTCAATGCTGTGCCCAATCCATGTTAGGCGACTGGATCTCACAGTCCTAGTTATAAAGGGCTGCTTGGTCGTTGTGCCGATCTCTCGACTGCTCCTTAGGCCACCAAGTTCCCGGCTACAATACCAGGTCTGAGTCCTAAGATCATTCGTAGGATCCCATTCTCTAATTGAACCATATGTTATTCATATATATTTTATATTTTTTTTCAAAATCAATTACAGATAGTAAGCATTTTTCTGTAGTATTTTGAAAAACATTGTAGCAATCAAAATGTTAAACATTATTTGAGGTTTCGCAGGATTGGAATGTGGTGGGTAGGAAACAAAACATTGTGAATTGTACTTATTTAATTTGAAATTTCTTCTACATTTGAAATAACCTTTTTAAGTACTCAGTACATAAAAGTTTATTACACATACTTAATAGGTTGATGTTATCAAAATTCATGAGATAATCAACAACAATGTTGTCACCAATTCAAATATGTTATATCAAACATCAATGAAAAATAGATATAAAAGGGTAGATTATTAAAATCACAAGTAATGTAATAAAATGTTTATCCTTATTTACATATTTACAAGAGTAACACAGTTTTCAATCCATGAGCTATCCGTAACCGTGGCAAGAATCAATATTCATTACATTATTTTAAAGGATTGTTTACAATTAGGTAGTACGATGAGAAAGTATTGTTTGTGGTTTTGGAATACAACAAATGTTGATTATTTCAATTATTTTATTATTTGATATGTTTCAGTTTGGAGTTTTCATAGTAAATCAATATTGCTACTAAATTTATAATTGTACCTTTTACTTTCGTATTCATTGTTTTTATTAGATACATATGTAAAGATTTCAAATACTATTTTAATAGTGTAACAGATTTTGAACAATGTTTTTTTTTAAGAAATCAAATCTTTCATTTGTATTTATAAAATTGATCTGTTCTGATTTTATCTACTCTGTAGTAAAACATTTTTATAAATACATTGTGGAAATAAACTTAATTTCGTGGGTCATATAGATAGATTGGTAGAGAACCGTACAAGTTTCAAGTTAACAGAATGTAAATACACAAATTATTGAATTAAATAATCCAAAATACCTGTCAAATGAGTATTTTATAAACACACGAGAGAACAATATGTATGCTAGAAATTGTCTGTGAATTATTATGAGAATATAAATCGACTTTAAAAATACTTTCAACTTATTAAATAGAGACCGTAATGTTTATATCCAGGAACAACCATAAAAATACACTTTTTATAAAATAGAGCATTTAACCTATGATAAAATTTGTGTAATTTTTACAAAAAAAAAAACATTCAATCTTTATTTATACAAAGTTATCAAAAAATAATGTGTTCATTTCGTAAGCTTAGTATCACACTCTTCTTCTAATATTTAATGACAATTTTACCAATTGAAAATTGTTCCCTTATACATATTTACATTTTCATAAATAATATATCATATAAAATAGTTTATAAATTACTATTACTTATAGATATAAAGCTTCAAACTATAAACTACAAGTTTAATATTAAGCTGTGAAATGAAATTAACAAATATTTTGTGGGAATTGTATTTATACACACAGCTATGGCTAATGTTTGTGATAGAACTTTCTTATCAAAAATTAGAAATAACCAATGATTGTAAATTATATAATTATTTATGAAATTATTGTCCTTCAATAGGAAAAGATATGTTCGATTGGTACAGTTTTAAATATTATTTATAAGATATTAGTAAAGGCAAAACATGGAATGTTTTTTTAAGTAGCTAGATAAAATGAATGTAGAGTATTGACATCTGCAATGATAACTTAATTAACCTCTGTCTAACACACGACAGTTTGCAATTATTTTTAAAATGAAGTATTGTCAAATTAATTTTTCATCTTACAGATTTCTTTCTCCATGCACCTTCAACATCTCACAAGTTACAACATGTATTACGTAGTTACTCAAGTTTTTTTTTTACATTCATTCTGTAATTGTTTGTCTTTTCGTTACTAAGCATGTAAATTAATTGATGGTGTTCATTTACTATTAAATACAAAAGTATTGATTTTATTCGAGCAATTCAATATGAAATGAACTAATTTTATGTAGGTAATAAAACTGTCATCTGAATTCTCTAAATTATTAATATTATATTGATTAAAAATACATTTTTTTACAATCTTACTCTTTATTTAGATATGAATTATAATTACCTATTATTTACAACAGCTTGGCCGTATAAAATAAAAATATATGAGATTGAAATGCACTGCCATATACCTTTATTATTATTTACTTTTATATACAAAATAATCAATAAGCTTATTTAAATTGTGAGTTTATAATTAAAAAAACAACAGTGTGGGTCCAAAGGTATTGTATAATTCTCAGTAAAAAATCTACACATGTGTTAAAAAGAAAAAATAGAATGTGAACAATAAATTATTTAAATATAATTAGTATTAAAGGTTTGAGCTTGGAAAACTTCTTCATCATAAAGCACTTTTTGATAATATATTACACATTATTAAGAGTAAACTTTTCCTTATTCAGGATTCCTAGTTATAATACTTATTTTTAGAATTTCAAAATGAGTATGTACTGTATGTTATGTTAATATAATCAATACGGGTGTAGACAATATAATAGAAATCGCATTAAAAGAAATAACAGCAAGGAACACGTTTTAAATATATAAAAAATAATTTGAATCTCCATTCAGTCTTTTGTGTATTTATTAAAATATATTTAATATTTGAAATAACTGAATCTGTTTTACTACAATACTTTTTAATGTCTTTTAATTGGTCAAATTTGTGATTAATCTTTTATAACTACTGTGATATTTTTTACTCTTTTGCAAAAAAAAAAGAATTGGTAAGGATCCATTGCATTATTCGGTATACGAGAAATCATTTAAAAAAAACTATATTTAATAATATTATTAATATTATAAGCATTTAATAATTAATATGAATGAAAACGTTCATTTTCTAGAAGTTTTATTATGTTTTATGGATATGACATGTTTCGCTTTGCTAAAGCAAATTACTTATCAAATGTCATTACCATAAAATATAATTAAACTTAAAAAGCAGATGGTATCATTTGTATTAAATATTTAATATGAAGTTATACATCATTTTTCAATATACAATAAATAAGCATTTACTTTATGTTTTTCTACTGCACTGTTATGAATTCGTAACATATTCTGATTTATATCCGTTACATCCTTTCATTAGTAATCTCTGGTTTGAACGAAGAATTAAACAGAATGGATAAACTATTATCTAAAAATCTGTTAATTTTATGCATTAAAATATATTTGTGAATGTTATTATGATGCATTAAATGATGGAATTAATGCAATGGATACCTTTTTTTTTACATATTCGACTATTTGCTAATGGAATCAATACTGATACGAGGATTCTTTCACCTTTCATTTAAACATTAATAATACTATTACACTAATACAGTAAGGACCTCTGCTGGGGAACTGTTACCGCCGACGCCCCCAGTCCCGGGTAACACATTCATATTGATTACCCTTTTCCCAAAGTCTTTGTGTGCCGTCACGTCGTCAAATACCCCCGCCGTGTTGTTTCTCACATCGGGGTTCTGCGCTTTGTACAGCAAGATCTGGGAGCCTCTGTGGGCATTGGCTCGGCTGCCCGAAGGACTGGATAACACCAGCCCCTCCGTGGAGTTGCCAGCTTCTGAGAGGGGCCGCTGCTGCTTCATGTTATCGGAGGACACTTGTGGCGCGGCACCGCCTCCTTTCAAACAGCTCATGCTGCCATTCAGAGAATTGGCAACACTGTCTTCTTTCAGTGGATTCGCATATCTAGAAGAGAAGGTAATTTTTATACAATGTCATAGGAAATATTTAATTGTATTAAGTTAGGTCATGTACCTCTATTATTAATATTTAGAATATATTTATAAAAATTCAACAAAACAAGGATACATATATTCGATATGAAAGAATTTTTACAATAGGTGAAAATTAAAGAATTATTTCTTATTTATTCAAATGATATGAAAATATTTAAATGTAATATAAAAAAGGAAATTAACAATATATTTCGCATTAAACAGAAAAATATGTACTAAACAATTTTTTTAAATTTGTACTCAAAATTTATTAATGCATCACTTTATTTTTGTTAACACATTTGCTGCTGCATATAATATCTAATCATTATAAACATGCTGAATGCTATGCAATGGGAATTCCTCTTCCAACTAAACGCCTTGCGGTGTGCTGTGACATCGTATCAAACTACAAAAAAAACTATTGATACACGCTCTAGGAGTATGATGTAAACTCTAGTCCTCAGCATGGCTACAAACTATACTTGGATGCGGATATGCGTCATTAGCAGTCAACATGTTAACAAGTGCGTATATCGCACGCTTAATAGAACACTGGCATAACTAAAAAAAACATGTTTTGCTCAATCTGACATGAGTCGATGTTTTAACAAAAACAGTCGAAAAACACATACGAATGGATAGCGTAATAATGGGAACGATTATCGTACTACAGATGGATAGCGTTAACATGGTGAAAAATAGATGGATAGCGTTAACACAAGTCTCTGTCTAATGTTAACTCAATTATGACCTAAACCATAATCGGTCAGTCTACTATTAAGCGTGCTATATGGTGAGAATATGAAATCTCATTCAAAGGCAAAAGAAAATTGATTATGAATTATCATGAATTTTTTACCTTCTGAAATTTTCTTCATTCTGTAAATTATTTGATTTCTCATCATCGTGGTGCCTGTGGTGATAGGCTGGATCAGCGGACAGTGCGGGGAGAGGGAGGCTGCTCAGGGAGCGTGCCCGTCTCCTCTGCCTCAGGCAGTAGAGGGCTGCGCCTCCAGCACCAGCGGCGCCGGCTGCCGCAGCGCAGAGAACGGCCGCCAGGAAACCCCCTGCGCCTCCACCCCCACCCACGCCACTTACCACCGCGGTCTCCACTTTAACCTCTACTACTGCGGTCAGCAAGTTCGATGCCGGCTTGCGGGACACGCTTTCCCCGAGAATGCGGACACCTTCGGATATGTGGTCATCGTCGTCCGATAACGAAGACTGCAATAGATATTCAAAAAATTAAAATACAGTAGATAAATAACAACAACAACACCATGTTTTTGGAGGGGTAGGCAAAAAATAGAATTGACTGTAACATAACTAATTACAACTAATACAAAGGGTCAAACACAAACGTGGATTCTTATTAATTCTAACATTGCTGGCTTTAAAATTTTCAGTTTGGTTGTACCATGTTTTCCTCGGTTTTTAACACCCTCTTAACCATTCTTTTTTCATCCATGTGTCCGATATGTCTAAACCAGTGATTCCCTGGTGGAAGTGGCCTATATAGACTCCTAGGGGTCTACGACAATTGTAAAAAAAATTGGGGGTCCATGAGATGTAAATGGGGGTAGAGATTGTTCAACTTAATTGAAGCCGAATACTGAAACGCAAAACGTTACATTGAAGTACCGATTTGTACACACATACGCAATAAACACAAGATATATAATATTTTCGAAGTGATTAATTTTCAGTGTCGTAAGCATTTCTTACCAAAGTGACTTCGATGGTATCATTAGTATCCTTCTTGAGATCGCAGAGCAGGACGAGAGCAGGGGGCGGAGTGCGTGTCCCCTGAACCAGGTGGCGTAAGTGGGCTGCAGCAAGTAAGGGCCTCAGGGCCCGGCATACCGCCTCTGCGCTAGTGCCGCTTGCCAGAGCCGTAACAGACACCACCAGTGAGACACGAGCACAACGGTTGGAGAGCACGGCCTGTAGACAATATTTGACTTAGTTCATTTTTTTGGCATTTCTTTAGTTTCGTTTTATGATATTGAATAATCTTTAACCCTACAATGCGTGAATTTTTATTATTAAAAAAAAATATATATATGTATATTTATGAACCTAATGTGAATTTGAACACGTAAAGTATAATAAAATATTATTTTTTGGTTACTGTATATTTATATCTATCATATAAGGGTAATTATATGATGTTTTTTTCTCCGGCTCTACAACCCTTGATGGGTCTCAGCCTCCTCCAAGAAACGAATTTCTTGAAGTGTTCATAACATTGGTTGTTTTACGAGGTTAGGTTGTTGGCCTAGCTCCCAACCCCCTTACTAGGATGTTAAATGTTTTAATTATAAATGTAAAATGTTTAAATTATAAAAATATTAAAAACTGGTGATTGAATGATAATTAATGTTGAATAATTAAAGTAAACATTTTTATTAATATACAATAGTCAAAAATTGTGAAATTAGCTCAACCATTTTTGAATTTGTTGAAATGTAAAGCCGCATTGCATTTTTCACAGATTACCAAATTTTGAGACTTGCAATTTGGTTTTTTTGCATCTCACATTGATGTAGATCTTTTATTCATATTACTATATAGTGTATTAGTTGTTGTTTATTCCGCTCAATATCAGTGGCAGTACTCCCATAGTAGCCCAGAAGCCCGGCTTGCTTTATAATTTGAATCATAACCCCCAAATCTAAGTAATCATGCCCCCGCATAAACCAATAACCCACCAAATCACATTCCAACAATGTTCCCATCAGACGTAATAGGAATAGCCACAAGAGCTGAACCTCTGTAAGCCAGAGGAGGTTTTGATTCAAAATTTCTTACGCAAGCCGGGCTTCTAGGTTTCTATGGGAGTACCGCCACTGCTCAATATAAAAGTATTAATAAAAACTTAGTTTGATTCATATGTGCATCACTGCGCACTGTAGCATTAAATTTAGCTGTGTCACTAATGAGTATAGTTAATATATTGTTTATATTTTGTCATTAAATGATATTCATATTATTTAATTCTTGTTATTTGGAGAAAATAACATTACCTGGTTAGGCCAGCAGTTGGGCGGGGCCGGCAAGGGCGGGGGGGCCACCTGCCTCGCCTCCACGGATCTGCATTCCCCCATAGACTCGCAGGGGCCACGGAGACAAGCATTTTCCCCCACAGGAACACACACCTGAAACAAAAATAGATTATTTGCTTGGTGAGTAAGGGACAAATACTTGGCTTTTCTTTAGGTGATATGGGTTTGATTATAGGTGACAACACCACAATTTTTTTCATAAAAAAGAGCTTTAATTTTCCCTCACATTGGGAATAGTACAAATGTCTAACCCCCATTGTGCAGCTGACTTGAATTGCAGTAAAACACTGCAGTTGTCTCTATTTACAACTCAAATAGATCCAGTTCAACATAATATTATGCACATTTTAGTTGTAAGGAACTAAAGTACTATAGGGGTTAAATATTGTCGATTCAATTCTAAAGCGTAAAAGTTTTTATTGTATAGGCATAAAATAAAAGTATGTTAGTACAATACAGTAATTAAATTTTATGCAAGAGATATCATGAAAAAATAAACAAAAAAAAATATATCAACACAATCCGAGTGTTATCGGGGTATTAAAACAAACTGTTTTTATTACCCAGATGAAGCAAAAATTGTTGATAGTTTTGAAAATTAAATCAAGTGGTGTAAAACATTTGCGTTAATTTGTTTTATAAAGGTCTCTAAATGCTTCATATGAAAGTATAAAATATGTATAGTCTCATCAGTGGCGGTACTCCCATAGAAGCCCAGAACCTCGGCTTGCGTAAGAAATTTTGAATCAAAACCTTTTCTGGCTTGCAGAGGTTCACCTCTTGTGGCTATTCCTCTTACGTCTGATGGGAACATTGTTGGAAGGTGATTTGGTGGGTTGTTGGTTTATGTGGGAGCAATTTGGGGGTTTTGATTCAAAATTTCTTACGCAAGCCGGGCTTCTGGGCTTCTATGGGAGTACCGCCACTGAGTGTCATTGATCAGTAAAATCTGCTAAAATTTGAGATAGATAATATTATGATGTAAGTTGTGCATGTAGTTGACAAACCTGATTGGGTTGGCAAATCCGGGCCTGGGTTGCCATGCAGTCGGGCAGGCCGCACCACACGCGCGTGCAGAGGGCGCGGCCCGTGACGCAGGCGCAAGTGTTACACTGCCACTGCCACGTGGAGTTGGCCGCGTAATACTGTCCCCGCCACAGACAAGCTCCCCCTTCTGCCACTGCTGCCCCATTGATGGCACCTGTTATCGGCCACTCATCTGAATCTGAAACTAATGGATGAACAAATAATAGTTTTGATTCTGAGTGTTGAAACACAGTAAAAAAATTCAGAAGTTAGTTTTTATCCAAAACTTTCATAACTGTGTATGGTGACATCCATTCCCATCCTTCCATCCATCTTCCATATTCAAATTTGGCACACGTCGATCGGTGAGGGATATGGGCTATCTTCATTAGTATGTATTCAACCGTAAAACATTAGTTATAGGTCGAACATTGCTCAGGTTCTAAGCGCAGAAATACTGTAATATCTGTGAATGATTGTGTCTTGGACCTGGGACCAAGCTGCTAATGATGCGTGAATGTGTTATCCAAGAAGATGGGTGCACCGAAGGCCTTTTACTCTTCAGCCAGTTAGCCAGGTTGGTGAATCCAATCTTTTCTCTTCCTAGTTTTTGACAATGCGTGTCCCTCTTGAGGCAGGTGAGGGAAATACCGCAGGTTTATTCTTAAGTAAGTGGTCATAACCTACCATTGTGGTTAAAAGGTATTAAACAATTGTTAAACTACTTAATGATATTTACCCAGTTCGCAGGATGGCCCTTCCCTTCCAGGGGGACAGAGGCACTGGTAATGTGCGATGCCATCTAGACATGTGGCACCCTTACCACAAGGGGATGAAGCACATTCGTTCACATTGATGCGGCAATCTGGGCCGGAAAATCCTGCTGCACACTCACAAAGGAACCAGTTCACTCCATCGATGCACTTGCCTCCGTTGTAGCATGGCTAGAAGTATTGAATAATAAGTTCATTATTTATACATTAATTAAAATGATGTTGAGTTCATAATAAACATTAACTGGTTATTAAGAGTAAATAAAAAATATGCTTGTCATACCTGTGAGATACACTCGTTGACATCATTTTCACAATGGACGCCTTCGAAACCTTCTTTGCAAATGCAGGAGTAGTATTCTTCCGTGTTGACACAAGTGGCTCCATTCATGCAAGGATTGGATCTATAAATCAACAAAAATGGTTTGTAAAGTAAAAGGGGATGTAGGTTGAATGATCACATTGAAGAAATTCAAGAATATTACAAAATTTCCAAGATGAGATAATTATCTTTTACTTTACTTTACTAGATCACTTATTGTACTGAGTTGCATATTTACCGGCATGCTGGCATCTTGGCGATATGACACGCGGTGCCACCCCACTGCGGTGGACAGCGGCATGCGAAGGTACTTCCAAGGTCCTGACAGGTGCCACCATTCCGGCATGTCGTGTAGTCGCAGTGAGAGTCTTTGAGGTTGCATGTCTTTCCTGAAAAATAACTATTATGGTAAGTAACAGATAATAGAAAATATTTGAAAATTTATATTATATTTTATAAGTGAAAGTATAGCAGTGATAGATTCCACATGATATAAATCAACTATTAAACTGTTTCTTCAGAGGAAAAACAGAGAAGATGGACAGCTACCCTATTTTCATACATTTCTATTGGCTCTTAACTTTTCAAATTCAATTGGTCATGTCATATTTTACATAATCTTCAAACATACTCATTCACATACCCAAATACACTTTTTATTTTTCATTTATTTATTCCATATGCCCAAACCATATTATGTCTGTCCTGTATTCTCTTTAAAATTGGAGTTGGAATACTATCATTCAATGTTTACACACATTAATCTGAATTAATCTTGCATTTGTTGCATTTACATATTGTACTTAAATCTTTCCAAATCACATAATAAAACCAGAAAATGTATGCATATGACATGAGTTTAAAATATATAATCCAATTCAATTTACTTATTTAAGATATTTTTTATATGATTGCATATTCAATAAGATCGTACCTTTCCAACCATCTCTACAGATACAGGAGAAATCTGCTATACCATCTGAACAAGTTCCATTATTTCTGCAGGGGTTTGGGTTACACTCATCCACGTCTAGAAAAATTAAAATTAAAATAATAATAATCACAAATATGCGGTGTCACGAACGCCAAGTTTAATCTATTTCTTTGGTATTTTTATAAATGATACTAGGTTTCACTTACTTATATTACAGATTTCTCCTTGCCACCCCTCTCTGCAGATGCACTGGAACGAGTTTATTTTGTCAACACAGGTTCCTCCATTTTGACACGGGTTGTATTTGCAATCGTTGATATCTAGAAAAGAGTATTGTATTTAGCATGAGAGTATAAAGTTTTAGTTATTTTCTAACTAAGTATGGCAGAGGATTAAATAATATTGTTACACTTATTTATTTCGATTTGAAAAGTGTGAAGTTTTTATATCCTTTATTAAATAAATATTACTCTGATTATTATTTGAAAACTGGTTAGGTGAGAGCTGGCCAAAGCTAATGAATATTTTAGCATGATGAGCTAAGGTTGGAGAAGAGCTAAATGTAGATTTGATTGGATTGGAATAAGTTATTGTAGATTGGATTAAGATTACCATGTTGTTGGTTTAAATATATACTTACTTTCATGGCAGTATTTCCCTGAGAAGCCAGGATCACACATGCAGTGAAAGCCTCCAGATGGACGTGCCGCGCACCTACCATGTTCTCCGCAACCTCCTGCGCATACCTCTAACCCTGTAAAAACATACAATCATTTACTTGGTTAAGTAAGAACTCCAATTTTTATCACACAGATATTTTCACATCTGTATTTTTTTATTAACCAGTTGATTTTTATTTTAGCAGGTTGAAAAAAGAACAAATACCCAGGAACCTTTTCTTATACAATTTTTCTGTTTGCATAATTTCTATAAATTGGGCTATACTCATCTTCTATAAATTTTGTATTATATGTGGTGATGATGTTTATTACCCGTCAATGGTAATAAAAAATATTTTCAATAGATCAAAAGTACTGTACCATAGCTGGAAAGTGGTGCTAACTGCGTGTTAAAATATTAACAACACTATTTTTACAATTATTACATAATATTGATTAAAACTTGAAGAGTTCTGATAGATTAATTGTTTCTTGAACAATAATGTAAAACTCCATATTAAATAATGAATACGAATGAACACATCTATTTTGTAGAAGTTTTATTAACATTTGATAATGCCTTAGAATGGCGAAACATAATAAAACTTCTAGAAAACGGATGTTTCCATTAGAATTAATTAGTTCTCATAACTGTATTTTTTTCGATAAATCACGAATAAAAACTAAAATAGTCTCATTTTTTTAAATTCATGTCAGATTCTAATTTAAGTACCTACTTACTCTCTATAATATTTGTGTTAACCATTAAACCTGATAAAACTTATTTATCTCTTTTATTTTCTTACTCAAATAGTAACCATTATAATTAGGATATTTCTTAAGAACTTAAATGAATACGTAAATACGAAATGTGTTTAAAAATGATTAAACTCCGAAATTAGGCGTTAAATTAGGTCGGGAGGAAGGAGGGTTATTAACCGGCCGGCTAATTTATCTGAGGCCATTCCGCTCCCAGTGGGGCGTTGCGTGGCCCCTCACCGGTCTCAGTCCGGCTCGGGTCAGGTCCGGGCCCCCTGCGCAGCGGGAAGCGCGTCAGGGATGCCATTGCACAAAATAGCGTTTCCCCAAATATAAATTCATTTTTTAACACAATCACGGCCAATTAGGGGAAATATGTACGTAAGTAAGTTTTGAGCATTGAGTGAAAATATAAGCGAAGCGTAATTTGTTAATTATAAAGGTAAGTACTTTCTAACCGACATATTGGAACTATTCTTGAATATTACAAAAACCCAATTATAGTTTTATTTGTTTACAATTTGGTCTTTTAGGGCTTTAGTCTACCAAGGATTTAAACATATATAAAGTAGGGCAGTTAAAATAAATAAATAAGGATGGTATTAAGAAATTTCGCAAATGTGGGGTTTTACGTGTAATTAATACATGATAATAAACATAATACAATAACATATTATTTGATGTTTTTAAAGAAACATTAAAGTTCTGATATCAATAACAACTTTGATGTATAAAAAAATAGACCCTTTTAAAATTCACACAAGACTAGATGATATAAGTATAAATTAGTAGATACTCAAATGTCTTTTCCTTTAAATTTGATAATGACTTAGCAAACATAAAATATAATAAAACTTTATTTATATGAATTATTTAATATGCAGTTTTACACCTTTGCTTAACTGCCCTTCCTTCAGGTAATTTTCAGAGAAACGTGCAAAATAGCAGGTTTTTATTAATTAAATTTAATTGTATATTAATTTAATTTTTTTTTAAATTACGAAACGTCAAAGACTCGACTGCACACTTCGCCTGCCCCTTGTAAAACTATTATACTTGTAAAGACTTGTATACAAGTGTTGTTGGCACACGCGCGTATCTCTAACAGTTTGTACATTTTAGGTACATTACATTTTCTCAAGCGCGTACGTGATACGGGATAGCGCAGAATGGTACAGTCAAAGTGAACGTATCACGTAGGTACGTATTTGACGTAGGGTGGTTAAGAAACAATAAATAGAATAGACACATTTCTGGTTATATTTTTGAAATAAAATTACGTTCAAATTGATCCGTTCGGTTGTCGAATGGAGTGTTGAGCATTTTGTATACAATATTTTATGTATGGGGAATAATGTTTATCACCTGACCTATGTCAAATTATTCGCCGTTGTTTCTAATTTGTCTCGGTCCCAAATTTACAAGTCCGGATCGCCGCGCAGTCTTAGCTACGGTAAAAAAAGGCGAAGTAGGTACTGAAATATCTTCGTGCGGCTCGCGGTACTAATTCCAGGACTTGTTTATTTGTGGCGATAAATTACACCGCGTCCAGCGGAACCTACTAGGGGGAGCTTATTGCCTCTCGGGGCGAGTGAGAGTTGTGATTTGAAATCCACATGAGGCCGGTGGGCACGGCGACTGAAGGATTAAAACACGAACACTCTTCGGAGATTACAGCCACATTTGTAATATACTAATATCCTGATGCTAATTTTGAAGTTCTGCACTTTCAAAGGCGATGAACACTGCTATCTTGTTTTACGTGCAGCGATATAAAAGACAGCCGTAAATAGTTATGTCGATTTGTTTATATTATGCAATGTTATTATTATAATTTTGTTGAATCGCTCTACATCTTTAAGCGTGAGCCAAATCGATGTAAAGGGTATACCTAACTATCATGTTGAGTCTTATGACATGTGATTGGTAGCTAATCTGTCGCTATTTTATTGTCACGTGAATTCTACACCAGGCCAAAGACAGTATGACAATCACGCTACCATCGCCATAAATCGTAACATTCGAGACAGCCTTCGCGGTAGAGAGGTAATAGTTCTGACTGTCACACCGAAGGTCCCGGGTTCGATTCCCGGTGATGGCAGTGTGATTGTCACGCTGTCTTTGATCTGGTGTAGAATTCACGTGACAATAAAATGGCGATGATTTAGATACCTATCACATGTCATGTGAATCAATATAATAGCTAAAAATTGTATTCAGTAATTGGGTTCAAACGACCTGTTATATATTATACTCGTTTAATAAAAAAGAGTTCTGACTGCCATACCGAAGGTTTCAGGTTCGATTCCCGGCGAAGGCAGTGTGTTCTACACCAGACTATATTTAGTCTGGTGTAGAATTCACGGGGCAATAAATTGGCAATAGATTAGCTACCTATTAGATGTCATGTGAATCAATATAATAGCTACAAATTGTATACAGTAATAGGGTTCAAACGACCCGTTGTATACAAAAAATTGATGTTTCTTTTATTTTAATTTGTATTAATTACACTAAAGTTAAACTGTAAATATTTGAAGACACGAAGCGAATTGCCATTTCACCTATCCGATCAGAAGTTGTTATTGTTTTTCCACCTGCTTAACTCTAGGAGGAAACAGTGTGATTGTTAGTTAGTTAACTATTTAGTTCTATCTACGCTTGTTCGTGAGTTCTTAGCCGCACACAACACAGATATTTCAACAGCCGCGGCTCGTACATGACGTCGGCAGGTGAGCACGGATCTCACGTGCGAGGAAGATTACTTAGTAGAAGTGGAGGCGCGGGTTATCTCTGGTAATAAAATGTGTTTCGCGGATACCATCCTGACGGGCCTGAACACCACACGACTGATGCTGGGCATTAATAAACTACGTGATGCCGGACTGCTTGGACAACGGTGTAACTACACGAACATGAAATATTAACACTAAGCATATAAATGCTAATAAAATACCATTAACACAGAATTTCCAGCATGCTGCACTTTCGTGCATCAAAAAGCTATTTGTTTCGCTCTTATCTCTACATGTTTCGAAGGTAATATACCTTCGTCATCGAGAAAACGATAGCGTTTATTGGTCAATTCGAAACACCAAGATTTCAATAAAAAAACAATTACTACGAATGAAAACTTCTGTTTTCTAGAAGTTTTATTGTAACATATGTGAATGACATGTTTCGCTAGCTTAAGACATTATCAAATATTTGAAATGCCATTTGATTTGACATTTGATAATGCCTTAGATAGGCGAAGTATGACATTCATATAAAGTATAATAAAACTTCTATAAAAATAAAACGTTTTTACAAACTAAATTATAAAAAACAATGGTCATTCTGCCTGCATTTTAAAAGCGAACATGATTAGATACACACTAAATATTTATTTTTTTAATTGTATTGTTCGTAATGCATAATTTGTGGGATTGAACCAAAGCCAAATAGATTAATTGCTTGATCCTATTGTACTCAATATTAGTATATTCTGGTTTATTTTAATTCAATTATACATCTAAACCATTCCTATCATTTCTACTGCCACTTCATTATAAAAAAAATATTTATAAGTTATCAAATCGTTATTTATTTAATGATGAAGCATAAGAATAATTTGAAACCGGACGAAATTAGTAACCTCTGGGTTATTTATAAACAAGTATTTATATTTGTTAATTTGAATGAGTTCAAAAACAAAAAAAATCCTAAACGACCTAACATTATATACAGTTATATGCTATATGCGGCGACATATCCGGCAAAACCAAATCCATCAAATGTTGATTGTCAGCAATGTCGGGAGTCAACCTAGTCGATGCCATGGAAACGGTTAGTTAGTAATTCAGTTAGCATTAATATAAAATAAAAACTGAAGGCGAATGTGAGAAGAAAATTTACAGATTGTTTTTCACTCCCCTTACATCCATTTTCCAAGTGAACGAGAAATGTATTATAGTAGTAATGGCTAGGAGGTGTGTAATTACCTGTACAGGGTGGCGAGTCACAGGGTGCCCTGGGATGGGAGCAGTTTCTGCCTCTCCAGCCAGCTGGGCAGTGGCAATAGTAATCCCCTTGCGTATTGAAGCACGCGGCTCCATTCTCGCAAGGACTCGGTGTGCAGTGGTCGCGGTCGTCCTGGAATGAAACAAAACAAACTCCATAAATAAACCATATATAATGCAAACGATCTTCGTGGCAGAGTGGCAAGACCTCTGACTGCCACACCGAATATACTAGTACTCGGTTCCCGACGATGGCACTTTGATTGTCACACTGTCTTTTGTTTGGAGTAGAATTCACGTTACAACAAAATGGCGATAGATTAATAGCTTAAACGTTGTATACAGTAATTGGGTTCAAATAACCTGCTGAATACAAACGTGGAAAGCAATGGGAAACTGCCACATTAAAGGCCCAAGTGGCATCCCAAGAATCAACAAAAATATCATCCTTTGCTGCAAACCAATCCCTTGGATTGAAACTAGCGAAGATAATATAAAATAAATATTCATTTTCCTAATTTAAATAATTTTTATAAATGATACCAGCAATATTTTTCGGCATCGTTTTGGATAGGAATAATAAGAACAAACTGTGAAATTTTCAGTGAAATCTGTCTAGCAGTTCTTGAGTTTATAGCGCACGCACATATGAACATTGCCTTTAATTTATATACCGTACATATTTTTATTTTATTTAACCTTTATCTTTAAATTTTATATTAAGCGTTTGATATTGTAGAAAGCGTAAAATGTATAGAAGTTTTAATACTCGTATATTATATCACCACGGGATTGACATGAATACTCGTATATCGTTCTCTCAATAATGAAGGTATAAAACCTTTGAAACAAGTCAAGAAAAATAAACTAAAAAGAGGGTAATTTTTTTTTAAATCATAATTTTTTGTAGCCTTTTCTTTGAGTGTATACCAACACCATTTGAATAATTTTCTCTCGTATTTCTTAAGTTAATGACTTCAAGTTAGATTAAAGCGTGAATGCAAAGAGTAATAAAAAGTCGCATCTCTCACGGAACTAATTCAACGGCACATCTACGGTGAGAACTTGTTAAATTTTGATATGCAAATCTCATAAGCGATGACACGTGTATACGCATACGTGTACGCGCAATCTTATTTAACATCATCGCCTCCAATGCGAGATCCATCCGCCATAATACAGCTGGGATATTCCGGAAGGCAAACACAATAGAAATAAACTTAAACGCTGCTCTTGCACTGCGAATGGTTTCTGAATCGCCAATAAATAACAGTAGAAATTTCTTCATCCACTTCCATTGACAACTCAACTCGCGTGAATAGACCTGTAATCCCATACACAATACGCCGCGGACAAGCGGGTAATTTGAATACCCATAAAGTGCGGAGTGACGTCGCGTTGTGGGCGTAGATTAGCCCGAGGGAGAGCTACCGTCGGACCAAAAGAGATTTTATTATAATAAGGCGTTAAGCTTTACCTTGCAGGTGATTTGTTGGAAACAAGGTGCTGTTAGATAAAAAAAAAACATTCTTCGTAGATTCGTGAGTGCTGATAAGCAGCGGAAATGTATGAGACAAGGAAATAACTTTTGATTGTTTTTAAAAATATGTCAGTCGTATGAATACATGTACAGTCTATTCATTTATTTCGCTTTCAGCTAGCGGAAAGCAAATTTAGAATTTATAAAACATGCCCATTATACGGAATCCCATTACGGAATCGAATCAAGAGCAGACACTGTCAGAACCAAACATCTTTTAAGAGTAGCAGAAATGAGAACATTGCGACGTATTGTGGGGAGAACCCTTAGAGATAGGATATCCAATGAAGAAATTCGCAAATCCTGCAAAATTGAAGACAAAGTGAGATGGAGTAGGCAGAGAAGATGATTTTGTAGGGACCACATCCAGAAAATGGTTCCAGCATGAATTCATAAGATCGTGATTCACGAGATTCCAGAGGGCCGTCGACCACCAGGACGACCACCAAAAATATGGAAAAAGGCTGGTCGTCTTCATAACAGGAAGAAAGTCTATATCCTGCATAAACAGATCGCAAGAACTACAACCAGAAGAAGAAAATAAGAAGAAAGCTTTCGGCAGCTCGCTGACATATTCTGGAGAAATCCCATAAGATGGCAACGATACGCCGAAACCGGTCGAAGACACAAACATTAGTGGATTTAAACTAAATGACATTTTAAAAAGATTTTTTACATTTTATTTATTTATTTTCATTGCAAATGTTTTGCTAGAACTAAACCATCTTCGAAGGTTTTCTAGTCAGGATTTTCATCTTTTCCCGACACTCTGTTTTTTGTTGATTTATGGTGGATAATTAGTTGCAAAAGAGGGTGCAGCCATACTTAAGGATGTATGTTATGTTGATTTGTTTTGTAATGCAAAGAATCGAAACAGTTGAATACAATAAAAAATCACATTTCCAATGTGCAATCATTAAATTCGGCCATACAATAAGTAAGTAAATTATATGTATCATACTCGCAAGACGTTAGATGATATTTCTTTCTACGAATACAATTTATCCTCGTCAACGTGGTGTACTTTCGTTCCGAAAAGCAGCACTGTAGGAAAAACACTGCCCGTATAACGCAAATTAAGAGATAGGTATGCGACGCGCGGTAATGATTACTCTCCCGTTCAACCAATAATCAACAATCATAAAAGTTGAAACAATGCAATCAAGAACAGTTATAAATACAGCGGTCAATTGATTAAACTAGTACTCCGCTTGTTCTCTCGGTAGGCGTGAATGCGGTGGTCGATTTAACCTCACGTGTAATCATGGACTATTTATACCAAAATATTTGGTCGGTCCAATCAATCGGGGGGGGGGGGAGCCTCGCGGTGTCTAACATAACATGGAGCGGTTATAATGCGGACAAGATGTCAGCCATTGGACGCGTCCATATTTATACTTCCATACGACCGGAATGAATGCAGAATAATAAATAATATCCGAGACTATAGAGCAATTATTACTAGCGTAGTTTTTTAAGTGAGATGCAATTAAAAATTCAATGCAATTAAAGTTACTGTTCTACAATTTAAATCAAATTGGAATAATGTAAATTCTTATATTCTAAATTCAAAATGTCAAGATAATCTAATGATTTTACTGAAATATCTTGATGGAAGATAATAATTAAATACAAACGATGTTTTTCAATAACTACTTCCACTTTTGACTTTATTTCGACAACGACTGAAAACGAAACCGGCCGCTATCGAAATAAATACAAAAGTGGAAGTAGTTATTAAAAAACAACGTTATATTTGATTATTTTGGTATTAACTTAATTATCCAATTAAAACGTTTTTTTCTTCTTAAATTGCAGAAGTACAAAATAAGCTCCCGATAATGCAAATAAGGAAAATTTGAAATATTTCCTACGCGTTTTAAATGTTAATTGTAAAAATAAAAATAAAAAATTTGAATTTTGTATAAAATCGCACTCTTAAGATTCGTAGTTTAGGTCAATAAGCAAAATATCGTTTGGTACAATCCAAGTTCCATATAAAATATATTTATTTTGAACAAATGATATGTTAAGTAATTTGATAGAAAACAAACACACATTTGAAAGTTTAAATAAGAACGCAAAAATATTAAGCAGTAATTCTTAACTCTTGAATTAAACACAAAATTTTCAGTTAATAAACATTGAGTTGTATTTGCACTCTAACATAACATAACATGGTCTTTTTGTCCCTGATAGATATCTCCGATAGCAACAGCACAGATTGTTTTACCTACCGGCTGCCAGAACCAATCTGCCTCTGGTGACACCGGTGGGAAGAGCAATTAGTCTGCTGAACGCAGTTTCCTCGGAGATCGACGTCTTTCATATTAGTGAAGGTACGTTCAGGTGACAAATACTCTTGACTTTAGAAAGTATCTTGTCTTCCTAATGTCGAACCATCTCTAAATGCGTTCCTGGTATTATGTTGTATTTTTATAATATTTTACCTTTACTCAATAGATGCCTTTAACATTTTGCTGTTTGTAATGTCTTTTGAGTTAATAAACTGGTTTGATTTGATTGATTTGAAAAACATGTAAAAAAAGTAAACAATATTTTGAATATTATGTATGTTAAGTGTTTTTTAAGGACGAGTAAAATAAAATGGAATAGGCCTATATCCCGCAGTGGAGGGAAGAAGGACGAAGAAGAAGAATAATAATTAAATATAAGTGATAATGAAAATTTCGAATGGATAATTTAAATTAGATTAATTTCAATTTATTTTTATTTGATAGCTTGTTGGTAAGAACTGTATGATACGTTATGGTATTCTATATTCCAATATTAAACTCGAGACGTTTTCGCTTTGGTATCATATAAGATCTGAGGGAGATAATTTGATACACGGACACGGTGAGGCTGCATTATTGTATCTCGCAGAATGGCGCGATTACAAGTGCCGACAATGGCATAATGGATGTAAATATCTCTTAGTATAATAATTGGATGCAAACCGCTTCTCCTGACCATATCGCGGCTGATCCAATGAGAGCAAACACGGAAGAAGAGATATCCCTAATTAGACGTTGCGTGTGTTCAGATGAATCGGAAAGCGGTGTTTATTAGCGATCCATGCTTTAAGTAAGCAAGGCGAACAGGATTCCTCTTTGTAGAAAATGAAAAGGGACCATTTGCGTAAAATCAAAGCTCCACATAAAATCAATGCTATTACTCTGCTGCCATCTATTGGTTGCTATTGTAAGCAAAAACGTGTTTCAACAATAGAGGGGAAGGATAGTCGATGCATTTTTTCAAATCGGCGACTTAAATGAATTAATATTTGTAATGTCTATTCGGGAAGAAAAAACACATTTTAATTATTCACCCTAATAGTTAATAACTTATTTATTTATTTGTTTATAAACATACAATAGTTTCCTTGTATTCCCATGAGTAACTCATTATAGGACATTATGGGAACTCATTATGATTGGACTGCCACAACACTATCCTGATACACTTCTTTAGCTTCCTACACATTCATAGAGTAAGTCATACTCGCACGTCCATTCTTCTGACTTCTTATATGACCGAACATTAAAATTTGATAATTTTGTTCAAGCTATGTTTTCCTCGATTACGAAGGTACTCCATTCAAATAGATAACGTAAAATTTCTTCATCAACATGTTCAATATGTCCAAACCAGCGCAATGAACCTTTCATAATATTCATATAACTTCCCGATATCAGTATTCAAAATTGTCATATACCATTTTACTACACATACGTCTAAATGATCTCATCTAATTTATTCTCCTCTTATCCTTCTTATGTCAGTTCCATGGTTCAGTTCCATACTTAAGAGCTTGCATTAACTCTCGTAAAAGTGTTTCAAACTCTTTAAATGTGCAGATAAGGCTGTACACGAAAAAAAAACAATTTAAATTTAGAATTTAAAATATAACAAGTTTTATTGACAAAAATAATATATTTGTTTTAAATTGAAATTTATTCATAATATTTGTTATAACAAAAGCATAAACGTTCCAAAATAAATCTTTATAACATCTGTCAAAACTGACTATATTTGTAAACAATTTTATAATATTTTAAATATCTATATAATATCACTGAGGAAGGGCTGGGTAGTCCGATCAGGTTTGATATTTAATTCTAATTAGTTTAAAAAGTGAGTTTTGTATACAAAGTATATAAAAAAAAGAAAAATACAAAACATCTACTACACAAGTATGGCAAACATAGAAGAAAATAAAAATTATATAAAAAAATAAATTGGATACAGGCTCCATTTGTTTGAAATACAAAATTAATTATACTGCTTTTTAATGATGGGTAATGCGTGAAATGAAAATAAATGGCAGCTCTTTTGAAAGTTAAATAATTTTACGTGTACTAAAAAAAAATTAAACAAAAGTATAGTAATTATCTTAATAAAATAAACTTTAAATTCTTTATTTGGGTTCAAATTCGAACTCGGGAAAGGCGGGGTTAATGGATGTGTCCTAATTGCAATAATAAAATTTAGTCCTGTTGTTTTTAGTTCATTTAAATTTTCGGTTAGTCGGCGCTCCCAATTAATATTACCCCCGTGGATCCCCCTGCCGCGAACTCGTTTCTTTAAGGTTGTGGAGTTATATTACCCACTGAGCCACTGACCCAACTTACATTTTACTTTCTTAATTCAACTTCAAAAGAAAGCTTGTGTTATAAAAAATATATTTATCAAAAAATGTGATGTAAATGAAACATCGATTGTACCAGTACCAAACAACAGATTTTTAAAGATATTCGTCGCGAATTTTGAATATTGCTGGGTTCAAGAACGCAACGGTAAAGGGGTATAATTATTAGACAGGAACCAATAAATTAGCTTACTTTAGCGATTGTGCAATATTAAAATATTCTTGATAAAAGCTTGCGTATCGGTGTTGTTCTTAAATGAAAAGTAAACACAATAGAGAAATCGTCACTCAATGCGACAGATGACTGAAACGTTGAAAATAGTGTACAAAATGACCACGGAAGAGACAATAGACAGCGCCTACAAACTAATAAAGAAACTGTAACATATAATATATATCACTTACCAAAAGCACGGACAAAGGCAGAACAATCTATAATAATGTACAGCGGACTTAAACTCAACGACCTACCACTGAAACTAAAATACTTACCTAAAAATAAGTTTAAAGTAAACCTCAAAAATCATATGTCAGCATGTACGATGTAAATATCATTGTATTTTATAACCCAAAATAAAAAAAAATGTAACTACTCGTATGTACCATAGCTCTTTTATTTACAAATGAAGTAAGTGGTAAGGGATATGATTTTATATACCAAAGAAAGGTGTTCGACTATTATGAAATTGGTGATAAGCAATCTTAATATATTATGGTTTTAAATACGAAGCCATCTTAGGCAGGGTCAACAAGTAAAAACATAAAAAAGTATGTATTTTATATTCCAGGTTGATTGTTTCTTTGCCATTTCGACTTAGACGTTACTTGTCCGTTCGTATTTGACAGTCGGGGAGAGTGGTCAACAGCAGTCAAATCAAAATGGCGACCAAAACAAAATCGGTCTGAACTTGAAATGCAAGAGATAGGTATAAAAATAACTTTGTTTTTTAACTAACTAAATAACCATCACGCTGTCTTTCTGAAGGGGTAGGCAGAAATAATGGACTGCCACACTTTTCTTTCCTGGCATATTTCTCTCGCTTCCTCAACATTCATACATCGTGTCATGCACGCGCGTTGATTTCTCTGACTCTTCACGTGGCCGACATTCAATATTTGATTTATTTAATCATGCCACGTTTTCCTCGTTTTTCCTCTATTTCAAGTTTTATTTACATCGGTACCATATATATTTAAAAAAAATCTTTCTTCATTCATTCTTTCCATGTGTCCAAACCATCTTGATGATCCTTTAATTATTTTGTTCATAACACCATCATTCTCACCGCATTCACTTCATATATTTTTATTCGACACTCTATCATACACAGAGTATCGTCCAAGAGATCTCATTTCGACTGCATTTATTATATTTTCATTATTATTTTGCCAGTTCCATGCTTCGCTTCCATACATAAGAGTCGGTACAAAAACACCATTGTGCACTGCCATTTGTTTTTTAATTGAAAACTATTATACTTGAGTATGATCACCATAGTTGCTTCAAATTAAAAAGCAGGGTAGCGTTAACAGTACGAGTATAATGAAACGGCATACTCAATGCCTTATTAACAAAGAAAATAATTTTAACCGAAATACACTTTAAAGGAATAATTTAATATGTTCACCGCAGATTTATTAGGAGACGCAGTATCTTATAAAGAATTCTGGTGTTTATAAGGAGGCGGTCGATTATAATATATTATATAAAAAAATTACCGCACGATCTATATTGGATACGATGATTTACTCCAACCCACAATGGTAGTATATTTTTGAGGTATACGTCTCGTGGAAATTTATTACCGCTAAGTAATTCTTTTGGCGAATATAAGCTTTAATCAGTGGGCCCATAACACAGCTTCTTGAAACATTCACTATATTGACTGTCTACACATACTCGTACATATAAAAAAGGGTGCTGAACACCAACATGAGGTAAGACAGCGATAGTGAAAAATGTGATACATGTCGAGAAAAAGAAATTAAACAGTGTTTTGATTAATTAAAACACGTTATAAACAAATGTAATAAAAATGTAAACTATATTATATACATAGACTTTACCAACGACACTCAAAAGACTAATAGCTCTGTGGTTTCCACATTCCATACGCGATCCTTTTCCTTTGTAAAGGGGACTTTATAGTTGGTTTTGACTTTAGTTGTTTTGTATATTAAATAATAATAACAAAAATGGTTAATTACACTTTTCAAGTATATAGTTAATATAAGTAAATATCTTGTAACTAGTACAGAATAAGTATTTTATTTTGTTTTTACAGTTGGCTATTGTTGGACGAAAAGATGAAAAAATTAAATATGATAAACATATTTTTACATCTAATTAAATATGATAAACAAAATATCATATTTTTAATTAATCTATTTGATAGTTTTTAATAACCATATAATTTATTATTAAAAAAAAACGAATCGAAAAGTGTACGGGAGATAAGAAATGCATTAAAGCTCTTAACTACTACGTTGAATAAAAATTCAATATATTTTGAATAAAAAAATGAAATATGTTTGATACTTAAACATTATTATCAACATTTTGAAAGTATACAAATTCTTGTAGACAAATACTGGATTTTACCCATTGCGGATAAATGATTTTTTATAAGGATTAATTGTATCTCAATATAGACGAATATGTAAATTGTTTGCTGGGAACAGAATATGGTGGCCGAGGAGCTTACAGAACTTATGACCTGTCGTTGGTTGAGAGTGATCGCTTTATGTTTAACAACATTCCCCATTCCGCCCTTCTTACGACCACCACGTCTGACAAATTTTTGGAAGATGTATATATGCTAGAATTCTGCGCTTATCTTCCTTCACATTTTTTCAACCCAACCAATGACAGGTCATAAGTCTTGTAAGCGCCTTGGCCACCATATTCTGTTCCCAGAAAACAATTTACATCTTCGTCTCTATTGAGATACAATTAATCATTATTATCAATTTTAGAATAGGTATATACCAAGTTTATAAAGAGTGTAAAGTATGTTTTTTATTTAGGTTGTGTATCATAATAGAAATCATTGTCATTAAACGGAAATCATAACGGATTTTTCGTGAAAATATAGCAGTAATAAATTGGTACGCGAGTGTGTTTTATTTAAGTCTCACAGCCACTATGAATATGATATTTACAACAGCAAATAAAGGTGTTGTCTAACTCACATATTCATAACTTAACGAAGTGGAGATTTATTGATTTAAAACGTATGCAGGAAGTCCACTACGAGCGAAACAAACTTGTTTATATATTTTTTTTGTAAAAATAATAATTAAGACGGAGGAAATACGAAACATCTTTATAGTTTAAGTAATAATTCTCAACTTTACAGTTATTCAATTTTAAAAAGATAAATGATACTGTAAATTAAAAAATATCACTAAATAATTTACAAGTAGTTATCTGACTATCTAAATTAACACATTTCCATCTGAAAGTAAACTATAAAGTACATTGTATATGGTATACAAAAATATATTTTAGTTTGTAAGTATTGCAAAACTAGATTAATGAGATAATTCGGTTTTGTTATTAACCATCGGGAGATGCCTATTGCAACCAGTGGCGTGCTTAGGGTCAACCAGTAAGGCAAGCCCGTCAGACTTTTTGTGTTCTAATATTAGTAGAGGGTCGCGATAATGTATTTTTCCCGATTAAAAGAATTTTATCTTTCTAAATTAATTGATTTTAGATCCCATTTTAGGCGCATTTTAAATCTATACGAAAAATAATTTTCTGCGTCTTCAAACTCATGTTCTTGTATATAATAACAAAAATACATAAGTGCGACAAAGACCCTTTTACATTTTGCAAGCCCAATATGAAGCCCATCGAAAACATGAAACAAAACATGTGGACGTAGGCGGTTTCGCGGGCATCTCACGTACGGTGCGTATGAGTGAAATAAAATACGGCGCGTATGAGTGGAACAAAACATACACTTAGGTCATTTCTGCGCATGTCAGCGGAGTCATTTGCAATGCAACGAATTAAATCACTTTAACTCGCGCGAAAATTCGAAATATTATTTTATTCGTAGACGGCTTAAACATGCAAAAAACTTCGTTAAAAAAATCGTATTATAGATTTTTAAGGCAAGCCCGGCTTTTCGGCTTGTATGGAAGTACCGCCACTGATTGCAACTCGTCACACTGCGTCTCTCGCGGGGGCGAAAAGAGAATAATGGAGCGCCGCATCGGTTGAAGTGTGGCAGTCCATTCTTTCTGCCTACCCTTTCTGGGAGACGGCGTGATGGTTAGTTAGTTAGTTAGTCATTTACCAAGCGTTTCTATTACTTTTATGAATCGATCAAATATTTCTTTAATTGATAAGTTTGATAAGTGATGATAAGTTATTGATAACAAAATCTACATTATACATAGAATCCAGAAAAGTATTAGTTGGAACTAGTTAAATTTATGAATACAATGTTTGCATATATAATGACTACTAAATGACGTTATATAAACCAGAAAAGTATAGACTGCTTTAGATTTAAAAACAGACTTATAGAATATATAAACTTATGTAATTTCAACACTTAACAGCACAAGCGTATTTTGTTATATGTTAAATAATCAGTTACCAGTTAAATTAAAAAAAAAACTTTGTTTTATTTATTGTTTCTTTAACAATTATGTAAAACTCCATATTAAATACTTAATACGAATGAAAACGTCAGTTTTCTAAAAGTTTTATTATATTTTATGAGAATGACATGTTTCGCCCTTCTAAGGCATTTTCAAATGTGACATTTGATAATGCCTTAGAAGCGCGAAACATGTCATTCCCATAAAATATAATAAACCTTCTACTTTGTTTTAAGTATCATAGTGTTTCGGCCAAAATAATGGACTATTTAAATAATCAATCTTTCAATTTGTAACTTCAGTTGTTTGTAACACCTGACGATGCCAGCATCGGTTGGCGAAACAGCTGTAGCGACAAATAATAAAAATTGTGATGTCGTAACAGCGTTTTAAATTTTAACAGTTGATTTATAGAATCCCTTATGGTGATAGAACCGGCACTGGTAGGCTTAGAGTTGAAGTGTTCTGTAACAATGAAATTGAGCAAAACAGAATAGGAAGTTTCAGAGTATCATCAGATTGG
Source organism: Lepidostoma basale (assembly GCA_022606425.2). Lineage (NCBI taxonomy): Eukaryota > Metazoa > Arthropoda > Insecta > Trichoptera > Lepidostomatidae > Lepidostoma > Lepidostoma basale. The sequence goes on from JAHDVF020001352.1 coordinate 81,477, forward strand.
TTATTCTCCGGCAGATCTCTCCTCGGAGGACAGCCGGGTCCATAATTGGACAGCACGGAGCCAAGATGCGCCGGACGAGATACGAAAACGGCCGAGCCGCGGCGGAAAGTTCCGATTTGACGGCCGCATTTATTTACGGCAAAGGTCGGAGTTCAGGAGCGGAAGGGGATATGTTATGGTTGCGTTTTAGCGGGAGATTTATGTACCAATCGCGATTCTTATCTCTTTGTGGTCTATTGCGGAACGGTAAGTAATGAAAGATGAAAGTGCGCACTCTCCTGGGCTATCGGGACAGTGGGCTCGGAGGAGTCGAGTGCGCCCGGTCTTTATTACAGCAATGCGCAGAATGTAAGTGATTGTTAGCAGGGGTGATGGTACTGCAAAACACAATAAGCCATGATCTCATAACCCAATGACGCATAGATTAATCAGGGGATATTTCGAGAACTCGGCCGTGCTGGAGGGTGTTGGTCTTTTTCAGTGGAGGTACTCCCATAGAAGCCCAGAAGCCCGGCTTGCGTAAGAAATTATGAATCAAAACCTCTTCTGGCTTACAGAGGTTCAGCTCTTGTGGCTATTCCTCTTACGTCTGATGGGAACATTGTTGAAAGGTGATTTGGTGGGTTGTTTGCACGATTACTTAGATTTGGGGGTTTTGATTCTAGCTGGGCTTCTGGGCTTCTATGGGAGTACCGCCACTGGTATTTTTGTCCCTGATGGATATCTCAACAGCGACAGCACAGATTGTTTTACGTACCGACCGCCAGAACCAACCTGCCTCTGGTGATACCGGTGGGAAGAGCAATAAGTCTGCTTAAGTCTCCTCGAAGATCGACGTCTTTTGTATTAGTGAAAGTACGTTCAAGAAGACTTTAGAGAGTATCTTGTCTTCCTAATGTCGAACGATCTCGTATGTGTTCTTAGTATCATATATTATAACACATATATTTCATTTTACTTGTACTCAATAGATGTCTTATACATTAATATTGTTATTTATTGTTTCTTGAACAATGATGTAAAACTCCCTATTAAATAATTAATACGAATGAAAACGTCAGTTTTCTAGAAGTTTTATTATATTTTATGGGAATGACATGTTTCACCCTTCTAAGGAATTATCAAATGTCGTTCCGAAACATGTCAATCTCATAAAATATAATAAAACTTCTAGAAAACTGATGTTTTCATGCGTATTAATTAATATTGTTTGTTATGTCTATTGAGATAATAAACTGATTTGATTTTTAAAAAATTTACACTTTTCTGCAAGCCAATCCCTTGGTTTAAAACAAGCAAAGAAGAAGAAGCTTCATTGGCGTGTTTTATCACAAGAGCCCACAGTTTTATAGCAGCGGGTAACTATTGTGTAATAAGAAACAACAGGAACCGCGGGGATAATATGAAGAGCCTTGTTAATAAACTGATACACGGAGAGAGATAAGCGATGTCGGGGAGATGGCGGCAAGAGAGCAGGGGAGGAGAGGAAGGGCGGGAGTTGATTATAATTAGCGGATCATGCAGTTGTTATTTGTCAACATTTTCAGCTCGGCCGCGGAGATCTCCAGATAAACCCGTCCGACGGATATTGGCTCCGATCGGGGGATAATGCCTCCATTGTTCGTGTTACAATTATTTAACAACACTCCGTCGACACCACCGAGTACAAAGGGAATTGTTGGACAATGCTTAATTTTTTAAATTTGATCTATACGAAATTTATATCGAGATCCGTCAGATTTCCCGCGCTTTAACCCTTCATTTTATGATTTTTTTTTAACATTTAACAAAAACAATATTTTCGTGCGAACACTTAATTTGTTGTGTGGCATTATTAAATTTAATATTAATGCACTTTAATTTCGTTTTTATACCTTTTTGTTTTTATTTGTTATGATTTGATTTTAAAAAACTTTGTTTAGTCCATAAAATATTGAAAACACGACATGTTTCGGAGGATACCTTCATCTTCAGGTGTAAAAATATAATAAAATCTAAACAAAGAAAGACTAACATAAAAACGCATTAAGAGATTCGATACAATAATTCAATTTTGAAAATTAACCTGGGCTATTTGTTATAAGTACTAAAATATATATTTTTATCTGTCAGAACTAATAAATAATACTAAATAATAATATTACGTGATGACATTATAAAAAAAAAAATGTAATTTAGAAAAAAAATACATTTGGAAAGACATAATTTATATAGAAATTAATAAATGATTAATTTGCATTTGATTGAGAATGGGAGCTTGGGAGATTAAATGTAGACAAAGTATTTAAGGAGAAAGGAGTAAAAGGAGGAATCTGATTATCTGACTATCCTCCGAAATATGTCGTGTTTTTATATATAACTAACTAACTAACTAACCATCACGCCGTCTCCCCGAAAGGGTAGGCAGAAAGAATGGACTGTCACACTTTAACCGATGCGGCACTCCATTCTTCTCTTTTCGCCCCGCGGGAGACGCGGTGTGATGGGTTGCGAACCTCATCGCCACCAATAGGCATCTCCCGCGCACACTTCGATCTTCCAACATCCACAAAATAAATCTAAAACAAATAATAAAAAATACAATGATATAAAATAAAATAACAAAATAAAAATAATTTAATACAAAATGTTATTTTTAGATGGTGCACATTTGTCTATTTAATTTATGTTCCACGAATCCACCGTTTTTTAAATTTAGCATATAATGTTTTTCCGATGTTGCACATGTTGACATGGACGATCCGGACTTTTGTGTTTATTTAATTTATGTTACACGTATCCACCGTTTTTTAAATTAGCTGTTATATGATTGAATTAATGTTCCACGTATCCACTTTTTTTATTTGGCAGTAATTAGGCACTTAAAACCATCCAACACCAGCAAGAACTTTAAAAGAATATTGAAGAAATTATTCAAATTGTCATTGGAACAAATGAAAATTTTATTTTTACACCTGTCAAAATTCTTTATATAAACGAAAAAACTTGTATAATTTTGACATCAAAACAGTACAAACGTATTACGTCTCACAATCAACTATTATAAAGTGCGGCAACAATCAAATTGACCAAAACCGTTCACTTATACACGTAATTTCGCCAAATTCACGGGAGCACCACATGAACCAAACCAAATTTTTAAAATCAGAACTATTGTCTCAAGTAAGTTATTTTCAATTTTCTAAGTATGAATAAGATTATGTATGAAATTCAAATATTTGTAGATTTTTCGGTTTGTTGCAAAACTGCTACACAATGAAATGAAGGGTTAAAAATGGCGCTAGAGTGATACCGCCTTAAGGTCAAGAGTTCAAGAAAAATAAACAATATGGCGGTGGTATTATTTTAAGAACTCTTTACTTATTACCTATTAGAGAAGTAGTAAATCATTTTGATTACAGATACTTCACAATTGGGTTAACATTTTATTTAAAATCATAATATTGTTATAGGAAAGTCGTGCCTCCGCGTCAGCAGGCATATCCGATAAATAACAAATTGGAGTGAATTAAGTAATTACTGCTGAAGAGCGATTAACCAAATAGGTCATGGAAACTTTAAGACAATTACTTTTGGACATAATGCAACACTTTTGTTACAAGTTCCCACGACTGAGTAAGATATCTTAAATTTGAAAAAAAAAAAAAACGAATATCTTAACTCATTGACTGCGGGAAGGGTATTAATACCCGTTTTAAGAATTAATGGTGACCGGCGGGAAGGGTAAAAAATACCTCTTGCGGGAAATCATGTTTTTTTTTTACATAGTTTTAGTCATATGTTTTAACACATTTTAAAATAAATATAAAATATTATTTTATATTTTCTTCTATATTCGCCATACTTTGTGTTGTTAGATGCTAAATTTCTATTTTTCTTTTTTATATACTTTGTATATACAACACTTAATTAAAAAAAAATCAAATTATATAGGCATGTTTAGGACAACCAGTCCTTCTTCAGTGATACATATTATAAAGATCTATATTTCAAATATTACAAAATTGTTTACATGATCTGAAAGATGTTATAATATTTTAAATATGTATCACTGAAGAAGGACTGGTTGTCCGAAACATGTCTATGTAATTTAATTTTTTTAAATGTAAGTGTTGTATAAACAAAGTACGAGTATATAAAAAAGAAAAAGAGAAAAACAATTTTATAATCGCATTTCAATAAGCGGACGAATCTACCTGAAAACAATGTGTTAAGGTAAACAAACTGTAAAAAAAATTGAACTTTTCGTAATGAAAAAAAAAGACTATCATAATACTAAAAATTTAATTGTAAAAAGAAAGCCCTTAATTTGTGGTATGCTTTTTTTAAATATACCTATCTATCTATTTCGTTTAACACCATATTATTTAAATGAAGCATAGTATTTGTGAATGATTAAAAAACATACAGCACTTACTGAGAAACAATAAATAGTAAATTATATATGCATATGATATCTACATTCATGTTTAGTAAACAGGAATGTAATCGGTTTCAATCTTCCGACAATAATCCAGGAAAGCACTTCACACTAAGAAAATGTGTCACTTGGTTATGGAACTTGAAAAACTGGTTGTTTTGCATATTGTGATTTCCATCCCTGATAAGGGAAGGATATAAATGGAGTAAAATAAGTAACCACACATATCGACACTCGTGCTTATATACTGTTTAGTTTTAGTTCTACGGTTGGAATGTTAATACATTGCTGAAATATAGAAGAGAATATCCACTTCCAAATACAATGATCTTAATTGAAAATTTATGAAAACAGTAGTTTTATATAAATGCAATTATTTTATATAGGATTGACATGTTTCGTTGTGCTAAAATATTATCAGTTGAGCCAAAGCACAGCCCCTGCACAATTTTCATCATCATTTCAACATCAGGCTTCTGCGGTAGCAGGTCCGTCCGCATAGAATATGCCTCAGATGCATTGACAATCCGAATGATTTTAAATCAAACATAAAAATCCCGCAATTAATACGAATGAAATCGTCAGTTTTCTAGAAGTTTTATTATATTTTATGGGAATGACATATTTCGCACTTTTAAGGAATTATCAAATGTCCCATAAAATATAATAAAACTTCTAGAAAATTGACGTTTTCAATCGTATTAATTGTGTAATATGGAGTTTTACATCATTGTTCAAGAAACAATAAAAATCCAGGTTTGCTAACTACAGCGATGTTAACGGAATGAAATATAATAATTTAGTTGTTTTGTGAATAGATATTTCGCACGCTTAGTAGAACACTGGCTTAACTAAAAAAAGCAAGTTTTGCTCAATCTGATATGAGTCGGTGTTTTAACAAAAACAGTCGAAAAACACGTACGAATGGATAGCGTTAACATTGTGAACAATTATCGTACGTACGAATGGATAGCGTTAACATTGTGAAAAATAGATGGATAGCGTTAACACAAGCCTCTGTCTAATGTTAACTCAATTATGACCTAAACCATAACCGGTCAGTTTACTATTAAGCGTGCGATTTGTCAGAAGTTAAAATATGTTGGAAAATCAATACTGTGTATTAATATTCACGATTTTCTCTTATTCCTTAGTTTCATATGGTTATTGCATTTCGGTTAAACTCTTTTGTGTCCAGATGACTCGCCTAAATGTTTTTCATTTCTTATGTCTTATTTGTAAATAAATAAATAAAATTTGACAAATAAACCCCATGGACATGAGTTTGTTGGTATTATAAAACCCAAATAAATCCAAAAGGACATTAGTTTGTTGGTATTTTTTTAATGTAAATACAGGTTCAATAAGACAAATGTTTAGTGAACATTGTTATTGTGTCAGACTTTTCAATAATTTGCTAATATGACATTTTGATAATGAAGATAATAAGTATCATTATGAGCTCAAGGGTTTAGATCAGTTTTCCCCAACCGGTGGTGGGCAGAGAATTTTCACCGGGCCGCAATTACTATGCCAAATTAAAAAAAAATCGCCGTGCATAAAAATTAAATACAGGATTATTTATGCGAAAAAGCATTCTCATTCATGTCCCCAATAAAATCGAAACAAAGGAATAGACTGGACGTGAATGCAGCACTTAGTCTGTCAGAGACAGAACTGCAGCCAAAAATATATAATATATTAGCAAAGATGCAACAGCAGGTATTTTGTTGAAAAAAATAATTGTTTTTGTGGTTAAAATTTAAAATACTGTTATAATATCACAATTTCTTTTTATTCACTGAGAGAGTAGCGACAGCTGTTTCGCCAACTGATGTTGGCATCATCAGGTGTAACAATAAACTAGATTTGAAGTATCATAGTGTTTCGGCCAAAACAATGGACTTTTTTAATTGTTTTTGTTATATTTTAATTGTATCACACTGTTATATGTATATTTGTTAGTTGTAGTTTTGTCCATCTATCACGATATAAGATTAAAAAAACATTACACAATACCTATTTTATTTCAGTATTCCGGGAATTTTTTTCATTTTCTTACCGGTCCGCAGGTGTTAAAAGGTTGGGAACACTGGTTTAGATTATATGTAAGCCATTCAAATCAGCTCGCCATGCTCCCAAGGAAACAGCGAAAGTATTTTTCTTAGGGAGAAGGGTCTGAGATAAACGGCGGATACTAGCGGAGGTTGCCATCTCTTGCCAACGTTCCCGTGATTGATGAGTCGATCGGTGCAATTTAATTTGACGTTGGATGCTGCGGGTGATTGAGCGAGATACAGATGCACCGGAGTTGCTAAACAATGACGCAAGGATCGTGGAGCGGAAACAGTACACTTGAGTCTGGTTAATGTCCTGAGAATGAGATGCCGGAATGGATGGAGTCACGCCGACACCAATGGTACTAAAGCTCTCCATCACCCTGTCCAAAGTATCGATTGATTTTAACGTTATGTGAACTTATTGATGGATGATGCTGATATGATCTCAGATATTTCAATTTTCCAAAAATGTAAATTAATCAAGAATTTTCATCACACCAGACACTCCTCGAGCCAAGTTTTCCATCTTCCTGCTTATCGCACTAACTACGCCCAGGGCGCGGCAATGTACTAGATTTGCGATTTTGAAGATATCAATTTTTCTACCTGAATAAGCGAAATTAAAAAAAAATGATCGGAGCAACCGTTCGAAATGAGACCATAATGTTATAATTATTTTTATTATTTTTTATTATTATTTTTAGCTCTTTTAAATATTTCGTTTGTAATAGTTTAACTTCAATTTCATTTCATACTGTCGTCTGTAAATTGTTATATTTTTATTTATTAAAGTACTATCTATTTTTTTATTTATTATTATCAACGTCATGCGTTGAAAAGCCGCATCAAATAACCAAAGAGCCACATTTGGCTCGCGAACCGCAGTTTGCCGACCGTTGAACTAAGACATCATATTTTATAATATAAAAATGATATCATGAGCTCAATTATGACATAAAGTTTTTAAGGTGGGAACTTTTAATCTGAATATAACTTACCTCGCACTGATAACCAGTAAATCCAACAGGACAGATGCAGCGATACGAGTTAACTTGATCTACACACTCCCCTCCATTGAGGCAAGGGTTGGAGGAGCAATCATCGATGTCTGTTGCGCAGTCTCGACCTAAGGACAAAAATAATACATTCCTTAATAATATCGTAAAAAGCACGACTGTAAACTAATTAATAACACAACTGTCTAGTTTCTCCACATTCATACAACGAGTCATATACGCACGTCGATTCTTCTGATTTCAAAATATGCCGATCTTTAAAATATGATTAATATCGTCATCCCATGTTTTCCTCGGTTTTCCTTGTGTCCGTAATTTATTCACCATTATTTCTTCATCCATGTGTTCCATTTCTCCAGACCAATGCAGTGTCTAAATCAATTTTTTAATCAATTATGGAAAACACTGTGGTTTGATAATCCATTGTTTTGGCGGAAACACTTTGATGTTTCAACATTATTAACTGTTTCATTAAAATTCTGTTATAAATACAAGTATCATAATTGATTATATTTTGTCGCGAAAGCTCTTTCGCTAACCGATGTAAGCATTGTCAGGTCTTACAATCAATGTTGATTGTAAGACCTGACGATGCTAACATCGGTTAGCGAAACAGTTGTCGCGACAAAATATAATCAATTGTGATATTTATAACAGAGTTTTATTTAAACAGTTAATCAATTGATTTGAGCTGATACGGGTTTAAAAAAGGTGTAATGTAGTTAAAACAATGAACAAACACGAATGAACTGTAAATAAATAAATAAATAAATTAAAGATATTGTGAGGGAAAATACGTGAGATTATATGTTAGAAAATCACAGTAAATCGGTTAGTACTCGTATGTACCAAGTAACTTAATAACTTTATTTTGATGAACCTATATAGCTCAACTCTACAAAAGTAATCAACGAAATTATAGCTTTACAGATGCCCATGGTCTGTAGTTTATGGAGAAACTCTATAAAATACGGATGAAGTTTATAACTGTTTTCATTAAAGAGAAATTGCAAATTGAGTGCTTAATCTATGGAACAATCGAGTATATTTTATATCCGCAGAGGGAGCAGTTGATATCTTATTTAAAGGCGTATGTATAATACTGCAATATAGAATACAACAAGTGTTTTATGTTCTGAAACTAGGAGGATGAATGATTCTTAGGATAAATATGAACCACATTTCCTTGTATTTACGACTGTGTTAAATATACGCGTCTGAAATATGAATTAATAAACTGTTTTTTTCCATGATATAAACTATGTATATTGTTCTCCCGATGAAGAAAGTGTAAAGCCTTCGAAACTTGCCGAGAAAAATAAACTCAAAAGTGGAAAAACACGGTTTTAATTCACAATAAATTCGACATTTTGAAATTCCACAGTGTTCCACGCTTTAAGTTTATTAATTGTTTAAATAAATAAAAAATGTTATAAAAATAACAGTTGATTATATTTTGTCGCGACAGCTGTTTCTCTAACCGATGTTCGTATCGTCAGATCTTATAATCAACTTGATTCATTCGAATTGAACAATCAACTTGATTGTAATCATTGATTGTAAGACCTGACGATGCTTACATCAGTTAGCGAAACAGCTGTCGCGACAAAATATAATCAATTGTGATATTTATAACAACGTTTTTTATTTAAACAGTTAAAAATGTTGAAATATTAAAGTGTTTCCGCCAAAACAATGGACTACCGTAAGTTTATATATAGCATTTGAAATAGTATTGATTTTTCAACAATCGTTCCTATAACGTTCATATTATGGATCTCGAATTGATTATTTTTAAAAGTATAATTATATATGGGATTGACATATTTCGCCTTGTTCTTGACATTCTCAAATATGACGAGAAACACGCATAATGTATATAACATGTCACTCATACATAATATAATAAAACTAAAAAAACTGATGCACTCATCAATGAATTTATAATGAAGACATTTGGAAAAGTATCCATAGGTATGTTAGATAATTACAAAAGATTAAAAAAATGACTTTTTTTTACGTAAATATGATAGTTATTATTATTTGAAATTAACAGTAAAGGTATACCACATACATATACGTGGTGTACACTGAATTTTAATTTACAAACATTTTAACATACAACGAGAATGCTTTGAACAAAATAATGTCATTTTCTCCCAAAACAATATTTCGATAGATTTAATGATGGTGCTTTGTAGGAAAAGAAAATTGTTTTTATAAATACGTAAAGAAACATTATTACATTGATAAATGCAATCAGTAATTAATTATAGAACGACCCTGATGCGGAAGGGATACGACAGGGACGAGTGAAGAAAAATGGAAGAGGCCTTTATCCAATAGTGGAGCGAAGAAGGCTGAAAGAGAAGAAATATGAAAAATATGAAATCATGTATGGTACTTACCCGTGTATCCTGGCTGACATGCGCAGTGGTAATCGTTGACTAGGTCTATGCAGGTGGCCCCGTGCAAGCACTGCCCGACACAATCGTTGATGTTCCTGTCGCAGTTCCTGCCGGCCCACCCCCTTCTACACCGGCACTGGTAGCCGCCAGCCAAATTCCCACAGGACACGGCATTAATGCAAGGCTCGGACATGCATTCGTCGACATCTGAAAGGCAAAACAATATATATATTTTCAGTTTAACACGTTGTTTGCGGTGCACTGATAGGGACAGTGGTAAGAGGAGGACCCAAATAACGTACCCCTGTCCAGTTCAGGCTCTACACGGCCTAACGGATCGCCTAAATTCAAGGAAATCCAAACTTCGCTCGGCGAACTCCTCTGCAATAAGAAGATAAGTTGAGCCGAAGCGTTGCCCTAATACGAAATTCGGGGATTGAGCCATTGCAGAACACTGGCGAGAAACCTAGAGGGATGGCTTGGGGGTGGAGAGGTCTACGTCCAGCAGTGGATGGAGGCAAGCTGATGAAGAGTAGCCGGCCAATCAGCTTGGAACAATATCTCTTCATATCTTAGATGCATAAATGATCCGACGGATTTCAGCTCTAAGCTGAAAATCCATATTTTTTTCATTACTTAAATTAATTCAACTTGTATATTTGTTTTATTTTACTTTCTTACCCATCGCGAATATCAGATGCAACGTTTACATTTAGAAGTCTAGATTTAAAACACGTCTTAATGCCCCCTTGAGGTGATTCCATCCCGAAAACGGAGCTTTAATAATTTGAATATTATTATTATTATTATACGGTTCGGTTTTTATAATTGTATAACTGAAGAAAATAAGGTGGCATGAAGCATTTTTTGGTTTTAAAAAAAGAAATACACCAAGTATTTAAATGAATATTATTATAATTTATACTATAACACAATCTCCAAACAGAAAAGAAATAGCTCCTTATTATGAAGGAGGAATCGGGTCGTGTCAAGGCTTGAACCCAAGTCCTTTGTATCAGGAAACAAGCGTTGCCGGCCGTAAGAATCCACTCTAGTGATACCGGTAGGAAGAGCAATAATGATCACCACACAGGTATTTCAAAACTAACTAACTAACTAACTAACCATCACGCCGTCTCCCCAAAGGGGTAGGCAGAAAGAATGGACTGCCACACTTTTCTTTCCTGACATATTTCTCTCGATTCCTCAACATTCATACATCGTTTCATGCAGGCGCGTGGATTTCTCTGACTCCTCACATGGCCGACATTCAATATTTGATTTATTTGATCGTGCCACGTTTTCCTCGGTCTTCCTCTATTTCTGGTATTTCATATTAGTGAAAGTGCGTTCAGAAGACAAGACAAGACTTTAGAGAGTATTTTGTATTCCTAAAGTCATTTCTAATCATCTCCCAAGCGTTCCTGATACTTAAACCTATTCTCAAATTTATATCTTAATTTATAAATATATTTGTAATTTCTTTTGATGTGAAAAAAAAACGGATTTGATTTGATTCTGTCTTCTGGACAACTTGTGCATTATTATGTGTGAGGTTACTTACCGAATTGGCAAACATCTCCTTCCCAAGATGGTGGACACCGACATTGGAAAGCGTTCTCTAGATCTATGCACGTGCCGCCATTCTGGCACGGAGCTGAAGCGCATTCATCTATATCTGAAAAATAACAAAACAAAAAATTAAAAAAACTTTTCATAATATGCATTTTGAATATGAGTTACACTCAAAACCGTAAAAGGCGGGCAAAGAAACAACGATGTTTGTGCTTTATTCAACTTCTCCTTCTTTTGGTGCCGTGTCAGGTCCCCCCAACGTTGGCGATCACTACAGCGAAAGCATCTCTGTCCTGCGTCACTTGGAACAGTTTCTCAAATCTGCTCATTCCTGTCTGCTCTCTTATATTTCGCAGCCAGGATATCTACCTTCTGCCAACTCCCCGGCGATCCTCTATTTTGCCCATGAATATCATCTGAAGAAGGTGGTATCTTTCTCCCCTTTAGCACATGACCCAAAAATGAAACCTTTCTAATCTTCACACTTGATAATAGCTTTCTATTGGCTCCGACTCGGTCCACAATGTTCGGAGCATTAACATAAAAATACATTAATCTATATAGGAAAACGGCTCTGTCTGCAAAATAAAAAGCACGGGTTATCCGTATCCGTTTAATAAACAGAAATAAACCGGTTGGATTAACCGCCTGTTATCTTGTACTTTTGGATAGCATTTTTCTGAAATACGTCATTCATTTTATCTTTCTGATGACAGCCATAATCGTCGCTCCACCATACCAACATCAAAAGAACTGTTTTCATATCTTAAAATAAAACGAAAGCAGGCGATTGAAAACTTTTTTAATGGGAAAAATGCAATTGGAATATACATATATTTTACGCATATACTCGTACACGCACCAAAAACATGAAGGTGATATGAAGTATATATGCGTTAATTTAACATGTAAACTGCACTATTTTTTTCCACTTTTGAGAAATTATAAAATATTTTTCACTCCAGGTAATCATTTCAATTTTATTTTGATTTGCTTATAGTATTCTAGCAATTATAAAGGTATCATACATTTAAAACATTAATAAAGTCAGAAATTGAAAACGGTGTTTTATTTTCATACTTTACGTCGGAGCACGAAATGCATATATAAAGTATTACAACAACAACAACAAATCATCACGCTGTTTTCCGCAGGGGTAGGCAGACAAAATGGACCGCTACACCACACTACTCTATCTTGACACACCTCTCTAGATTCCTCCACATTCATACAGCGAGTTAAACAAGCACGTCGATTCTTTCGATTTCTTACATGACCAACCTTTAAAATTTGATTAATTTGGTCATGCCATGTTTTCCTCGGTTTACCTCGACTCCTTTCTTAACCATTCTTTCTCTATCCATACGCTCCATATGTCCGAACCAACGCAGCGAGCCTTTCATAATACTTTCTTCCGCTCTACATTCGTTTCTTATATCAGCATTTGAAATTCAAAACATGTGTATTATTTATTGTTTTACCAGACATACGTATTATTTATTGTTTCTTGAACAATGATATAAAACTCCATATTAAATAATTAATACGAATTAAAACGTCAGTTTCCTAGAAGATTTATTATATTTTATGGGAATGACATGTTTCGCCCTTCTAAGGTATTATCAATTGTCGTATGTACCAATATCTACGTATTATATTTATATAATTGGATGTTTCGTTTTTTTTTGAGTATATGCTTAACGACTCCTAGTTTCATATATTGTCATTCATAGGTGTAAATGAGTGTAAATAATTATTTGAATAGAACTTCAGTACATGCAATTAAAACATCGGATGTGTAAGGTAACGTTTGTAGTTCTTCAGAACCCTTCGTGTTATTTAATGGAATGAAACTAGCAATAAATATTTAAGAATTACAATCATAATTTGGTTACTTTTAATTGTTCCCGGAGCATAGGAATCGAGCTCACGAAAGAGCGCCAAACATAATAACCCCATAAGTCGAAACGCCGTAACTTAACCATTACTCTGCTATGCGATAATCGCCCCAAGCCCCGAGGATATAACATCACTTAAGGTCGAATCTTCCTCATCGTTTGTTACCGATTAAATTAATACTGTGATACAATTTCGTAGCAATTAACTCGACTCCCACCAGAGATGAAAGGCCGGGATTGAATTAATGACAAAAGATAACAAGTATGAGACAATTATTAGAAAGTTTAAATCTATTTTAAACGTTTTTCGAATCGAGTGTTCTATGCAATATGACCTTTTTATAAATGCGTCGGAACGGTTTATAATTTAACGCGTTGAGAGGAACGTACGCAAGATCGCCAGTGGCAGAAATTACTCCAATTTAAATGCAATTAAATCGTGCTGTTAACTTTTCTAAGAAATTGGAAATTATTAGAACATTCTCGTTTCTTGGATCTTATATTGTAGAGCTCGTATTCAGAGAATGGACGAAATTCATCGACACAAAAAAATCAGATAATAAAATGTACAACCCGGTATTTGAAACACAGTATTTCTTAATTAAAATAACAAGGTTTAGCGACGGCATTTCAAGCATGTTTTTGTTATTTATTCTCAGAATCTTACATTATATTATACTATACAAATGTGCTTAACGTGTACAAAATTATATGTTTACGAGTTCAATTGGATTACACAATAACATACATCAATTATTTTGTCGATACATTCACTCCAAATTAACAGCTTGTCGATTACTATATTATATTTCATATCATGCGCATATTAATATCAAGTTTAATAAAATAAACTAACTAACTAACCACCACGCCGTTTCTCCGAAGGGGCAGGCAGAAATAATGGACTGCTACACTTTTAACTTTTCTTATATCGTGTCATGAACGCAAACAAACATAATTTTTTTTAAAAGGATTAATTGTATCCCAATAGAGACGAAGATGTAAATTGTTTTCTGGGAACAGAAAATGGTGGCCGAGGCGCTTACAGGACTTATGACCTGTGTCATTGGTTGGGTTGAGCAATCGCTTTATGTTTTACAACATTCCCCATTCCGCCCTTCTTACGGCCACCACGTCTGACAAATATTTTTTTGGAAGTTGTATATATGCTAGAATGCTGCGCCTATTTTCACATTTTTAGTTCATTCTGCACTAGCGTCATCTGTTGGGAAGCATTAAGCAGAAAATCTCTATTAATGCACTATGAAAGGCTCTGCAAATCATACAGTACTAGATTACGCCTGGAGGAAGAATTTGTATACATTCAAAATGAGATGTAAATTTAATACTCGTATAATAGTTTTTGATGCGTTTTCTGGGCCTCTGTGTAAAAAATCAAGTCAATTAAAAAAAATAATTATATAAGAATTATGCACTTATATGTAACCGAATAAGAAATACAGATATTTGAAGAATTTTCGAGGCTGAAGACTTTGTAAGACGGGGACGCCAAATGAGATGATACTAGAACAAACATGTCTCCAGTATGCAAGTAAATAGGGTGCCAAAGAAAGGCTGATACAGTCTATCAGAGAGTCCTGACCACCACCGAAAATATGTTGAGATAGTTGGCAGTCCACATTCCAAGAGAACGGAGTTGCAACCCAAAACAAATCATCAGACCTATAAGAAGAAGAAACTTATATGGATGAAAATAATCACAAAACGCGAGACTAAATTCTAGTATTTAAAAATATAATGTGTATCAGTGATATTAAAAATATTTTCTATGATATTATAGTAGCAATATGAAACGTTTCATATATATTATTCAATTTTACAAGGATTAATTGTATCTCAATAGAGACGAAGATGCAAGTTGTTTTCTGGGAACAAGAATTTGTATACATTCAAAATGTTGTAATATATTATTCAAGTAATTTTCATCTGTAATATTATATGTACAAAGTACCTACTGTGATAAACAGTCAAACAAATCATGATATTGAGGAATACGTTTGTCATAAAATAACCGATTCAATAATACGGAAAGAATGTAAGTTTAAATTTTTTTTTTTTTAAAAGGAACATACGAGTAGAAGTTCCCGCCACATACCCGAGGCTGTTATAGGGCGTAGCGGCGCCCTTTTATCAGCCTCGCTCGTACACTCCCTGGGCCTGTCCCCGGTCCATCCGGGACTTACATTTAAATACGGCAACAACAAGGGGATGCCAGACCACATTTAATCTACTCAATTTCACTTCTATGCTCCGCTGTACTTTATTGAATAAATAAATAAGCATAATATATATAATACATGAACATTTGAGGAACATTATATAAAAGATAAAATATACACCGCAGGAATATACAGCGGGAAGAACAGGAGAGGCAGAGGAGACCAATGCGGGATGGGAAAAAAAAAATAATAATAACGTAGAGTACAGTTTTTGGCATGTAGGACAAAAGACGAGGTTTAGGAAGCATTTCATAATATTAAATAAATAAATAAAACCACTGCACAAATTATTATTATGGCCAACAGGGAGAGGAACGAGACCCGTCACAGAGGGGCAACCTCCCTCTCCCAGCTGGAAAACAGCGCACCCTCAGAGGGCAAGAAACAGCACAAATTCCGGTGAATTCCGGTGGGGTAGACAACCGTAAAAAAAAAAGTTTAAAATTTGAATCTCATTCCATTTAAAAAGTGTGTGTAGGTCCGTTAGTTCAGCCGTAGACCGTTCTGAGAAAGGGCGGGAATCCTGAAGGCGGCCGGCTCGGGGCAAAGCGCATCTCGCATCATTTCCCTAACAGCGTAATGACTCGATTTAATGACGATTTAACACCATTGTAAGTAAAGTGCCATACCCTGTAATCTGGCCGGGTCTTTTTATTATAAGGTATAACCAAATGAGTTTACAGTTTCAGAAAAATTGCAGCGTTGAAAGATTTATTTATAACCCGAAGAGATTTTTACAGATAGTAAAAAGTGCCACGATTCAAAACTCATTACAAACTAGTAGTCAAATTACATAATGCCACATTGCACATTTATGGAACAATAGATACAAATAATTGTGGTAATGTTATTTTATTGCAAGTATTTAAATTCGTATGCAACAACAATGATTTATATAACACATATTTAATTTCGAATTTAAATATAATAATAATACTTAAAAGCATAATAATAATAACAATATATTAATTATAATAACAATAATAATAAAAACTTTAAAATAATATGATTTTTCGTACTTTCGTGTGTATCTGTTTCTATAGCAATTTGTATAAATTCTTTGATATCATTTTGAAGTTCATATAAATCTATATATTATCTGTATTCTTAATTTTAATAGTGCCATTTCTATATTTATTCAATATACCTGTATTCTCATTATGTATTAAAGTGTCATTCTTTCATCAATAATCTACATACTTACCTGTATTCTTAATACTGATCAGTCTTAACTCGTCTTAGGCTTAATTTTTACCGTTACTTTTAAAATGTTCATAGATTTAAGTAAACTGTCCGTAAAATGTATTGGAATTTATTCTGTTTATAACAAATAAACATAATTAAAATTTTTTCCCAATTAGATCATTAAAATATTATTTTTGATTTAATCAAAATATTTGTTATAACAAATGCATAAACATTCGAAAAATTCATTTCAATATTTATTTTATATATTAAAAAACTAACAAAATACTAATGAAGAACTTCTGTGTTCAAAACATGTTTGTATTTTAATTTTTAATTAAGGTAATGTTGTTTACAAAGTAATAAACATTGTTCAACGAATCCACAACACAACATTTATGGCGAATTCGCCGTATTATAAGAAAATTAAATACATTATTTTAAATAATATAATTAATTGAAGTACTCCAAAATTGTGTATAGTAAAAAACTACATACACGCACGTCGATTCCTCCGACTTCTAACGTTGCCGACCTTTAAATTTGATTTTGGTTATCCTCGGTCTTCTACGACTTCGTACTCCATTCACATCATCAACGTATACATTCTTAACCATTCTTCCTTCATCCATGCGTTCCATATGTCCAAACCAATGCAGTGATTCTTTCATTATTTGACATTCTCTCTTTCCGGTCTCAATCTAGCGATTGGTCTGCAGCAAGGCCACGCATCTTCTCTTCCACTCCGCTCGATCCTCGGCAACTCTTTTCAACTCCGCATAAGAGGTGCAGCCCACATCTCGGTAAATCTGGTCTAGGTACTCTTGGCGAGGTCGTCCTCTGCCAATCGATCCCTCCAACACATTATGCAGGTAACATTCGTGTCGCAACACTTGACCAATCCATCTTGCGCGCCTCACCGCTATGGTGTTCAACACGTGTCTACTCTCTTCAACTCTGCTGAGAACTGTTTGAAATTTTGACATGTTTGTGTAAAAAAATCTAATATTGCGATACAAAAAACGCTACACAAAAGTCCTCTTTTGCATAGAAATGAAAAGAATTTTGATATCTCAGATCTGCTTTATGTATCAGGAAAACATTGCTTCAGTTCCAAATGTTCAGAACATCCATCTATGACAGAGCAAAGCAATAAATTAACCTTGAAAACACACGGCGCTGCATTTAATTCCTATAAACGAAGGCGGCTAATTAGAATGTTGGAGAAGGCAGTGGCAATCCATTCTCGTGCGGGAGAGAAATATTCCGAAGACTTGTTTTTTTACGTGTCACCGTCGGGAACATTTTTTACACTTACGACGGTCGAATTTTTCGAAATGAATTCGATAATTCCCGCGATAAGTTGGCCCCGCCTACTGTAAATGTATGCAGTCTGGGGCTTTCTCCATTTAGGGGTAATAAGAAGAGTATCTTAAATAAATGTGTTCTTCTACCGACCCTTATGTATGGAAGCGAAGCATGGAACTGGCAAAAGAAGGATGAAAGTAGAATAAATGCAGTAGAAAAGAGATCTCTTAGACGAATGTGTGGATACTCTGTGTATAATAGAGTGTCGAATGAAAATATAAGAAGTGAATGCGGTGCGAACGATGGTGTCATGAACAAAATAATGAAAGGATCATTAAGATGGTTTGGACATATGGAAAAAATTAGTGAAAAAAGAATGGTAAAAAAAGTATACATTAAGTTTAATTCCATTTTAACTCTTTTTTCTACCGGTATTTGCACTCGTCGCCATCTTTTGGTCCCAGAAGATGACAGCGAGCTACCGAAACCGGTCAAAACTAGGGTAAGAACAAGTGAATTGAAACTAAATATGTATTAAACATAAAATTTTACAATGTTTCATTATTTTCATTATTAACAATAAAGTTATAAAATGATATTGTAATATGCAATATTAATATAGTAAATATACTTAAGAAATTGAAAATAACTTTGTTAAATCCACAAAATATAAAAAAAAAACCCATTAAAACACGATATGTTTCGGAGGATACCCAATCTTCAGGTGTAAAAATATAGCAAAAACTAAACAAGGAAAGACTAATATTAAAACGTATTTAAAATTCGATACAATATTTCAAATTTGAAAATTCACCTGGGCTATTTGTTATAAGTACTTATAATAATCTAACTTACGAAAATTTTATAACGAAGAAGAAGAAGAAGATTTCTTTTTTTCAATTTCCTAAGGTTATTACTATGGAATTCCACAGTGTTAATAGCCCTGGCTGCGAAACGTGAGTGGAGGAGCTATTCCGAGCGGCGCAGGACAGGGACAGGTTCGCCGAGGTGATTGCCAACGTTGGGGGTCCCGACAGGGCACTTGAAGAATAAGAAGAAGCATGCCTTAGCGTTCAATATAGTAAATATAAAAGCTTCCATAGTTGTTTAAGTTGCGGCGAAAGTGGCGAACGGTGCACATCATTTTTTTCAACGTGTCTATGGTCCGAGACGAAAATTCGGCCATCGTTAGCCGCCGTATGCACCGTCATTGTTTGTAATTGATAATTGGTAGGGCTACCTGGCCCCGTGTGGCCGAGCACATTATATTATTACGTATTAGGTATACCCGCGGCGAACTGCCCCCGTGGCCACCCTTCCCGCCCTCCCCCGCCCGCTGCGGCTGACGCGCGCCATCTTGGTGAATCCTTTTTATTTCTTACTAATGACGTGTTCCCAGCCTATCGCGTCATCGGCAGATCGATGGGAACTCATCCATCACGGCGAAGTGACGAACTTGGAAATAACGAGTCAATTAAATACGAGTGCACATCAATTTCACGTATATATCTAATAGTTCAATCAAAGCTCCTGAATTTTACATGTATATCTAATACTTCAATCAAAGCTCATGAAAAATTTATAAATCTACCTAAAAGTTCAATCAAAGCTCATGATAATTTCATATGTATATCTAATAGTTCAACCAAAGCTCAGTTTCATGTGTATATCTAAAAATTCAATTAAAGCTCCTGAAAATTTTATATGTACTTATATCAAAAAGTTCAATCAAAGTTCTTTATTAATGTGTATATATAATACTTAATAATCAAAGCTTACGATTATTTTATGTGTAAATCTAATAGTTCAATCAAAGCTCGTGATTATTTTATGTGTATATCTAATAGTTGAATAAAAGCTCATGATAATTTTATGTGTATATCTAATGGTTCAATCAAAGCTCCTGATAATTTAATGTATATATCTAATAGTTGAATGAAAGCTCATGATAATTTAATGTGTATATCTAATGATTCAATCAAAGCTCCTGATAATTTCATGTATATATCTAATAGTGCGTGTATGACTCGATGTATGAATGTAGAGGAAGCTAGAGAGGTGTGCCAGGATAGAGTAGTGTGGCGGTCCATTCTCTCTGCCTACCCCTGCGGGGAAACGGCGTGATGGTTTTTGTTTTGTTTGTTTATATCTAATAGTTGAATGAAAGCTCATGATAATTTTATGTGTATATCTAATGGTTCAATCAAAGCTCCTAATAAATTAATGTATATATCTATAGTTGAATGAAAGCTCATGATAATATTATGTGTATATCTAATGATTTAATCAAAGCTCCTGATAATTTCATGTTTGTATCTAATAGTTGAATGAAAGATCATTATATTTTATGTGTTTATCTAAAGGTTCAATCAAAGCTCCTGATAATTTTTATGTATATATCTAATAGTTGAATGAAAACTCATTATAATTAAATGTGTATATCTAATTGTTCAGTCAAAGCTCCTGATAATTTCATGTATTTGTCTAATAGCTGAATGAAAGCTCATGATTATTTTATTTGTATATCTAATGGTTCAATCAAAGATCCTGATAATTTCATGTATATATCTAATAGTTGAATGAAAGCTCCCGATAATTTCATGTATACGAGTATATCTAATAGTTGAATGAAAGCTCATGATAATTTTATGTGTATATCTAATCAAAGATGTTTAAGCCTTCCCCTTCGGGGAGACAGCGTGATGGTTATTTAGTAAATAAAAATTGTCCAAGGTAAAATTAACGGATATGTCAAGAGAAGAAGAAAACTATGTCTACGAAACGTACGAGAATGGTTCCCTTGGAGCACTTCATCCCTGTTTTTAGAACTGTTATATCTAAAGTGAAAATAGACATGACGTTGTCTAACCTAATTATGGTAAAAATGATAAAAATATGAGTTGGCGTGATAAAATATGATTTGGCTTGATAAAAATATGAAAGACAAGTTAAGATTAGTATGACAATCAAGTTAAACATGACACATTTGAACAACTCATAGAATTCCAAAGCTATGAACTGTTCATATATGTAATGCCTGTTACTCATTAGTGTAAATAACTATGAATACACCGTCATTTCAACTAAAGAACAGCGACCAATTAGGCCATTCGGTTGAATGTTCTCGGAAAAGTGACCAAAACTCAAACAATGCTCAACATATTTTAATCAACAAAGAACTTCACAAAATGGTGTCCCAGCGGAGAATGCGGTATTTAAGAGGGAAATTACCTTTGTAGAGGTATCCAGCGGCAACGGAAGTCCTCTCTTAAGGTTTCCTCCTCGTTAAAATAGTTGTGACAGGATTCATCTTGTAATCGCGTTTGATTTTCTTATCCCATAAACAAAGTTTCAGGAATTTCTTTCTTTTTGATCCGTGTGGGAAAAAAATGCTTAAAGCTCGCTTGAGTGATTGGTAGAAAAATATGTTGATTGATACATAATTAATATAATTATGAAGAAAGCGAAAACGACCGTTCACAAAGAAGATCTGGTTCCAAACTTTATGTTTGGAAGCGAAGTATGGAACTGGCAGAACAAGGATAGAGATGAGATCCCTTAGACGTATATGTCGCGAAACGGTGAATGACATTATTTTATTATTATTATTTCGTTCGTTTAATTTGTTTTGATTATAAAGGAATGAATGTAGACCGGGTGAAAGTATTTTGAACACAATAATGAAAGGATAAATGCGTTGTTTATTGTTTCTTGAACAATGATGTAAAACTCCAAATTAAATACTTTACACGAATGAAAACATTTTTTTAGAAGTCTTATTATATTGTATGGGAATGACATGTTTCGCTTGTCGAAGGCATTAATCAAATGACAACTTTTGATAATGCTTTTGACAGTCGAAACATGTCATTCAATTAAAATATAATCACTGCGTTGGTTTTTACATGTTTTACGCATAGTTAAGAAAGTTTACGCTAACGATGTGAATGGAGTACGGAGTCGGGGAAAACCAAGGAAAATATGGCATGATCAAATTAATCAAACTTTAAAGATCGGCCATATTAGATGTCGGAAAAATCGACTAATCGTCGACGAATCGGCAGAAGTGATTGTTCGTTTTTTTTATATGTAAAAAAAATCGGTACCCTTTCCAAAGAGCCGGCAAAGATACACGAATCGAGGTCCCAGGGACTCGTGGGATACCGGGAGTCCGGTGCACAATAATAATATAATTAGTGGGTCATTATTAGAGTCCGTATGGCGTCCGTACAGAATCCACATGAGAGCCGCGGCCAGCGCCGAATACAACGGAGTTAACGAGACGCGGGCTTTTATACCCACGGTTTGGAAATAGAATAACAATTACGGTTTAAAAATCGAATTAGAATTACGATTAGAATTGCCGCGCGTAGGACCGGTGGGCGCAGGCGCGGGAGGACGCCGGGGGTTCTCTGAATGAGGATTAGTCTGTGCCTTTAATACCAAACTGACACACTCATTTTGAATTAGCTACTACGTTTTTTTTATACATATAATAATTATTATGTTACACAAAAATATATAGTTGAAATAAATTTACTACACATATAACATTGATCAGTCAGGGGAAAATTGATCCATAAGAAACAAATTGAATATGAATATACTATATCTCGCGATAAGATTATATCTGTTCTGGATGGGACAGGGCAGGGAAGCATTCTCCACCTGATACGGAACATAAAGAAGAAGATATCTCGCGATATTCTTAAAAGAATATTGAATATTTTAAATTTAAATATTTAAGAACCCCGTCTCGGTCAATCTAGCGCCTACAACTCTTGGTTGATCGTCGAAGTAATAGTGTTTTAAATTATTTTGTAGTTTTTATTTATTGATTAATCTTGAAGTGAAGCTTTTGACTTTTCCACCATAAGATCCAAAGCACTGTATTGCAATTATTATGTTAGTAAAAAAAAAAAAAACGTTTGAAAACGGATGCACGCCCCTAAGAGTTATTCAATTATTAATAATGAAAATAAAACACAATTAAATAAAAAGCATCCAATTTTTATTTATTTATAATATTATTCATTCCTTTGGTTTCATGGCTTCAATCGGTTTCGGCGGCTGGTGAAATCAGAAGATTGGGAAGAGAGAAAACAACTGATCGAAGTCATAAAACCTAGTGGAATTAAAATAAATATATATTAGAAACGACGACCTTCGTGGTAGAGTGGTGAGAGCTATGACTGCCACACTGAAGGTTCGAGGTTTGATTCCCGATGATGGCTGTGTGTATCACACTGTATTTGGTCTGGTGTAGACTTCACGTGACGAAAATTGTAATAGATGAGCTATCTATCTCTAAGCCTCTCCACTCCCACGCCATATCTCTCGGTCTTTTGCCAGTGTTCTCCAGGCCCTTTCCGCCGTCCGCACAATATCATCGCTCCACCTGGTTGGCTGTCTCCCGACGCGACGCTTCTCTGGTCAACCCTTAGCCTCTATTCAGTAACCCTCTGGGTCCATCTTTCATCATCCCGTCAACACACGTGTAGAAGTTGTAGAAGAATATGTGTACCTTGGTTATCTGTTGGCTTTTGGAAGAGGGGCTAAAGTCAAGGAGATTGATAGGAGAATAGAGGTCAATTGATCTGCATTCGAAAGGCTGGGCAACATCTTCAAGTCAGACATGCCACAAAATTAAAAAAAAAAAAGTGTTGGAGCAGTGTTTGTTACCTGTGATGACCTATGAATGCGAGACATGGACGTTAACTAAAGAAGCAATGCACAAAATCAAAGTTGCACAACGGGCCATGAAAAGATCCATGTTGGGTATCTCGCTTAGAGACCATATACCCGAAGTGGAGATTAGAAGACGCACCAGGGTCACCGTTGTATACAGTATTTGGGTTCAAATAACATGCTGTATACAAATGTGGAAAACAACGAAAAACTACTACAAACTGAACTGAAATTAATACTGAATTGAAAGTAGCGAGATATTAGAAAGGAAATTTTCAATTATTTTTTATTTAATTATTTACAATGAACTTCTGCAAAAAAAAAATCAATTAACTTTAATATTATTTCATTGCGTACGGATTTGAAAATGTCCAATTTAAATTTCTGCCACACGTGTTCTTACCGTTCGATGGCATTTAGTATTTCTAAAATAAGGAGACTCTGCTAAGTACAAGTATTATATAATGTGATGTTCTTATAAATGATATTCCCGTGTAGCAGTTGAGCTCGAGGTAAGTTATTACACCTGCGCAAGCCCCGCTGATATTTATTGCAGCCACATTACGGAACAATAACACTTACGCATTCACGTCCACAGACGGAGGAACATGTAATAATATTTCGTGTGGACACGGCATATAAAATGTACCGCGGTACTTCACTGCGGACGAGACAGGCTCGGCCCAAGGAACAATGAAAGCGAAACGAGATTTCATCGATTATCAAGAAAAGTTAACTCAATGAACAGACTGGAAGCATTTGAAATGTGGCTCCATCGCCGAATGCTCAGAGTTCCCTGGACAGACATGATTACCAATACCGAAGTCCTGAGGTGAGCTAAAGTTGACAGGGAACTATTATCAACTATCAAGGTTCGAAAGATCTCACATCTGGGTCATGTACCACCTTCTCCAACTGATATTGGAGGGGAAAATTGAGGGACGCCGAGGGCCCGGAAGAAGACAAATGTCCTGGTTGCGAAACGTGAGGGAGTGGACCGGCATCCGAAGTGTGGAGGAGCTGTTCCGAGCGGCGCAGGAAAGGGACAGGTTCGCCGAGGTGATTGCCAACGTTGGAGGGACACGACAGGGCACTTGAAGAAGATCAAGGAAAACCAAAGGAACTAAAGGAGGGGTCACAAAATAGCAAATAAAAATGTAGGTACATATGGTACATGTACCTATATGACAGTCTAATGATTTTACTCGTGTATGGAAGCGATGCATGGAACTAGCAAAAGAAGGATGAAATTAGAATAAATACAGTAGAAATAAGATCTCTTAGACGAATGTGTGGCTACTCTCTGTATGATCAATCAAATATTGAATTGATGTGCATGACACGATGTATGAACGTAAAGGAAGCTAGATAATTATGTCAAGAAAAAAAATGCGGCAGTTTTTTCTGCCAACCCTTTCGGGGTGACGGCGTGGGGGTTAATTAGTTAGTTATATGATTAAAACTTAGAAACTACAAAATGTAAGTTTTGATTTTGCGAAAAAATCGTGAATGATGTATTTCTGAAGTTTTTACACTTGTCGAGTTTAAAGGGCGATTTATCTCCAGTGCGACCCTTCCAGCAAGTGGCCTGCCGACAGCGCCGCCAGGGCCGCACTCCCGGGAGAGACAGGGAGGGAGCGCGCTTCGTCCGTGTTGGGCCAAAGATTCATGGCGAATCGTCTTCGGACGGGGCGTGTAAAAGGACTCGTAACATCTCGAATATGAACCATTAAAACGTACGAAACTGTTACATCGTAAATCGTCCTCGCAGTTGCTATGATGCCTTAATGATTTATTCCACGTGAGCTTTCCGGTTTTGCAATCAAATAATCAACTTAATTGAAAGCATTATTTCTCTTTGCACTCACCCGCGCTTCGGCTCGAACATGTATATTCAAGAATTTATTACATGATTGTGGCAAGGTTGTATTAAAATACTTGCTTTGAAAAAGTGAAATATTTTATAAACATACTAGAGGACCTGACAGACGTTGTCCTACCCGAACAAAAAATATTATTTTTCCTAGAACCAGAATATAGCGCCATCTACCGGGTCCAATCTAAACCATCCTGGGACCCACATAAAAAAAAAAAACATTAAAATCGGTCTAGCCATTCAGGAGTCTAACTACATACGCCCGTACAAAAGAATTATATATAAAGATTATATAAGTAGAAATATAAAAGTAGAAATGAGATCTCATAGACGAATGTGTGGATACTCTGTGTATGATAGTGTCGAATGAAAATATAAGAAGTGAATGCGATGCGAATGATGGTGTCATGAACAAAATAATGAAAGGATCATTAAGATGGTTTGGACATATGGAAAAAATGAATGAAGAAAGAATGGTAAAAAAATTATATGTTATGATGTAAATGGAACCAGAAATAGAGGAAGACCGAGGAAAACGTTGCACGATCAAATAAATCAAATATTGAATGTTGGCCATGTGAGGAGTCAGAGAAATCGACGCGCGTGCATGACACGATGTATGAATGTTGAGGAATCGAGAGAAATATGTCAGGAAAGAAAAGTGTGGCAGTCCATTCTTTCTGCCTACCCCTTTGGGGAGACGGCGTGATGGTTAGTTAGTTAGTTATATAAGAAACTAACTAAACATCACGCCACCTCGCAGAAGAGGTAGGCAGAAATAATGGACTGTCACACTCTTCTTACCTCACATATTCCTCAACAATCATGTAACGTGTAATGCACGCACATCGATATCTCCGATATTCAATATTTGATTTATATGATCATGCCACGTTTTTCTCTGTCTTCCTTTACTTCTAGTGCCGTTTACATCGTTGAAATATAACTTTTATACCATATTTTCTTCATTAATTTTTTTCATGTATCAAAACCATCTTACTGATCCTTTAATTATTTTGTTCATAAAACTTTTATTCGCACTGCATTCACTTCTAATATTTTCATTCGAAATTTTAAGATAATATTTTGTCGTATGAATATTTTGTTTTTATGTGAATAACAAGATGTTTAAGATAATCCATGTCAGATTAATTTGATTGATTTGATCGTGCCATGTTTTCCTCGTTCTTCCTCTATTTATTAAGTTTGCATCGTTCAATAATTTCTTCCAATTATCCAAACCATCATATGGACCCTATCATTACTATGTTTGAATTTGACACTTAGAATTGCATTCGAACTGCATTCACTTCATAATATTATATGTTAGAATTTGACGAATTATTTTGATCATGTTATTATTTATAATAATATATGTCGGCCATGCGAGGAGTCGGAGAAATTGACGTTCGTGTATGACCTTCGTGGCCGAGTGGTAAGTGCATTGACTGCCACTCCGAAGGTTCCGGGTTCGATTCCCGGCGAGGGCAGTGTGACTGTCTTTGGTCAGGTGAAGAATTCACGAGACAATAAAATGACGATAGATTAGCTACCTATCATATGTCAGGAGAATCACTATGATAGCTATAATACCCTTTACATCGATTTGGCTTATACTATCATGATGTAAAGAGCGATTCAACAAAATAATAATAATAGTAATAATAATGACACGATGTATGAATGTTAAGGAAACGAGAGAAATGTCAGAAAAAACAGTGCGGCGGTCCATTTTTTTTATTCATATACAGATTTACCACACATTCGTCTACGAGATTTCATCATAGTAGAAATATTTTCTATAAAAAGATTTAATTTCAATAAAAAAAAAATGAATGTAGTAGCATTTATTCTTTTTTTATTGTAATTTTGCCATGCTTCATTTCCATGCATAAAGGTCGGTGCAAAAACACTATTGTGCGCAGCCAATGCCAATGCCGTCTTGAATGTAGAATAGTTTTCAAAATAGTGTTACAAAAATAGTGTTAAAATATTTTCTATAAAACAATGCTTTATTCCTCTTGTCCCCTATTTGTTACCTAAATTTTTATTTTATATATTGAGATTCTATAGAGTGCGAAAAATACCTTACTAGAACGGATTATGCCAGTTGGGAGATATTAAAACCATGTACTTGGTAAATGATCAATAAATAAATAAATCTTAGCTTTTTACAAGAGCTTATATTCTCACATATCCGATTCATATAATGAAATGTGTTCTCCGTAGTCTGAGCTGTCTGCTAGCATTATGATGTACGCCGTGTGGCTGACATGGTAGAATCTCGTGTACATAGACAGGGGCTGCGAGTGTCGAACCAGGGTCCCGCCGCCTCTGATGCCGCGCCGACAACCGCCGAACCCATAAATCACAAATGTACTAAGTACGGAACATTATATGATATGGTGCTTTGAGAGAACTCTAGGATACGGATTGGGTTATTGTAAAATGTATTTTAAACTTAAACTTATAAAATAATAGAACACTTTGTATTTAACCATAATGTTATTATAATACCATGGGAGAATAGGAGAAACGTCGGCAGGCCGCAAAAAAAGTGAGCCGACGACATTGCTGCCGTGGGGGGGGGGGGGATGTGGCTACGGCTAGCAGGAGATAGAGACGAGTGGAAGGGAAGGAAGGAGGCCTATGTCCAGCAGTGGACCGATAAGGGCTGACGAAGAAGAAGAAGTTATTATAATTGATGCCAACTAGTTTCGTTTGACCCAAGCTATAATCAAATCAAATCAAATCAGTTTATCAACTCAAAAGACATTACAAACAGCAAAATGTTTAACGCAACTATTGAATACAGGTAAAATATTATAAAAATACAACATAATACTAGGAACGCATTAGAGATGGTTCGACATTAGGAAGACAGGATACTTTTTAAAGTCAAGAGTATTTGTCCCCTGAACGTACCTTCACTAATTTGAAAGACGTCGATCTCCGAGGAGGCCGCGTTCAGCAGAATAATTGCTCTTCCCACTGGTGTCACCAGAGGCAGATTGGTTCTGGTGGCTGGTAGGTAAAACAATCTGTACTGTCGCTGTCGGAGATATCTATCACGGACAAAAAGACCAACACCCTCTAGCACGGCCGAGTTATCGAAATATCCCCTGATTAATTTAAAGAATTGGGTAACGCGATGCCCATCTCTTCGAAGCTGTAAAGAAGCTTGGGTCCAAGCGAAATTAGTTGGCATCAATTATAATAAGCATACCGTGGTTAAATACGTGTTTTTATTATTTTTTATCTATATGTTCCAAAAGTGTTTATTGTAAAATTTATGAAGTATTTAACTGGTTAAGGTTACTAAATTCAAATACAATAATATATCGGAGGGGTCTTATCTGCACATTCTCGCATTGTGAGCTACTTAATGCGATAATATATGGCATCGTTCGCCGGCATCTTTGGCGATGTTCGCTCGAGTATCTCACCGAGCACGAGCAAGGGATAATGGGTGTGAGGGCAATACATTCAGATTTATTATTGTGTGTCCATACGCTCGTTTGCCACAACAGTTTTCAGATCGCAGCTTATACAGGATGCCGTAATATGACATTTATGGTTTAAATCCATATGGACTTTAAAAGATATATATTTGTTGTTTCTTTACAATGGTGTGAAACTCCACGTTTAATAATTAATACGAACGAAAACGTCTATTTTATAGAAGTAATTTTTTTTGTAGGAATGACATGTTTCATCTTCCTAAGGAATTATCAGATTTGAAGAGATTTTATCGATAGAAAGTTATTTGAGGATTTAAAAAAATGAATTTTAACACTGTTTTTTCCACGATTTAGTTTATTTTTCTCAACATGCTTCTAAGCCTTTAAACTTTCATCACTGGGTGAACGATATAAGCTGTGATGAAGATATAAAACCTTCGAAACATGTGAGAAAATTGTCATTTTCGAATTCCACAGAGAATAAACCAATTTGCGATAAAAAATGGTTTCCTAATTAAGAAAAAGTCCACGATATAATCTACGAATAATCAATGAGCAGTTTCTTAGGGACTATTACACCGAATTAATTATACTGTTTGATGTGGTGTATCGTCCGAAAGGATCATTGCCCCGTTTCCTTTGAAAATGCAGATGGTGCTATGGTAACCTTCAATGCAGCTCAATATCGGAAAATTGCTTGATGCTAGTTCTGGGAAACTATTCACAATTGTTCTTAAATAGGATGGAGTAATAATGCATTTAACATTATATTTTGGACGAAACAGTTTTTAAGCTACAATAAATGTCTTTTGTGTCATCCTGTATACGACAGAATCAAAATCACCTTTAGCTTTGCCGGGAGGGCTCAATATGGAGCTTTGAGATTATCAGACTATTATGTTGTTATGTGTTAGAAACTGGTGTTGTATCATTTTAGGTGTCTGATGAATAGAAACGCTTCCGGTCGTGGTCAATAAATCCCTGTGATGAGTATATTACGGTAACATTATTGTTAAACACGATGCCTATTTTAATAATTTAATTACAAAGATTTGACACGGTTGCTTTCTTTTTATTTATTTACAACTAGCTGACCCGACGAACTTCGTACCGCCTCAGAATCAATAAATGTTGTGTTAACTTATAAGCTAAATTTAATTCACCTTTTTATTGAATTACAATTAATACTTAAAATGAATTAAGTTCATAAAATGTGCAAAAGTCAAAATTAAAAATATGAATTACAATGGAATATAATTCACGTGGAAGCCTGCATTAATACCTACTTAAAATGAATTATAAATTGTTAATTAAAAACTTTGTTTTATGTATCACAATTGTGTTTTTATTTTTTCGCGACAATATATTCAACCAAAGTGGAATCTACCAGATTAATTGTGAGGATTGTGATGCCGTGTATATTGGAAAGACGGGTCGATCTTTTTAAGAGGTTATATGAACACAACATTTAATACAAAAACAGAATCATTGTGTGAATTTTGACCATCATTTCAATTCCAAAAACACATTTTTTTTGCATATAACAAACAATTAAAAAAAAAATTGATAAATTAGAAAATTTTGAAATTTTTAAAGCAAAGGCGCGTGAATTGAATGTTATAAATAACCAAATTCCAGCTTATTCCCCCTTAGTATATATGTAGTACATTAAAAACTTTTCCTTTATACAATCTACCAAAAAAATATTAATACTACCTTCCATTTTTGTCCCTTTCTTACTAATATAATCTGCTTCCTTATAATGTTTATCGTCTTTAATATATTAGGATTCATCGTTTTTGACTCTATATTATGTATGATTGTTCCTTCTAATAATTGTTTGAATTATTATTATGATTATTATCATTCTTATTATTTTATTATTATAAATAAATGAATTTCATACAACAACACAACAACAAAAACAAACCATCACGCCGTTTCTCCGCAGGGGTAGGCAGAGAGAATGGACCGCCACACGACTCTATCCTGGAACACCTCTCTAGCTTCCTCCACATTCATACATCGAGTCATACACGCACGTCGATTCTTCCGGCTTCTGACATGACCAACCTTTAATATTTGATTAATTTGGACATGCCATGTTTTTCTCGGTCTACCTCGACTCCTTACTCCATTTACATCGTTAACGTATACTTTTTTAACCATTCTTTCTTCACCCATGCGCTCCACATGTCCGAACCAACACAACGAACCATTCATAATTTTGTTCATAATACCTTCTTTCGCTCTACATTCCTTCCTAATATCAGCATTTGAGATTCTGTCATACATCGTTCTACCACACATACGTCTTAGGGACCTCATCTCTACCGCATTTATTCTGCTCTCATCTTTCTTCTGTCAGTTCCATGCTTCGCTTCCATACATAGGAGTTGGGACCAGAACTCCATTGTGAACGGCCATTTTCGCTTTCATTGATAAATTCTTGTTTCCAATAACTACTTTTAAAGCTCCATTCACTTTGTTACCCGCACCAACCCTTTTTTCAACATCACTGTCCGTTCGGCCATCCGCTGTGAACATGCTACCTAAATACACAAATTCCCTCACCTGTTCCAAGTTCTCTTCATTTACACTTATATTACAAACTGTCATTTGCTCTTCCCTTTCAAAAACTAACACCTTTGACTTTCCGACAATCATCAAAACACGTTAAAACAATTAAATAGCAGACAACATAATTTTGAATAAGTGTGATCCATCAATGAACTCCGTTTTCATCATTAGCATCATCATATTCATCATCTGAAGAGTTTGATGATTCAGTGTCCGTATCAATTGAAAAAAGAAATTCCTCGTCTTCATCTAGCCAAATATTTCGTTTATTAAGTACTCGCGGCTGAATTTCCTATGGTAACAATTCTCTGGACCGAATGTACACAGATACACCTATAAAATCAATACAAAATATACAATACGTATTTTTATTATTATTCACTAATCATAAATCGGTTTTTAATCTCTACGGAACACTCATCTGTCATCTTTTTCGAATGGTAGGTATTAATGGCGCAAATATTCTCTGCTCTCCTTCACAAAAGGGGTTTAACTTTTAGAATAGTCTCTCTTATACTGATTTTTATAACTTTGGGCATTGTTAATCTAAAATTAATAAAGAAAACCAAAAATCCCGGTGACGATTAAAAAATAACCTCAAATCTTTCACATTGAGTATTGACATCTGGCATCAACAATACACCACCTACGGGCGTTTTCGAAACTAAAATGGAAGCCATGATGTTTTTTGTACTTTGTCTCAGAAGTCAAATATAGTCAAATTTATGACAAATATAATTAATTTTAAATCATTTAAGTGATTTTTTCAAATGTTTTAATGATTATTCTGTTATCCGGAACGGAGACAAATCCAGCTAATATAAGATCTTCAAAATTGGTCCAGCCGTTCTCGAGTTATAAATGGTGTAACTAACACGATTTTTGACTTTGTTTTATATATATAGATGATGAAAAAAACTTCCTTCTTGTGTCAATGGTAAGCAAGTTTCACATGGATGACCTTAAATAGGGGCTCATCTTTCCTATTTCCCTGGCCATTGTGGTAAAAAGCTTCAAAGACTTTGTGTCGTTTCCAGTGGCGCCGGGTGTTATATCATAGTTGTAATAACACCCACGGAGAGACACTTTCCTTGATAAATATTGCATTATATTGATGACATGGCACTAGCGTTACGCACCTTGTTCTCATTTTAAATCATTCAAATGTTTGACAAAGAAATGTTAAGAAGTACATATATCTATTTTTAATAATTGATCGTTAATTAGTAGATTCAATAGGACAGACCATTTTTCAACTGAGATATATTTTTTTATAAAAATATTTTTTTTTTTTCAGTTTCATAAAAACAAAGACAATAGGACATTTTAAATCTACATCATACTAAAATTTTGTTAAATAAAGACATTGTTTTGATGACTTCGGAATTTTTTATTATTCATAATACATATACATATCAGGCATTAATGATTGAAAAAAGATACTTTTTTATATTACCATATGTGTTATTTGTTCAATGTATGTGTGTTTAAAAGCAGCATTAGTTTATAAACAAAAAAGTACAAAGTCATTTAATTAGATAGTTCAATTATATTGTAATAATTGTATTTTTTTAAGTATTATATAACAATAAAAAAATGGGATGACCAATCGATCAGGTAGTCTATTGAGAAATTAATAAATGACAACATATAATTTTTACCTATAAAGTTGATATTAATATAACAGTGTACCTATACACATTTTATATATACGTTTTTCGATTATGAAAAGGATGGTGATATTTGAGAAATATGAATCATATAATAAATTTAAGTAGCAGAAAGAAGACGTAAGCAATTCCAGGTAGAGTGCTGTGTGGCTCTGTGGGCAGAGACTCATCTGAATATTATTATGAGAACACGTCCCGTTATTGTGAAGTAGCCTCTAGTAATCACCGTGTTAACATCTCCCATATATGGACCAGGGACATTATTGGAGCCAGCACTTAGACCAAGGGAGTACAAAAGGAAAGAAGTAGGAATATCGGTGGATTGTTGTGTAAGAATGTTTGAGCAATATAGTATATAGACGAATAACTAATATAACTATTTCTTCTATATTCGCCATGACTTGTGTTGTGGATTCACATTTGAATATATTTTTAAAAACATTGAGTTTTTACATTTTTTACTACACTTTTATGTGTGTTTCTACACCACATGTTTCTGACGGCATACATCGTTCCTTAGTTTATATATTATATATTTTACATAACCACAATTTATTATTAAAAAGAGAACACATAAAGTAATACATATTTAGAAACGAAATATTTTAAAAGCAAGTGTTGATTAAAAAACGATGAAATCGAGTAGATTAATTTGATTAAATAATAGTATATTTTAATAAACCCCGTGTACAATTATTTATGAAATACATTATTTAAATATTATATTGCATAGTACTAATTTCATATCTACGGTATTTATTATTTTTTCGTCATTCTTTTGATAGCCTAAAACTTCTCTTCCAAGTTAGAAATAGAGTTCTATTAGAGTTGTTTTTTTTATCTTCAATCGGTATGTTATACTGTTACGAAACTTACTAAATAAATTTTAATAATAAAATAATATAAAAATAAAATCTGTTTGACTCATTTATAAGAACTACCGTAGTTGAGTAGTTAAACTAACTATACATAAAACACAAAAATATGTTATACCAAATTAGTAAGAATCGAACACAAAACAATCTAGTCAGCAATGGACATTGAAACGTCTTAATGCGTGTGATGACACCATACTTTTAAGATGTCCTTAAACGGTACATAAAGATAATGCCAAATAGTTTAAGAAAATAGTTATTAACAAATAAACGTTATTTTAAATGCACAGAAATGTGGCAGGATTACTAATAATTCGCGTCGAAAACGCTAATTTTCCAAGCAAACATATATTTTTATTGCCTCTTCTGTGGAATATTTTCACGGATGAAAATAATATTATACCGCAAGGAGGTTTATTACATCAGCATCTCGGCTGCTGAATAAAATCAAGTTATTAAAACTTCCCATTAAATCATTAAATTTGTTAAATTTTACAAACAGAAAACATAACTTTATAATGAGCTAAGCATGGTGGTTTCATTAGCTTAACCGGTTATATAAATATGGTACATAAAATTACGTACAATATTCGCATATAGATACTAAAAAATATAGCAGTTTTTCGAGAACCTGTAAATACGACAAAATGTTAACTTTTGATGTTTTATTATTATA
Organism: Lepidostoma basale; assembly: GCA_022606425.2. NCBI lineage: Eukaryota > Metazoa > Arthropoda > Insecta > Trichoptera > Lepidostomatidae > Lepidostoma > Lepidostoma basale. Next base: position 116,413 of record JAHDVF020001352.1, read on the forward strand.
AATTTATAATATAAATAAAGTTACAAATCATAAATTAATATAAAGTTTCGTTTTGTCGCTTTTTTGTTGTAAATAATATATCATATTATTTAAATGCATTTATTTATGTATTATAAGTAAAATAGAATAATTTCGTTGCGATTAATGTTAAGGAAAATATTTTTTTACTTGGTATATTTGGAAATTGGCATGATCTAGTTTGAAGAGAAAAATGATTGGGTGATGTTAATAAAGTGAGAAATGTCATTATGAGCTTAAACTAATATAAAATGCAACAAATAAAAATGTTGAAAAATAAAATTTACTAATAATTTAAGAATGTGTAAAAAATTGTGGTTGTGTTCTCTTTATGTGTATCTTGGCAAAAGATTTTGATTAGTCATATAATCGACTGGTCACCCCAGCGTATGAATAAATGAGCAGCCAATCCGCTTTGAGCGCGCGTGTAGCGGGCGTGTACACGGCCTGTAGCTGTCAGCCGGGCGGCGTTACGAGGCTGGCCACAATTTACGGCCGCGCGGGACCCCTGTTCCGGCATTGCGCATAATTTCTACAAGGGAAATTCAAATCCCCCCCACCATAGTGTCATTTGCTCGGAATATCACTGAAAAATATGTTTCGGTTATGCTCTGCGGGAATTTGCGTACAATGAAAGGGCATTCTTGATCGGAACGAGATAAAATTTGGAATTGGAACATGAACATTATTCTGTGATTCTTGCGGTCATTTCGCACGGAGTTGTGGGTACTTGGATAACTACTTATAATGGGTACATAAAAGTGAATGAAAGATTATAATACCTACATGATGTTATAATATTCTTGCAAAGAGAAAAAAACATTGAATTTTCATCATCACACCGACTCTTCGATTGGGTAGGCAGAAAGAATAGACCGTCACACGGTTCTATCATGATATACTTTTTTTATTTCATCAACATTCATACATCGTGTCATGCACTTAAGTCGATTTTTCCGACTCCTCACGTGGTTGATATTTTATATTTCAGTTTTTTTATCGTGCCACATTTTCCTCGCTCTTCCTCTATTATTAGTTTCGTTTACGTCGTTAACATATTTGTTCTTCAGTCATTATTTTTATGCCATTTTCATGATCCTTTCAGGATTTTGTTCATTACACTTTCTCTCGCACTGCAGTCACTCGAATTATATTTGTAATTGAAATTTACAGATTACCAAATTTTAAATGCGAATTAGATGGAAATATTATCTGACAAAGATTTGATAGTTGGACATTTCTGATTAAAAAAGCACAAAACACGGGTCCACGATGAGGGGGAAAGGGGTAAAGGGTCCCCGAGAAATTCCAATAGTGGACACGTTAGAGCACCTGCTGTCATTAATTGTTTACCAAGTTGTTTTCAAACAAAACAAAAGTCACTTAGCACTCGTGTGCTACTCCTGTTCGCCTCGAAGGGCCCGGCCCTCGGGCCAGGTGCGGTCTCGAGTAGGAACGGTTTTTATAATGGGTAGGTACTCGAATCGATTGTTGGAAAAGTGAACCTTGTGCGGGCTTCTGAGATTTTAACAATTCAAATACCGTTAAGGAGATTTTATTAATTATGGGTATTAAATTTATTAATAAGGGTGATTCTATTAGTTTTATAAATATGTGTAAGTATTGCAGTGTATGTTGCCAAAGCCGAAACTAAACAAACATATGAATTTAATTACGACCGAAGGTTGACATAACTAATGAATTATCAAATGCTTTAATTATTAAATAAAAATATATGTATAATTAGAATATAACTAACTAACTAACTAACCATCATGCCGTCTCCCCGAAATGGTAGGCAGAAAGAATGGACTGCCAAACTTTTCTTTCCTGACATATTTCTCTCGCTTCCTCAACATTCATACATCGTGTCATGTACGCGCGTCGATTTCTCTGACTCCTCACATGGCTGACATTCAATATTTGATTTATTTGATCGTGCCACGTTTTCCTCGGTCTTTCTCTATTTCTGGTTCCATTTTCATCATTAGAATATATATTATTGTTATATATAATTAATAATAAAGTATACATATAATTAGTACAATATTTACACAGATGAAGGGCTTCTGTGTACTGAAACATGTTTTTAATTTGCTAAAGTTTTGTGTTATAAAGTTGTAAAAAATATTCAATTATGAATACACAACACAAAATTATAGTAAAGATAAAAGAAACTTTGATGTTCTTCTAGAAAATCCAAAAATTTTTTGATTAGCGATATTGAAAAAATATTTATTCAAGTATTTGGAAATAGGTCATTATAATTCTGTAGATATTTGTGGTTAAGTAAGGAAATCACATTTATTTTATTCTATATGAATTTAGATTAAATTATCAAAAGAAGAAGAAAAGAATTCTATAATCATTTTCTAAATAATCCGTTAGAAAATGATTATAGAATTCTTTTCACAAATTTTTGTTACATTGGGAATTGAAATTTGGTTTAAAAACGGTACTTAACATAATTCGTCAAGCAGAAGCGCTGATTAAATTAAAATCTAACCTTGTCAAAGCAGCTTGAACACCTCTGGCCCTTCATAATATTATTTCCCGCCTTGTTTGCTTGGTCCACGCGTCCGTGTGTTTGGGACTTTTGGTCGCTCGACTTTGGAGATATTTGTTTATCCATGTCTCAAGAGATTGGCCGTGGTATTTTCTGGCTAGGAATTAATTTGTTTACACTCAGCCATTGGTTTTACACCATGATTAAGCAAAGCTCCATACTTAGGAAGCTCATTGGGGTAACAAAATATACTTTTGCAATTTCAGGAATAATGTATTATATATAACTAAATAACTAACTAACCATCACGTCGTCTCCCCGAAGGGGTAGGCCGAAATAATGGATCGCTACACTGTTCTTTCCTGACATACATATCTCGATTCCTCAACATTCATTTATCGTGTCATGCACGCATATCGATTTCTCCGACTCCTTACGTCGCCGACATTCAATATTTTATTTATTTGATCGTGGCAATTTTTCCTCCAAAATATTTACATAAAGAAATTATAAAAATTAAAAAACAACTTTTTAAAAATAAATGTGGTAAAATATATATAAAAAAATTAAATCATTAAAACGAGATTCCAAATATTAATAACATATTTTTCTTACACGAAGTCTTGTACTTTAAATAATTTGTCGTTTAATATACCGTTTAATATGTCGTTTAATATAGGTTTTCTAATACAATCATAAAAATTTAGAGTTAAATAGCATTTTCAAAATAATTGGCAATGTCTTCATCATCCCAGAACAGCTCACCAGCGCAAACAGAACATACGATCTAGACCAAAAGTAAGAAGAAGAAATATCGCAATCATAGAAGAAAAAAATTATAAATATATGGATCTGAAGTTATCAACATCTTTGAGTTTTACTTAACGTTAATCTCTTAATATTGGTTTGATCTCGATACTATTTACTACCATATATTATGTAATAAAACCGCATTTTTTCAGAATACAGAATTTTGAGTACACGATATACAAAATATGAACAGAGAAATTCTTTTAAAATCTTACTTATTTCGCAGGTATCCCCTGCCCAGCCGGGTGCGCAGGCGCAGCAGAAGCCCTGCGCAGTCCTTCTGCAGCGGCCACCGTGTCGGCAGGGCGCAGGCGCGCAGGGGTTCTCCACCACCTCGCAGTTGGTGCCTGAGAAGCCCTCCGCGCACGAGCAGCGGTATGTGTCAGGGGCTGTGTTCTCACAAGTCCCTCCATTGGAACAGGGCTCGTGGGTACCGCAGTAGTTCAGATCTGAAACAAGTAAAATATGATTAAATTAAACAAATGCTTCACGTTTTCTGTGACAGATTTTAATAATTGCCATTCCAAAAAAACACCCATTTGATTTCGAAATATTAGTGAATAAGCTGCCTTGTATAATATTATAATACAATTTCTAAATCTTATATATTGTTTATATGATATAAAAATTATCACACGAAGTCCTTGGAATTGCAGTTAATTATCGTAGTTTATGTAAATGAAAACATCTGCTTTCTAGACATGTTGTTATATTTCAAAAGAATGACAAATTTTGCTTTGCAAAAGCATAATCGAATGTTTTTTATTTGTCTGTTTCATTATTGTTTTGCTTTCTAGCTTAAGGATGGTTCAAGGATATTACTAATTATTGTAGGTTGGTCTTGCTAGAAGTCGGAAGAATGTGTCGACGTGCGTGCATGACTCGCTGTATGAATGTAGAGGAAGAGCAGGCTAGAGAGGTGTGCCAGGATAGAGTAGTGTGGCGGTCCATTCTCTCTGCCTACCCCTACGGGGAAACGGCGTGATGGTTTGTTGTTGTTGTTGTAGAATTTATTTATCTTTTTACTTTACATAGTCAAAAATATTAATTATTTGTTTAAACAAAAATGCACATATTTTACAAAGATTACAGAATTGTATAATGTATAATATTAAAAAATAAAAATTCATTGCACGGGTTTTGCTCTTGCTTATGCATTGATGTTTCAATGAAACAAAATTTGGAATAATGTCAAGGCGTTAATATTGTGGAGCTCTATAATTGTACTAATCAATTAATTAAAACACCGCATTTTCAGCATTTTAGTAATAACCGAAAAGCGAAAACATAAAAAAACTCTTTTTTATAAAGAAATTATGATCTAAATATATAGGTGAAAACATGGATTTGTTTTTTTTGGTTAGCAGGAATATTATAATGAATCGCAAATAAAAAATAACAAACAATAATTAACGTTAGCCTATATGTATGTTTGTATACCGTATATCATTCGGGTGCAAGTATTCAAATTTATTTTATAATTAAGTTAACGATTAATATTACAGCATAAAACCGTATGTTATGAAGGAATTCTAGATCACAGATAGAGTGGGTTTAACTGTTTATAAAATACATAATGCCCCCGCGTTTCTGAGAATGCAGGGATTTATTCCTTTAGCAGCCATCCATTAAAACAAATACAATCGCGTCAGATGAATTCTAAGGCAGTATTCATTAGAAAGAATTCAATTAAGGATGGCAACAAAATTTATTGGTCTTTATATTACTGCATTGGCGTGCATCATGAATTGTTCATTTCATCTATTGAAATTCATTGGACAAACGATAAATCTATCGATTTGCTATGTGCTGTGTTTAAACACGCCATGTGGCGTATTGATTTATACAGACAATATAGTATTTTTTATTTTCATATTTATGTTCTCGCTCAGTTACAGAGCGCTTGAAAGCAATTCAATTCAAATTTGACTTAGATTGTTATGTCAAATCACCACCACCTTCTGTTCCCAGAAAACAAATTTGCATCTTCGTCTCTATTGAGATACAATTAATCCTTGTAAAACACTAAAAATGATTTATTATTAATATTGTTTTAAGTATTGAATACGCGGGTGGTCTCATCACTCACTAAACGCAAAATGTAACATAATTTTTGCACTCAATATTTAAATTGACTAAAATCAAACTAAGGAATAAGTAAAAAAATTATATTTTCCAAATAAAAGTATGCAAATAAAATTTCAACAAACCTTAAAAATAGGTGATCACTAATAGATTACTAATTCGTGAATTTCGGGTGTGGATTAATTGCTTGATATTCTGAACTATGGCAACAGGCAAAAGTTGCAATATTAATATACACCAGTTATATTGATTATGATGTTTATTGAACGCTATTATTGAAATTGGGAGAAAATATAATTAATAATCAGATTCCTCCTTTTACTCTTTTCTCATTAAATACTTTGCCTACATTTAATCTTCCAAGCTCCCATTCCCAATCAAATGCAAATTAATCATTTACTCATTTCTATATAAATTATGTATTTTCAAAGTATGTTTTTTCTATGTTTGTTGTGTTTTTGGGTAACACCGTGTGGTCTGGGTAACTCCTTCTCGACCGACGTTTCGGAGATCGTTGCAGTCTCCATCTTCAGGGTAATGAATGTGATATGTGTTGTGCATTACCCTGAAGATGGAGACTGAACGATCTCCGAAACGTCGGTCGAGAATTACCCAGACTGTTACCCAAAAACACAACAAACATATTGCTGCTAACCGTGAAAATCTACGCAATTACATGTTTTTTCTAAATTACAATTTAATATTTTTTATATTATCATCAGTAAGATCTAATAAATAATATTGTTTAATATTATTTATTAGATCTTACTGATAAAAATATTAATAGTACTTATAACAAAGAGTCCAGGTTAATTTTTAAATTTAAATTATTATATCGAATTTTAAATGCGTTTTTTTTATTAGTCTTTCTTTATTTAGTTTTTATTATATTTTTACACATAAAGATGGAGGTATCCTCCGAAACTTGTCGTGTTTTTTAATATTTTTTGGATTAAACAAAGTTATTTTAAATTTTTTAAGTATATGATTATGATGTTACAATTTATCTTTGATCACGCAAGTAATGTTGCAATTCCAAATACTTAGATACTTTAGTATAATTAATTATTTCAAATATCTTGTATCTTGGTTAATGGTGTCTGGAATTTCCCACTAAATATACATTATACAGATTTTTTTACTATTATTATTTGTAATCATCGCATCGCTCAGGGCGCACTAGACTGCTGATAAGTGGATGCGAGGCAGATCTTGAGCCATCTGAAGAAGAGCCCTGCAGGACGAGGTTAAAGCAGCAGGTCTCACTTGGGATGATGTTAGGCATCAGGCATGCGATAGAGTCGGGTGGAGAAGGTTCCTTGAGGCTCTATGCACCACAGAGGTGTGATAGGACAAGAAGAAGAAGATATTTGTAATCATTAAGGAAGCTAAAACTCTTCAAGAGTTGTATGGCCATTGGAAGAAGAAGAAGAAGAAGTATTATTTGTAATGTTATACAAACAAAATTACTTAACTATATTTATATATTATTTAGAAAGATTGTGACACTATTAAGTGCGTAGATAGCAAGGATCAGGACAATATTATTTACAGTAATATCTGATTGAGCCATTTCTTTCCGCGATTCCAAAAATCCATTTGTTTTAAACCATCACGTGCAACATGGATAATATGACGTCAGAAATTTAGAAAATGTGGAAAAGTTTATTTTCGTTTTATTATACAACTTAAAATAAAATGCATTATCTTTTTAATTTTAATTTTATACATAGACAATGGATTGAAATAAATTGATATTTTTTTTTAATTTTGACAATAATGCTGCAGTTTTACCTTTTTAAAATGTTCGCGCGAGAATTTTAACTATATGCAAAAATTGGATATTAAATTTTTTTCATAATCTATTAAAGAATACAAATTTTATCCAAAGCCCGTTATTGAAAGCGGAATGCATATCAAATTACTAAAAAAGCATTTTTTCTAATATTAAGCTCGTTATTATTTATTATTACTATAATAATTATTGATATAAAAACAAATGTTAGCATTTCTTCTTTGTGTTGCATCTGTATTGATAATTATATATTTGTTGGATGACATCACTTTTGTAAGGTATTTATCTTTTATTACAGAAACTGACGACAGTTGAGAACATTATATATGTCAATTTAAATAACGTAATGAGATTTAGTCCCATTTCCTTAATTTTTTAAACGAGTAATTATTTTTCCCTCGAATTCTTCATGGTCTCCGTAAGCAGACTTCATTATTCGATATAGCCAATTGAAAACATCTATAGATATCTAACCTCAACATCCTTCAAGATTCTTTATGGTTAAGAAAAAAATCTTTATTCTGTTGCCAAGCATAATGTATGTGTAAAATATTATATTGAATGTTTAATAGGAACAAAAGAAATCAATATACGAGTAGATCAATATTAAATAAATATTTAATACCATTATTACATGTAAAAATCCTTCATGTTTTTTCAGTTCGGTTTCTCAGTCAAAATATAATCTACGGTATTTGTCATTAATTATTTATTGAACAATAAAATTTAAATATTAAGTCTTACTGATGATGCCAACATCGTTTAGCGAAACAGCTGTCGCGATGATCAAAAAATGAATAAAAAAATATTATATCATTTAACTTTCAGAAAATATTCATTTTGTATACCAAAGAAGGGCAAGAACAGCCCGAAATTTGTCTGTGAATATAAATGTTAATAAGTTAGTGGAAACGTAAGTTGTGATATTATAACAATGTAGCAGATTAATCGGTTAATACATATCAATAATTAATAAGTTTAAATTTTAACCTGTCACGTACAATACCATAATACGACGATTTTTTTTAGTTCTGTTTATTAAACAATTATTTATTGTTTATTGAACAATGATGTACAACTTCATATTAAATAATTAATACGAATGAAAACGCCCGTTTTCTACAATAGAAAATTCGTTACATTTTATGTAAATGATATGTTTCGCCTAAGGCATTATCTAATGTCTTACACTACATTTGATAATGTCTTAGGCAGACTTCTAGAAAACAGATGTTTTCATTCGTATTAATTAACCAATTATAATTTTTGAAAGTTGTCTTTATATGATTTTGTCTTGATTAAAGGTTATGAATCTATTTTAAAATCCATACCGGCTGGTCGGCACTTGAAACAAGCGCTATATTTTGAAGAGTCTAAGGTTTCACAATCGTGGCGTGAGTTCAAAGCATTTTTTATAGATTTGAATATCTAAAACATGAGAAGTCCATCGGTATTCGGAGCACGTCCCTCTCGTGCTCGGTCCGGCGAGCGGACTCCACATTTAACACACCTTGTAATGAACAGGCGGGAATACTTTCTGTGGGTGGCAATGCAGTGCCCAGTTTAACATATCTTATTCTTCCGCGTACCTACGGCTACTACACATGCGCCGGTAGAAAAATCAAGGAGTCGTTCGGGACAAATCTATAAGAAAACAGAGAGCGTTCCAAATTCGAATAATGACAGTTAAGAACGTGATTGAAATGCTGTATTTGTGGTTTGAAATTAAAGTGTTCTTTAACACACACATAAACGCAAACTAATACAAAATACTTGTTTTATTATTTATTGTATATAACAATAACAATTAAATGAAACGATGTTGTTAACTACTTCCACTTTTGTCTTTATTTCGACAGCGACCTGTTTCGCCAAGCTCACTGGCATCGACAGACTCCAGACTCGGTCTGCTCGGAGATCGACGTCTTTCATATTAGTGAAAGTATGTTCAGAAGGCAAATACTCTTAATTCTGGAGAGTATCTTGTCTTCCTAATGTCGAACCATCTCTCATGCGTTTCTGGTAGTATACTTTACACAATATATTATTTTACTTGTTTTCAATAGATTGATGAAATAAACTGATTTGATTTGATTGATTTGATATAGTTGCTGAGCAGAATTTGACTCATATAGACATCAACACTGACAATTTAAATAATCCCTTTTCACAAAGTGATCAAATAGCTTAAGAAGTCAAGTTGGACAGGAAATCAACAGGGAGCACAAGTGCAATTGTACGCATTTAAAACAGCTGAAAATTCATTCAAAAGAGAGTGTTCACATGGAAATAATATATCAAACAAAAGTGATTTACAAAAGGCATAACTATCCAGATTAAATTACGTCAAATAAATCAAATCTTCCAGCAGATAAATTCATAAGTTGCAGTATATACGTTTGCTATTTAGCAGCTGCATCCAACATGCAAAACATAATGATGGTATTTTGCCTTGATGTAAAAAGAAACATCACTTGAATACTGCTACTTCTATTCAATTTATCTTCAACGCAATTGATTTTTTATCTACGCTCTGCAATAGTTTGTTTGATAAGTACGCGTTTCGACTTAAGCTCCTATTCATACTTTTTTACTACAACTAACTGACGGAATCACAATAAATCTCTGTATATGTTCTTAATGCGCTGTTTGATTACATGAAAACAGATCAGCACAGTCAGTGCCCTAATGGATATATGTACGTAAGCCAACAATACAAAACACTAGCAAATTGTAGTCAATTTATTTTTATGTACAAATCGTTAATTTTTACACAACGTTCCATTAATTCTTTCCCGCGTTGTACCGAGTATCCAGTGTGAAAGATTACCCATAAACATAAACATAAAAACTATAAAAAATAGAACATAAAACAACAAGTTACTGTCAGAGAAAGAGTGGAACATAATGATGTATGGATTGAGAAATAGCGATGACCTTTCGATTGTAATAATAATTATTCGAGATTAAAAATCGAGTGCACTTTTATTACATACCGCATTTTACAACTAGTTTCAGCAAGTGTCGGTGCAGAAAAGTACTGGTAATTAATTACCCTGGACGTGTAACATCGATCAAATGGAACATTTACGATCTCGACTAATTTCGGCTGTAAAACAGACACCTTCAAATACGGCGGTGCTCTGACCGCCATTGCCGGCCACTCCCTGCCACCTGAACGATCTATTCTTTGAAATGGGCATGTAATATCTTATTAGGCGGAAGAGTTCGGAACATCTGCGCTGGACCCGGAGAGAAAGGCATTGAAAAACAATTCTTAAATAAAATATTGTGCAGATCAGTAAATCAGTGCGAGAGAATGTGAAAAGTCTGGTCGGAAATGGGAGGGTTCTTACTAAATAACAATTTCTTAGAAACCCAACGCAATGCCCGAATAAAAATAATTTATTGAGTAATAAAATAATACGCAAACTTATTAACAGTGGCTTCATGGTACTATATTCTTCCTTTACCCACGGTGCTGGAGAGTGAGTATCCAATTAGAAATGTGTATTTAAAATTGATTTAAGGCAAAAGCTACTAGGTTTATGATATTAACTATAAAAATGATTGTATAGTGAATTAAACATCGAAAAGTAAAAATATACACAACAACGTACGTGTACACGTCTTGTCCGCGCGACAGTCACGGCAGCAATGAACTCGCGCGTCACCATTTTAAGCTTTATAAGCTGAACCATCACCCTGTTGATTTGGACGGGAAGGTAAACAATTAAGATATTTTTTATATCTTAGAATACTAACCATTTTCATTTACATTTAACATATACACAATGCCACGCACGCATGTTGATTTTTCCAACTCCTTACGTAAATTTAAAATATGTTATAATATTTCAGGACAATCAATTTGATTTAATCGTTATTGTATTTAAACGCAGAATACATAAGAGAGAAAATTAGAGAGTTTTTCTAGTTCTACATTAAAATTAAAAAGAATCTTCAATCTGTATACAGAGTTTCATTCATTCAAAAGCTAATCATCATGGGCAAAGTGGAGGGAAGGCGACCATAAGGACGACCACCGAGCCGCTGGACCGATCAAATCAGGGTGGTGACTGGTCTCTCATTAGTTGCAGCCTGGAGACTGACGGGTAACAAGAGCGCATGGCATGCCATGGTCAATAGTTTACACGATGGACACGACTCTCAATCATGAGGAATACGACTGAAAAAAATATTGAGTTTATCATTGAGCAATCAGCAGTATGTAACAAAACTATGATAAAAGTATATATACTCGTGCAATTTATAAAATAATGATGATTTCATAGAAGTCAGTTCATATTATTGCAATGTAAATCATATGAAAGGATCATTAGGATGGTTTGGACATATGGAAATAATGAATGAAGAAAGAATGGTAAAAAAATATATGTTAACGATGTAAATGGAACCAGAAATAGAGGAAGACCGAAGAAAACGTGGCACGATCAAATAAATCAAATATTGAATGTCGGCCATGTGAGGAGTCGGAGAAATCGACGCGCGTGCACGACACGATGTATGAATGTTGAGGAAGCGAGAGAAATATGTCAGGAATGAAAAGTTTGGCAGTCCATTCTTTCTGCCTACCCCTTCGGGGAGACGGCGTAATGGTTAGTTAGTTAGTTAGTTAGTTACTCGTACAATTTATAAAAGAATGATGATCTCACAGAAGTCAGTGCATATTATTGCAATGTAAATCATATACTGTAATGTTGTGTGAATAAATGATTTCCCATGTACCTACCTAATTATTGCATAATAGGTCACCAGGGCCACTGTTCACGGCTGTGGCAGATCGAGATTATTGATTCCGCAGCCATTTGGCAGGTTCTGTACTCACTAACATACAACGTACAATCTGCCAGTAATACCTTACCGGATCAAGACAGTAGCGTAACTGAGGGTATTATTTGCAAACCCGGCAAATTCCACCAATAATCAAAAGTGAGATATGAATTGGGTCTTTTTCATAATACATTTGCACACAATTTTAATTGATTTTCAGTTTCAAATTCGGCTTCATTCTGAAGAATATAGCTGATGATTCGTAAATATCTAAAAGAACATAATGTGTTATATTATTTTTATTTTGTTATTTTATTGTAACTAAGTAACTAACTAACCATCACGCCTCCCCGAAGGGGTAGGCAGAAAGAATGGACTACCCCACTTTTCTTTCCTGACATATTTCTCTCGATTCCTCAACATTCATACATCGTCTCATGCACGCGCGTCGATTTCTCCGACTCCTCACATGGCCGACATTCAATATTTGATTTATTTGATCGTGCCACGTTTTCCTCAGTTTTTCTCTATTTCTGGTTCCATTTACATCATTAACATATATATTTTTTACCATTCTTTCTTTCCATATGTCCAAACCATCTCAGACCATCTTTATTGTATATCATTGTATTTCATATTATTTGATAGCGACAGTACAGATTGTTTTATCTACCAGCCACCAGAATAAATCTGCCCCTGGTGACACCGGCGGGAAAAGCAATTAGTGTGCTGAACGCGGTCTCTTCGGAGATCGACGTCTTTCATATTAGTGAAGGTACGTTCAGGGGATAAATACTCTTGACATTAGAACGTATCTTGTTTTCCTAATGTTGAACCATCTCTTATGCGTTCCTGGTATTATGCTGTATTTTTATAATATTTTATCTGTACTCAATAGATGACTTAAACATTTTGCTGTTTGCAATGTCGCAATGCTGATTTGATTTGATTTGATATTGGTGGCGATGAGGTTTGCAACCCAGCGTCTCTCGCGGGGGCGAAAAGAGAAGGATGGAGTGCCGCATCGGTTAAAGTGTGGCAGTCCGTTCTTTCTGCCTATCCCTTCGGTGAGACGGCGTGATGGTTAGTTAGTTAGTAAGTTATTTATAATAATCAATATTATAGCTTTCGTGTTATATCTATAATAACTTTAGTTCAGTGCCGTGGGTAAAGGATGGATTTACTACCGTAAAGCGATTGTTAATTAGTTCATGATTTCGATATACTCGTAGATAAAGAAATAATGATATTTATAATAATTACTATTTCATTATTGTACTAAGGACATACAGTCCTGGAGACGCCATATGAGAAGAGTCGACTTCAGGTAAATGGGACACAGGTTAGGGAAAAGAAGAAGTTAATTAGTATACCATTGTCTATGTTAGCATTATTTGATTAAAAAAGAATTAGATGTACTCGTAAAAATAATATAATGTTGGGTAAAAATAAGAAGTGATCATCAAAATGGTTTTAATGAAATCATATTAACAATCTATATTCGAAAATCAGTATAATCAACACTTAGATCCTTCCTTCCTTCCTTAGCCATCTCTCCACTGCTGAATATTGGCCTCCTCCATTTTCTTCCACTCCACTCTATATTGGGCTTTTCTTTGCCACATTTTACCCGCGACAGGGATAATGTCGTCGGCCCACTCCTCTTTTTCTATACCATGGTCTCCATTTGAGGACTCTGGGTGCCCATCGCTCTGTACCCTGTCTGGCGACATGACCTGCCCACTGTCATTTCTGCTTAACGACAAGGTCCATTATGTCTATGACTTTGTTTCGGCGTCTTATTCCTTAATTTCTTATTTTGTCTATTAGAGATACGCCTAACATTTGTCTTTCCATGGACCTTTACGCACTTAGATAATAACACTGAATGGTTTAATTAACTTCTACCAAAATAGATTTAGCTTCAACAATTAATAAGTTGGTTGTAAGTTTTCATTAATGATTTATTGAAAACGCGTGTTTTATAACCTCGTCAATGGTACGCCAGTGCCCTGGTCCGAGGTGTGTCTCGGCTAGCAGCGAAAGCTGTAACACCTGAACAACGCTTTGGTTTTGTGTTATTATTTGGCCCGATGGACAATCCTTTCGCTTTTTGAGGTGCGCCCACCGCCCAGGGTCGTCTTCCGAAATAACTGGATCAAATTAGGTATTATTCAGACAGAATCTAACGTTGTTAAAAAATTAGTTATGCTGAGAGAAAAATATGAAACTTGAAAACCGATGAAACTTTGATATTATTATAAAAGTAGAGAAAACCATGTGTTAATTCATCAAAAACATATTCTACACGTATGCCAATTTTTATCGTACTTCCGATGATGAAGGTATAAAACCTTAAAAAATACGCTTAAAATATAAACTCAAAAGTGGAGAAAACAAAATGCAGTAAGAATAAGAATATTAAAGATTATATATGTGACTATATAGTTAATGCTTAGCATATTAAAAAAAAACGTAAATAAATCACTTGTTCTTTTACTTCTTGGCTTGATTAATTTTTTTGTCAGAAGTAAAAAACGTGAGTATTGTTGATAATGTAAATAAAAGTATTAATCTTAAAACCAGTTTGAAAGTAAAGTTTTTACACGAGAAACTGTATTGTAAGCTTATATTTATTATGTCCTCCAAACAGGTACTAATACGTTTAATTTATTAATTTAGTAGATAAAAAAACATTACACGCGCGTTACCAATGTAATGTTACACTGTGTTCAAATGTAGTAGTCTTCAAAATAGGTTTCGTGTTTTATAAAGGATTAAAAAAAACTTTTGTATGGAGCAGATAGTAAACCACTAGCGGATTGACGTAGAGAGACTCATTTGTGTGTTAACTTATAGATATTTATGAAGCTTTTAATTTCAATTTTTAACAATGCATATAAATAAAAATTTGCACTATAATTGTTCCTATAGTATAGACAGTTGATACTTATGGTCTTGAAACTGTTACACTGTCCAAACAAAGTGCCGAGAAACTACGAGTGACCCAAAGAGACATGGAAAGGGCCACGTGGAATAAGCCTACGAGACAGAGTCAAAAACGATACGGTGAGAAAAAAACAAAGTTCACTGGACATCATCCACCGGGTGGCGACTCTAAAATGGCAATGGGCAGGTCACGTAGCCAGAAGATCAGACGAAAAGTGGACAAGAAGACTGCTGACTTGGAGACCATGGACGGCAAAGAAAAGTGCAGGGTGACCGCAACTACGGTGGAACGATGATCTGAATAGACAAGTCGGAATAATCTGGATGCAGTCTGTACAGGACAGAGTGACATGGAAGCGAATAGAGGAGGCCTTTGGAGGCCCAGGAGTGGACGGGAATAGGCTGAGGAAGAAGAAGAAGATAAGCACGAGATTAAAAAAAGTTTTGATGTCACTTTGAACATAATTTTTGCTAATTTTTAAAATATGTTAACGTATTGTTTCTTGTCAAAGTAAAACATCTTTAAGTATAAAATCGTCTTGATCTATATAAAGTTTTCAAAAAAACCTATTGTTTTTTATAATAATATCAAAGTTTCATCGGTTTGACAAATATGGTAATTAAAAAAAATTAAATATAGAATGTCATACTCCGTTTCAAGAACCAACGCGAATTAAAATAAGTTGGTTTATATTTAATTGACTTATACAATTACAAGCTCACATGAATCATTCCGCAATACAACAGGCCAATGGTTTATTTATGGGTGTTTTTTTGTAACATTTGCGCAAGTGGCATCCTTTTGCGAGAGCAGTTTTTATTCGCCATCCCTTTGGAGGTTCAAGGGAGCCGACAGATGCGCCCTCGTCCCGGACAAAGGACCTCCCGGCAATCGATACATTTATTATTTTTTAGCAAAGCGATGCCTCAATAAGAGGGACGTCTGTATTATGGAACGAGTAGAGCAGATAAAGCCAAAGACATAAGAACGCTTTATTTTTAAAATCTTTTGATAATACTTGTAAAACCAACCATCTTCTAATAAAGTCGGTTAAACGAGAATCTACCTTTTGAATATTATCCAGAGATTGACATCTATCGAATAAATCAAGAATTATTCAAGAGGCGATTAATATCATTTATGTGGAGGACTCTACCTCTAGACTGGTAATTTTTATGTAATATTTTTTTACGTATTTAATGTGACTTGTAGACAATATATTTTTTATAGATGGTTGAGGTTTTCATTTAGTAAAACTCCCCTGTAAGTTAAAGTATAACGAAAACATGATTGCTTTTACATTGATTGATTTAGATATAAAACTATATAAACATTGGTGACAAATTTGTTTATTTACTAGAAAACCGAAAAAGCTATAGCGCTTTCATAATATATATATATTAATAATATATGTTTTAATTGAATATCGTTGTAATATCGACATTTTTCGAAGTCGTATTTTGTATCAAATTATTTTTATAGAATAATTCGACGATTTAAGTTTGTATAAGGACACATTTAAAGTTGTTATTTGGAATTTCTTTTTAAATTATAAAAACATAAAAATCTAATTAAAAATTCCTTTATCAAATATATTTATAATAGTTTTATTCCAGTTATGTCTTCGATCAGTTTTGCCAGCTCACTGGCATCATCATTCTTTTTTTAATTTTACATTTAGAAATATTTTACAGGCATTATAAACTCTTTATCGGAAGAATGACGTATGATAAATAGACAAAATATCATTCATTTTTCTGATTATGAAGCCATAATACCTTTCACAAAAATAAACCCAAAAATATAAAAAAGTGCTTTCATTAAAAATATATAATAATGGAATGCCTTGAGTTAATCAAATCAATTGAATAATTTTTTTTATTAGAATATTTACTTAGTACTAAGGCAATTATTTAAGATTGATGATTTCACTAAGTGGTAGAAAAAAATCTTGGTAGCATACGATTTCAATTAAACTCACATTAACCATCTTTACTATATTAGTTGATATTTCAGTTCATTCAAATGATATTTTAGACAATCCCGAAATAATCTAATGTATTAACATTTAAAGAACTCACGATACGTACTGTCAAGTAGATAAATATATGTTAAAATCACATTTTTCTACCGGGTGTTTCAAACACATTTTAGATCCTATTGTTATATAAATGCACGTCGGCAATAACAATATTACTGGGGAGTGCCCCGTGTCATCCTTCACCCCAGAACAGACACGGGGACCTCACACCCTTGTGTAATTTATGCCACATTGTTACAGTAAAAGTCCTGCCCTACATGCGCATATGAACAAGTGTCATATAATAGAAAACTTAAATTTTGCGAGCTTCTCAAACTGTGGTAAAATGTAAACGCTATTTAAAAAATATGCATATAATTAATTAATAACACTTTAAGCCGAAACACATTCACTTCAAGCTAATTGTGAAAAATCTTCATTTTAAATAACAATACTTTTTGTTAATACAGATTGTGGTCTAGATTAATGAACGCTTGGCTCCTGGTTCAGGAAACTTCGACTCAATCCTGCACGCGACCCGGTTCTTTATTCACAATCCTCTTCTTCTTCTCTTCTTCCTCAGCCTATTCCCGCCCACTCCTGGACAAAGGTCTCCTCCATTCGCTTTCATATCACTCTGTCTTGTGCAGACTGCATCGAGGTTATTCCGACGTGTCTGTTCAGGTCATCCTTCCACCGTAGTTGCGGTCGCCCTGCACTTCTCTTTGCCGTCCACGGTCTTCAATTCAGCAGTCTTCTTGTGACGTGACCCGCCTGTTGCCATTTTAGAGTTGCCACCCGGTGGATGATGTCAGTGACCCTTGTTCTTTCTCTTACAGTATCGTTTCTGACTCTGTCTCTTAGGCTTATTCCTAACATGGCTCTTTGGGTCACTCGCAGTTTCTCGGCACTCGTTCACAATAATAACCTATTATTTCTAATCACATTATGGATTGTATGAAAAATCAAAAACCTTTAATTTAAGCCCTTACGTGTTATTAAAAAAATTAAATATATATATCACCCCTAAATAAAAATAGTAAATCCATTAACATTATCGTTATTTAATATTTAAATATAATTAATATGTATGCTCTATTTGCTACGTCAATAACATTTTAAACATTATAAAATATTTTTTTATTTCGTTTCCGATAATTTGTACTAACGTAAAAACATTCTAACGAAAACAAATTAAACTAGAGCAGGTATTATAATTGCAATTATTTCTAATGAGTGGAATGTTTTTAAGTCAGTAAAAGACTGGTATAAAATTTAATGACAATTAAGAATTCTATTATTTGAAACAAAATAAAAAATATATAATAATAATCTACAGAAATAATACGTGAGTATTTAAAAAAAAAGCAAAGTTTAAAAACCACTGTAGGATACTTGTGGAACATTGACACGGAACATTAAACATTAGAGGGTAGGATTCTATTGAGAATAGATTTCCTACTGTTTGCAAATTCAGGTTAGTGGTCTAACTATTTCATTGTGCAGCCACTCTTGAGAGCCATAAATAATCTAGGAGATGGAGGACTTTTTTACCATTATCCTGAGGCCACGAGGGAACCAATTGAATTGTTTGTTAATGGATATAGATCTACATAGGGTAGAATTGAAAAAAAAGTTTAGGGATAAAACATACAATCTCCTCTTAGATAATTTGGATTGTATCGATTTTGTCATCAGTAAAACGGGTCAATAAGAATATCCAATACTCTTTATTTTTACTAACTAACTAACTAACTAACCATCACGCCGTCTCCCCGAAGGGGTAGGCAGAAAGAATGGATTGCCACACCTTTCTTTCCTGACATATTTTTCTCGCTTCCTCAACATTCATACATCGTGTCATGCACGCGCGTCGATTTCTCTGACTCCTCACATGGCCGACATTCAATATTTGATTTATTTGATCGTGCCACGTTTTCCTCGGTCTTCCTCTATTTCTGGTACCATTTACATCATTAACATATAATTTTTTTACCATTCTTTCTTCATTCATTCTTTCCATATGTCCAAACCATCTTAATGATCCTTTCATTATTTTGATCCTCTTTATTTTTCGTGTAACAAATTCGTTTTCTCGTGTTTTTCATCAAACACTGGCATTATTTATATATATTTGAGTAATTAAAATGTGCCTTTCTAAAAATAAAATACATGCTCAACGGCTGAAGAAAAAATATATACACGGACATATGAGATATACAATTTTGATAAAAATTGTATAACCGCGTCTGAATGTTGAGGAAGCGAGAGAAATATGTCAGGAAAGAAAAGTGTGGTAGTCCATTCATTCTGCCTACCCCTTCGGGGAGACGGCGTGATGGTTAGTTAGTTAGTTAAGTTACTGGGGTTAAATCTTCTTCTTCTTCTTCTTCTTTTGATAGATCTGACGATCTGTGACACAGAAATCATTTCTCGTCGGATGATGAGATCCAGCTGTCCCTCCATCTTTTAGGCGGTCTTCCAGGTGGGCGGTGTCCGGAAGGGATTTCATAAGCGGCTGTATATGCGAGTCTGTCACCATCCATTCGGGCTACATGGTCCCTCCAGTATCTTCTTCTGGATCTACTCCACTGAACGATATCCTCTATTTCGCAGGTTTTTCTTATGTCTGCGTTGCGGACACGATCTCGGAGGGTTTTTCCCGTAATTGGGGTTGAATGATTCATTTTATATGAAGAATATCTTTGAGATCCTATGCATCTCATAAGTGTAACATTACAACAAAGAAAAATAAGCGGAAGTACATAAAATATCGTTCATTGATATGAATCGCAATTTTCGTGCATTTTAAGAGGCGTCATGATAATTGTCTTTGTATTTTGTTAGTTCATTAAAATGACGAATATGTTCCATTAGTTAAATGCAATTAACCCAAAAATTCCTAGACCAGCTCTGATTAATTAAGCACTGTTTGCAGTGTTATCCGAAAGTGATAATTACGCTTTTAAGCTGATTTGGCGGCCTTGTATACAAAACCGTATTAATGTTTACAATTTGGCAACAGTTAAAACGTTGTTTTAGATTATTGCCGAATCCAAGGCAGGCATATTAATGGTATTTTTTTTAATGCTTTCACCGTTATAATAGCTAAGATTAAAAAAAATAGGAGAACGTAAAATAAGATAATTGTTTTAAACGTTATGGTAACTTTTAAATCAAAACGTATAAATTAGATTTTGTACAAAGAATAAACCATTACATTGGTTAATCTATAGATTTATTATTCACATAAAAATTCTGCAAAAAAATCAGTATTTTTAATATAAAATTATATAGAATTTTTTATGAATTAAATTAAGATCTTTTAGACGAATGTGTGATAAAACATTACATGATAGAGTGTCATATGCAAATATAAGAAGTGAATGCAGTGCGAATGAAAGTGTGATAAACAAAATTATAAAAGGATTCTTACGATGGTTTGGACACATGGGAAGAATGAATAAAAAAAGAATGGTGAAGAAAGTACAGTAAACCTCGATATACCTAGGTTTAAAATAAATCTAAAAACATTTATTTAAAATATGCACACTGCATTTAGATATAAATAAACAATACAAAACGCAAACAAAATTCTATTTATTGTCTTCGAACTCTCGTCGTGAAGTGACGTTGCTGTTTGATAAAGACGCGCTTGCTTTCGGTAATCCTGCTTTTGAAAAGGAATCAAGTTTTGTTTGCAATTTTGAAGTTTGCGTTTTTTTTATAATCAACTCTTCTTTGGTAAATTGGCGTGAATGTAAACAATTTTATTGACATATTTTTAAAACTTGAAATAAATGACTAACTAACCATCACGCCGTCTCCCCGAAGGTAGGTACGTAGGTGGTAGACAGGAAGAACTGACGACTACACTGTTGTTTTCAGAAATACTTCTCTCGCTTCTTCAACATTCATACATCGTGTTATGCACGTACGTCAATTTCTCCGACTCCTCCCGTGGCCGATATTCAATATTTGATGTATTTAATAATACCACGTCGTCCTCGGTCTTCCTTGTTCAATTTACATCGTTCACATATACTTTTTTATCATTCTAACTAACTAACCATCACGCCGCATCCCCGAAAGGGTAGGCAGAAAAAATAGACTGTCACACTATAACCGATGCGCACTCCATCTTTCTCTTTTCGCCCCGCGGGAGATGCGCTGTGATGGGTTGCAAACCTCATCGCCACCAATAGGCATCTCCCGCGCACACTTAGATCGTCCAACATCCACAAAAAAATCTAAAACAAATATTCCATTGTAAAATACAATGATATTAAATAAAATAACAAAATAATAATTGAACACAAAATGTTATTTTTAGATGGTGCACATATTGTCTATTTAATTTATGTTCCACGTATCCACAGTTTTTTTTTTTTAATTAAGAGGTAATTAGGCACTTAAAACAAACCAACACAAGCAAGAACTTTAGAATAATATTGAAGAAATTATTCAAATTATCATTGGAGCAAATTTTACTATTCTTTCTTCAAATAATCAAAAATTTTGTGTTTTGATTTATTTGATCGTGCCACGTTTTCCTCGGTCTTTCTCTATTTTTAATCTAGTTGAAATATATTAACGATAAAGAATCAGAGTATGTACAAAAAATTCGATGAGCCGTTGATTATCTGGTAACAGTTGGTCATATTAGGGAACTTGAAGTGATGTTCTGTATGCGTTTTTTAAACTTTGAACCAAATACGGATGCGTTAATATCACGATATTACTTGTCTCTTTCAAATTCCCTGCGAGAGAAAAGACCAGAATATAGATATCAGTACTAACTGAATGGGTATAATAAATCATATGTACGGCGTGGTTACATTATCGGACATCTCGGTTAATGCGAGAATTATCACGAGTGAGGAGTGAACAATGTACCGATATTCCCAGTAGGGGGGGTCTTTTTTAAATAAAAGAATCATCCCCTAGGAATCGGATGAAATGAAAACTGACAGTCTGTGTTTATATAGCGAAAAATTTTCTTTCAACTACCAACATGTTGGTAATAAAAAGTAATGAATCGATATTAACATTATATATGAAGAGTCACCAATGGAGTTTTAGTACTAACTTTGATGTATGGAAGTGCAGAATGGAACGGTAGAAGAAGGATGAGAGCAGAATAAATGCAGTAAAGATATGTGGTAAATGTTGGTGTACCCTTTGACGTATATGTGGTAAAATGGATATAAGGATGGAATGTAGAGCGGAAGAAAGTATTATGAACAAAATTATGAAAGAATCTCTGCAATAGTTTGGACATATGGTCACCGGGTGTTATACGAGTAGTTATATCTATAGTTTATCTACATCTTCAGGCACCTTACTTAGTTAAAAAGTAATTGGTAATATAGTTATTAAAAGTAGCAGAAAATATTGTTTGATAAAATAATATAGGTATATCGAATGTTCGCAATCATATTAGGAGTTGGGATAATCAATGTGCTAGAACACAAAAAAATGAAAAGTTTGTCAGAATATATTTGTCCAGCATTTCATCTTGTGACTAAGCTCTCGGAGGTAAGATATAATTGTTAGGTAAGGTATGTTTTCCGAATTTAAATAAATGCACATTAAGTAAGAATCTACTTCCAGTCGACTTGAACTATTAAATCATAATAATTTTAAAAACCTCAAATATATCTCTACCTAAGAGCAATAAAATCTTAAGTGAATTTTTGTCTGAATGACATAAATGACCAGGTACCCAAAATATAGAATAGGATGTACATATTCAAGTATAGGAAGAAGTAACCGCAAAATCTGGTGGTGGTCTAGGGGATAAAACGCTTGGCTTCTGATCCAGGGGACTTGGATTCGAGCCTGGATACGACCAGATTCCTTCTTCATAATAATGAGCTATTTTCTGCTCATATTGA
Organism: Lepidostoma basale; assembly: GCA_022606425.2. Taxonomy (NCBI): domain Eukaryota; kingdom Metazoa; phylum Arthropoda; class Insecta; order Trichoptera; family Lepidostomatidae; genus Lepidostoma; species Lepidostoma basale. Next base: position 139,288 of record JAHDVF020001352.1, read on the forward strand.
AGATTGTAAAATAAATTCTAATATCATTGATTGAAATCTTTGATATTAGTATTAAAAAAAAAAAAAAAACGACAGACAATTGCCCTGGAAGGAATCGTAACCTAATGAAAATCTGACATGACCTTCATAACAAGGCTGAAAAATCACTTAAGATTTTATGGCTCTTAGGTACGGTTATACATATAAACTAGTTTTTTTACACACTTGGTTATTATATATTTTTTATGTTTTACCTGTTCTCAATAATTGTTGATAATTGTTGATAATAATTGTTGACAATTGTTGATAATAATTGTTGATAATAATAATTGTTAATAATAATTAAGATAATAATAATTAAGATAATAATAATAATAATAATAATTAAGATAATAATAATAATTAAAATAATAATAATTAAGATAATAATAATGTTAGGATAATAATAATTGTTGATAATAATTGTTGATAATTGTTGATAATTGTTGATAATAATTGTTGATAATAATTGTTGATAATTGATAATTGTTGTTGATAATAATTAATAATTGTTGATAATAATTGTTGATAATAATTGTTGTTTGTTATATCTTTTGAGAAAATAAACTGATTTGATTTGATTATTCACGAAAATCTTTAAATTTATATGAACATCCTTCATTGACAACATTTTGTTTAAATTAATACACGAAGTGTAAGTAAGTTGTTTGTTTTTTTTTGCAAAAAAGCAACGTTACTCAACCCCAACATAATTGTTCGATGACCCAAATTGTATAATAGAATTACGAATGCGTATTATTCCGTTTCGATTATTATCAGTGCCAAAGAGAGAGTCGAATGTGTATCGAGAGGATTAATAATAATGTGGATTATGGTAAGTAGTGCATACATTTCAGGGGTGGTCGACCATCGGTTGAGCTACACAATAGAAAATATATATCACATAAAATTTTGCTTGCATATTAAGAGGTGCAAAATGCTAATTGATTAAATTTATATTTTCAGAAAATATAAATCTAGTAATTCAAATGTTATGCGAAACTACATTTTTGAAAATTTTGTAGTTTTTTAATAGTAGTGTTTTTTTTTCAAGCAAATAAGTAGGTAAGACACAACTAACTAACTAACCAACACGCCGTCTCCTAGAAGGGGTAGGCAGATAAAATAGACTTCCACACTTTTATTTCCTGACATACGTCTATCGCTTCCTCAGCATTCATACATCGTGACATGCACGCACGCCGATTTCTCCGACTCCTCACGTGGCCGACATTCAATATTTGATGTATTTAATCGTACCACGTTGTCCTCGGGCTTCCTCTATTTCTAGTTCAATTTGCATTGTTAACTTATACTTTTTTTTATCATTTTAAACTAACTAACTAACCATCACGCCGTCTCTCCGAAAGGGTAGGCAGAAAGAATGGACTGTCACACTTTAACCGATGCGGCACTCCATCCCTCTCTTTTCGCCCCGCGGGAGATGCGGTGTGATGGGTGTGTTTATCATTTTTTTTTCAATAAATCAAATTTTGAGTGTCTGCCACATGAGGAGTCGGAGAAATCGACGTGCGTGCTTGACATGGTGTATGAATATTGAGGATTCGAGAGAAGTGTGTCAGAAAATAGTTGCAATCCATTTTTACAGCCTACCTCATCGGGGAGACGACGTGATGATTAGTTAGTTAGTTTTTTTCTATTTAACCCAATTTAAATACGAGTACTTACAATTATATCGTCAAATTGACAATTAATCGGCAAATAAAAATATTTGCTGCAAGAGATGTTAATGTTTGCCACCCCTCAAGTTTTTATGCAACGTATTGTGAAGCATTTTGTTCCATAAACGGTGGCACAATACTGATTGAATCATATTCAATAAGTTCGCTCACAATGTATCCCTATTACCGACGTACCGCAGGCAGTGCCTATAAGGCAAAGAGGATTATCATATTATTTCGATTTCGAAATTATTTCCATCGGGCGGCGGTCGTTCATTATTAGTGGGCGAGCTGAATCGAACTTTAGACTCCGTAATACGATTTGTAATAAAGTTTCCGATAGATTTAATTACAAAGGCATCTGCTGCGGGAATAAACAAATTGAAGCCGGGATTTAATCCGAGGACTTATTAGAGTCAATCACCTCTCGGTTCACACTTAGATCGACAACATCACTAGTCCAACTCTTCTTTGTGATAATATAAAACCGAAGCATGGAACTGGCAAAAGAAGGATGAAAGCAGAATAAATGCAGTAGAAATGAGATCTCTTAGATGAATGTGTGGATACTCTGTGTATGATAGAGTGTCGAATGAAAATATAAGAAGTGAATGCGGTGCGAATGATGGTGTCATGAACAAAATAATGAAAGGATCATTAAGATGGTTTGGACATATGGAAAGAATGAATGAAGAAAGAATGGTAAAAAAATTATATATTAATGATGTAAATGGAACCAGAAATAGAGGAAGACCGAGGAAAACGCTTCACGACCAAATAAATCAAATATTGAATGTCGGCCATGTGAGGAGTCAGAGAAATCGACGCGCGTGCATGACACGATGTATGAATGTTGAGGAAGCGAGAGAAATATGTCAGGAAAGAAAAGTGTGGCAGTCCATTCTTTCTGCCTACCCCTTCGGGGAGACGGCGTGATGGTTAGTTAGTTAGTTAAAACCGATGTCTTCGCATCGATGTGAAATCCGATCTTCAACAATCTGACGACCACTAGATTAAACAAGTTTTTATTATTATCTATATTAAATTGTAATATTAACACAAATTTTATTTTATTGGTTGCATCTCCATCGTCCTGCGAAGTGGACCACCAACTATCCGCCATTGCCGGTCCCAAGCCCGGATGATAAAGGAGGAGGGAATATGGACATGGCTAGGAACCTACCCATGTTAAAAAATACAATCGCTCACAGAAATGCGTTATAAGCCTCAGAATTTTTTTTCTCCGACACAACATTTATTATTATTATTCTTATTATTATTATTCCTTAACGGAAAAATTAAGAGAATCTCGACTCCGATGCGAAGAGACAGCAAACACATTGTCCAAAACGCCCTCAGCATTCCCACAAAACCAAGAAGAAGAGGTCGCCCAATGGCAATATGGTGGGCCAACATGGAAAAGGAGCTCCATCGCGAGAACCTGACAGTCAAAATAGAAAGGTTTGGCGTTTTCGTACGAGGAGGGCCGACCCCAGATGATGGGAAATGGCAAAGGGAAATAAGAGAGAGATTATTATTATTATTATTATTATTATTATTATTGTTGTTGTTATTTTTATTATTTTGTTGAAGCTTTCTTTACATCATTACAGCATATTGATTCTCCTGACATGTAATAAGTAGCTAATGAACATTAAAACAAATGAACATTGCCATTTTTACAGTGAAAAGGTTGTACCTTTCATAAGTTTTTTTTTTAAATAAATAAATCTTTTGTTACAACAACGTCTGTTTTCATATTATTATAATATGATATCACAACGTGAAGGCGAATAATAATTTATATGATTTTTATTCGATTATTAAGGATCGATTAATAACACAAAAGAAACAAGTAAAACCCACGCTTCATATAAAACTCTCAGATCGAATAAGAAACATTGAGAAATGTAGAAGTTATGGAGTAACGAATGTCGTCGAAATGATGGCTAAGCTCAAATGGTCATTTACGAGACATGTTCCCAGACTGGGAGATCAAAGATGGATCAGAAGGATAGTGAAGTGGAAACCTCTTGGTATAGAATAAGTAGAGGAACTGATTACATATTACATAAGAAAAAATAGTGGTGACTGGATGCAGAAGGAACAAGAAAGGATTATGGGGAAGTTTTATGTCCAACAGTGGACTACATCAGCTGTATAAGAAATATGTAGAAGACGTAACAAATTGCAAGTAATCACATAAAACGCCTTTTGACTTTAAATTACTGCGTGTTTATGATATATCTAATTATAATTTAATTAGCTCTAGTGAGGTCAACGCGTACACACATGGCCGCGAGGTAAATTGCGTTAGTTCAACGAAACCATTAGAAAATGTATCACCCGCTTGATGTATTCAAGATAATTATTCTCAATTAAAATATTGTCCATGCTTTTTCAATTAAGGGCAGCGGAAGGGATAAGGCTGACAGTGAGAGCCCGCCGAGATGTCCCAAGAAGCAAGAACGTGACCAATAAGGTTGTCACGAATTAATCGTTAAGCCGCGGACTAATTAACATGGCCATAATTATGACTTGTGATTTGTGCGACTGGATAAAAAGTGTATTCCCTTGCGTCCGACGTAATTGAGGTAATTAATAAAATCAGATATAAGCTCTCGGCTATCTGTCTCAGATCGTATTCGGCTGTTAAAATGGCCCGACATTAAAATTGAGAGGGAGAGAGAGGGAGAGTAATTATCGCGCATTAGTCAAATCATATTTTGATTTATAAAGTACACGAAACATGTGTTTTCGTAAATTAAAATTGATTATCATTTCCAGCGCTCGCTCGTTCGAGTGTTATAAAAACAGCGGAATGCCTACACAAGGCAGCGATGTTTATTATGTATGTTGGATTAATCTAATTTTATATTGATGCTGTATTTTATTGAACACGTTTATACGAATCGATCTTAAAGACCGGTGTTTTTTTTATGTATGAAAGAACCATAAATAAAGGTTTTGTTCTCACCAAACATCGGATGTTATTGTGTCTTGAATGATAAATATATAACACAATTGAATTATACCAGCCGAAGAAGGTCAAGAAAGCATAAGTAGGTCTGGTCTAATTGAATATTTATATCAGAGGTCGTGCCAAGAGCAAAATAAAAATGATTTCTTAGAAAAACGAGAAGCATTGCAACATCGAATTCGCGATTTATAAAATTAGCTTCAAACAAAAACTGCATTTATTGATTTAATGATAAGTCAATACAACGATTCTCGCAGCAGATATTGCAAACAACATAAAATACAAAAATTATTCATTGATCGAAGAAGTTAATTTATGCAATTAAAAAAAAAACAATAAATTTTCGTTTTGTTTATGTAAAGATTTGTTTTCTTCTTATATTTATATTTAAAAAACTGAGCATGGTTTTTATATGAATCAGTACACATTTATAATAATTTGAATATAAATTAATAAATATCGAAAGTAAGCCATGTGAGAAGCCGGAGAAATCGACGTGCGTGCATGACACGATGTATGAATTTTGAGGAAACGAGATAAGTATATCAGGAAAGAACAGTAGCAGTCCATTCTTTCTGCCTATCTCTTCGTCGAGACGACGTGTTATTTAGTTAGTTAGTTAGTTATTATTACTGTTAAAATTTAAAATACTGTTATAATATGACTATTTCTTTTTATTTACTGAGAGTGTCGCGATAGTTGTATCGCCAACCGATGTTGGCATCATCAGGTTTTACAGTAAACTGACAGTTTTTTGTAACACCTGATGATGCCAACATCGGTTGGCGAAACAGCTATCGCGACACTCTTAGTAAATAAAAAGTAATTGTGATATTATAACAGTGTTTTAAATTTTAACATTAATAATGTTGAAGTATCATAGTTTTTCGGCCAAAACAATGGACTTATTAGTTAGTTATTATTTGATATGATGATATAAATGACAGCAAACGATACTCTGGTGATTAAATGATATGTAAAAAAGCATAAAAATTAATTTCTATAATATTACCTTGATCGTCAATAATAAATAATTTTGATGTCAGACTGGAGCAAATAACAAAAGTCACCTACGCGTAACATGCCAAACTTAAATTATAAAACTGGTCGGTAAAACAGTTTTCTATTAAATCCACGTGGTTTCCAAAATTTAGAAATAATTGAGATGTGAACAACAGCGCGTGTGTTATTGTTTGTACCACTCAATGCAAAAATATTAAGAAAAACTTCGGTTTATTAATATTTGCATTAAAACATACAGTATTTTCATTGACTTTAACACGCTTGTTTGACCTAATGCTTCATTAATTGCTGTTCACATAGATCGCGTGCGATAATATATGTTTCTCTTACCTTGATCACATAGTATTCCTCCCCAGTTTGTATCACAGATGCACTGCCACGAAGATCCATTGCAATAGCCGTGCTTGCAACCAGGGTAGGGCTCGCACTGATCACAAAATTCCCCTCTCCACCCCGAGCGGCATCTAGAAAAAAATGGAGTTCATCAATTATTCACTATCCAAATAAATTAAAACAAATAGAAAATGCTGAAAATGTGTAATTTTTTTTCTGTTATAATATAATATAATTTACTTAGGAAATTGAAAATATTCGTAACTTTGTTTAATCCACTAACTTTAATCTACTTTCTAATCTCCCAAGCTCCCATTCCCAATCAAATGCAAATTAATCATTTATTAATTTCTATATAAATTCTGTAATTTAAAAAAAAAATTAATAAAAATAATTAGTGGATTCAACAAAGTTATTTATATTACTATGGAATTCCAGTGTTAATGCCTTATCGTTCAATAATATAATTATTTTAAGTTGCATTTTAAGTTGGGATTGGCATACATATATGTTTAATATCTTTACCGATTCTTGGGATGCCCTTTTGGTAGTTTTCAGTTGTTTTCCACATTTTTGTATACAACAAAAGATTTGAACTCAATTACGGTATACAATTTTTAGTTATTGATTCTCATGATATGTGATAGGTAGCTAGTCTATCACCATATTTATAGTCACGTGATTTCTACTAGACCAAAGACAGTGTGAGTTTATTTTCATACTGTCATCGCCGTGAATCGAACCCGCAATGAGTCATTAACATAATCATAGAATTAAAAATATGTATTTTAATGTTATATTTATTAGTAACATTGATGAATGACATTTCGACGAGGGTCACCTTACCTGGAAAGAAATTGAGATATTTTTTTTGCCTTATAACCGTATATTAAAAAGTCAACTTATTCCTGCTTCTTCCTTAGCCTATTACTGTCAACTCCTGGACAAAGACCTCCTCCATTCGCTTCCATGTCTCTCTGTCTTGTGCAGACTGCATCCAGATTATTCCGACGTGTCTATTCAGATCATCCTTCCACCGTAGTTGCGGTCGCCCTGCACTTCTCTTTGCCGTCCACGGTCTCCAAGTCAGCAGTCTTCTTGTCCACCTTTCATCTGAGCTTCTGGCTACGTGACCTGCCCATTGCCATTTTAGAGTCGCCACCGGGTTGATGATGTCAGTGACCTTTGTTTTTTCTCTCACCGTATCGTTGCTGACTCTGTCTCTTAGGCTTATTCCTAACATGGCTCTTTGAGTCACTCGTAGTTTCTCGGCGCTTAGTCAAGTGATATATGCCATTTTCTTAAAATATTATGTTTTCAGTAAAAGTACATTTTCATCAATATTTGATGTTTACATAATTGTGAATGCAGAGGGGTGGAATGGGAAATGTTGTCAAACATAAAGCGATCGCTCAACCCAACCAATGACAGGTGATAAATCCTGTATGCGCCTCGGCCACCACATTCTGTTCCCAGAACAACAATCTTCGTCTCTATTGAGATACAATTAATCCTTATAAAAAAAATTACAATATGTTCTTCTATATACGCTATACTTTGTGTTGTTATGATGGTTTATTTCTATTTTTCTTTCTTATACACTTCGTATATACAACACTTTTATTAATTTTTTTTTTGATAGACATGTTATATAACATCTGTCAGATCATGTAAACAACAACAATTTTATAATATTTTTATAAATATGTATCTTTACTGAAGAATGAGTGTTTGTCCGAAATATGTCTATATAATTTTATTTTTTTAATATAAGTGTTGTGTATACAAAGTTTATAAAAAAAAAATCGAAATAGTTGAATAGTGTTGCAAAATAAATTACAAAAAGCTGAAGTAAACGCGCCCACACAAAAAGGTGAATAAACTATTTCTAAGAAATTATTAATCTTACCCATTGAAATTATAAGATGACAATTCGTCACTTATGTTCTGAACACGACGAGTATCCTACAATCCCACTCAATTTTTTTTTTAAAGTAATCATATTCTAATAAGATTAAAATATCGGTATAATGATCTCTTTTATGAGTGACGGACGAAATTTTGGGACACTTGTTCAGAGGAGAGCGCAGTTGTTACCCGTTGGTCAAGAAACAGTCCGACAGAATAGAGGACAGAGTGTTGAATAGATCTCGTGGCGCTGGGTTCTCGGGAAGAATAAAAATTCCGATTAATTAGCATCCACCAGGACGGGCGAGGCGGATGCCGGTAGCCAGTAACGAATATGTTATGAATTCCCAGAATGACGACGCGTTCTATAATCTTCCACCATAAATACCCGAGCTGAGGTGCCCGCAGCTCTTCGGATTAGAAGTCTTCGGCTCTTTTATATCGCGGCTCCACTCGGGGGTTTACTAATGAGATTTTATTGCAGCGTAAGGAGATTAAATAATAGTTTCGTATATTCTCGAATTTCTGAATGAGAATTGATTATTTCTGTTAATGCAGTCCATTATGATGTCCGCGTACACAGGCACGTAAGGCGGTAGGCGAGACGGATGGGACAATGGCTATAATGATTTGAGTAACTGAGTTGACAACAAAACGCTTCGTAAATGAATACAATTGTAAAAAAAAGTAGTTAATTAATATAAAGAGGAAGAAATCCAAGTGAACAATGCTATGTGTGAATACATATTTATCCCGAATTAAATAAACAAGTTCTGAAATACAAACAAAATTATCTGAAAATTGGGTAATCGAGCATTATTTTTTGTTTCTTGAACAATGATGTAAAACTCCATATTAAATAATTAATACACGTGAAAACGTATGTTTTCTAGAAGGTTTATTAGAATTTATGTGAATGACATTTTTCACCTTACTAAGGCATTATCATATGTTAATCTTGATAATGCCTTTAATAGGCAAAACATATCATTCAAATAAATTATAATTAAACTCCTAGAAAACAGACGTTTTCATACGTATTAATTATTTATCGAGCATTCATATGTTGAGTTAATTGATTGATTCTCATAACATGTGATAGGTAGCTAATCTATGACCATTTTATTGTTACGTGAATTTTACATCAGACCAAAACAGCGTGACAATCACACTGTCATCGACGGGAAACGATCCCGTGACCTTCAGTGTGGCAGTCATGGAACTTGCCACTCGGTCATGAAGGTCGTCTATATACTAATGAAAATAAGTTACCAACAACATTTCTATGTTTCAGTTACTGTATTGGAATCTGTGGGGGTCTAGAAGACAGAGGGTTTGGTTCTCGAACCTGGTGGCATATTGGTTCACACTAGGAATTATTTTTTTAAAGCTTAAGTATTAGTGTTAAAAATACATATATTTTATTTCTATTTTTCTTTTTTATACACATTGTATATACAACACTTTTATTAAAAAAATTAAATTATCTAGACATGTTTCGGACAAACAGTCCTTCTTCAGTAAAGATACATATTTATAAAACATATTATAAAATTGTTGTTGTTTACGTAATCGTACAGATGTTATAAAGATTTATTTTGGAATGTATGCGTTTGTTATAACAAATATTATGATTCGATTTAATTATTTTTAATTATATCATAATATTTGTTATAACAAAAGCATAAATGTTCCAAAATAAATCTTAGATCTGTTAGATCATGTATACAACAACAATTTTATAATATTTTTATAAATACCTATGTATCTTTACTGAAGAAGGACTGTTTGTCCGAAACATTTCCAGATAATTTTATTTTTTTAATAAAAGTGTTGTATATTCAAAGTGTATAAAAAAGAAAAATATAAATAAACCATTATAACAACATAAAGTATGGCGTACAGGTATATTGAAGAAAATATACATTTTAGTTTGGTGATTGAAAATTTGAATAACAATATTTAAAGTCAATATGCCCCATCAATAAATAGATGAGGATTCCAAAAATAAAGTAACGGAGAACATTGTGCATGGGAAAACGCGACCTGAAGGAATGTATAAAAGCCACACTCCACCGAATACATGAGACAATGCGCAAATTAGCGGATTTAGTTAAACTCACTTCGGGCCATTGTTTTAAAAGAGCTTCTTAGGGACTGGCTTCCGAGAATTCTTCCACAACCCGAGGGAACAATCGAACTTTACGACTTTGAATTCAATCAGCGCATCGCTGTAGAAAGTGAAAAAGACAAGTCAATTTGCTGAAAGAATGACCGATGCTCCATGGCCAACATTAGAATGCAGCTTATGTGTGACGGGATGACACGATCTTGGCGATAACTCTTTTACAGTGAAGGTACATTACAATCCTATCATGGCAAGCAATCAACGCGACTATTAAATCGATTATAATCTTCTTGAATGGTTTCATTAAATGTTTATTTAATACACATTTAAACGTAATACATGTATAAGAGGCGTGTTTTTTTTTTTAATAAATAGCGTTTTGATATATAAAAAAGCAAGTAAACTTTTTGTATCAATTTTATTTTTACACGGAAGACCACAGTTTTATTTACTTTTCCACATAATTACCACCAGTATTAAGACTAGGGATGGGCAAAATGAATCACTTAAAGGATCTGAGCTGAACGGTTCCGATCAGTAAAGTGAGCTGACTCTTTTAAATAATTCTTGGTTCACCATTTTGAGTCGTTCGTAAAAATGAGTTTCTGAAACGAGCAAAAAAAAAAGGTCGCCGCTGATTTTCTGCAAAGCTGCAAAACTGGAGGATGGAATCGTAGGCGACATTTAAAAAAAAAATGTCACCAATGATTTCAAAGTTACAAAAGTACAACTTTGCAGAAAACCAGCGGCGACCTTTTTTATTTTTAGCTCGTTTCAGAAAATCATTTTTACGAACGACTCAAAATGGTAAACCATGAATTATTAAAAAGAGTCAGCTCACTTTGCTGATCGGAACCATTCAGCTCAGATTCCTTAAAGAGCTCACAAAATAGTCGACTCTTTTGCGATCATTTACGATTCACTCAGAGGATCATTGAGCTGCCGCTCTTTTCTTATGAATCATCGCTTACTCGCTCACCAAAGTGAGTCGACTCTTTGAGTTAACTCGTGAGCGAATCGCACATCCCTAATAAACACTTGTCATATCGAACTACAAGCTTTTGTATTCCGTCGGGAAAGAAGTTTGCCGTCTGATTTGACAGCCACCGCAACACGGCCGTTTTAAGTTATCGTTATCATCGTGGCGTTGACCTCTGAGATGCTTCTTTAGATGCAAAAACATGTGGTAGTCACTGGACACTAGATCTGGGCTGTACGGTGGATGATCAAATTGTTTCCAGACAAATGATGCGATGAGATCTTGAGTTTGATTGGCCACATGTGCTAACTAACTAGCTATCACGCCGTTTTCCCGAAGGAGTAGGCAGAGATTATGGACCGCCACACTGCTTTTTCCTGATATACCTATCTAGATTCCTATATATTCATTCATGGTAACATGCACGCTCGTCGATTTCGAACGTAGTACTTTCAGTATTTGATTAACTTGGTCATGCCATGCCTTCCTTGGTCTTACACGGCTTCTCTTTCCACTGCTTGTATACATCATTTTAACCATGCATCTCTCATCCATTCGTTCTAATATATCCAAGCCCTTTTAGGGATCCTTATTTAATTTTACTTATGATGCAATCATCTGCCGTACATTACTTTCTTATTTCATTGTTTGGTATTTAAAAAAAAATTAAATGAATTATAAGTTTTTAATAATTTCTTTCTAAATTAACAATTGAATTCCAGTGTTAATGCCTTAAACTTCAAAAAAAAAACATCATTTTTGATAATAAGTCAGCTTTCGCAGTAAAAATGGCGTTTAACATGTTCACGGATATTGTGTTTCAAGCTTATTTCAAGATAAGGGATTTGTTGGTATGCACGGACCGCCACTGCGAATCGAGCTGCGGAGTTATATACTTTCACGATGACTAACAGCTGACAGAAAGTGCTCAGGGGCGGGTCTGCATCTCCACACCTCGATTAATGGAGCGTTCGTACTTCAGATATTGAGTCATTGAGCTGATTGCGGTTCAAGCTAACCACCATCGTGTCTCGTGAACTATTACCAATCATTAAAACCCCGGATTGCGGGCTGTAAAATGTATCCAATCAGCCGCTGTAATTAAAACAGTGTTCATAAGGATTTTTTTGTTTGTTTTACGTTTAAGGCTCAATCGTTCATTAGGAGAGTTATGGGTTCATGCGATTATTATTAATTTAATTTAAAATCTTTTATGGCTACATCGTGTAATGCTTGTATTGGATATAAACATGTTTTATAGAGCTATGCTCGAACCGTAATTAAATACAAAAAAATATAATCTCCGTCGATTGTATGTTGATTTCTAATATCATACAAGTATACGTAGAAATAGAGTAGTGACTTAACTAATTAACCCTTAAGCCGTTTCCCCGGAAAGGTATGCAGAGATGATGGACTGCCATATTGCTCTGTTATGACATACCTCTCGAGGTTCCTCTACATCATAGGTTTCCAATATTTTCTGGGCCACCGCCCCCTTTACAAGAAAAATAAACGTTCAACGCCCCCCTCCCATAAAAGTTATCCCAAAAAAGGGAAAATGATTACAATACATACAATAACAATACAAACCAATATTTATGTTTAATTTGCTTTATAAGTACCTACGTGATGAGCGTGTTTTTTTTTGTCTTTTTAGACTATATTTTTTCTGGGTCTTCTACTGCCCCCCTGAAAGCCTCAAACGCCCACAAGGGGGTGTTATCGCCCACTTTGAGAACCTAGGCTCTACATTAATTTAATTTTCATTTCATTTTTCATTTATTTGAATAAAAATCACAAACATTACAGACATACAATTCCAGATCGTTTGCAATTACATAATAAGAATTTATATGAGAAGCAAAAATACAATTAAGATTAAGGAAGTAGAAAAAATCATAACATTGATATTACATCCATGAGGCAACTCACACTATCACGAAATATGTCGACCTCCGAGGCGACTCGATTAAGCAATTAGATTGCCCTACCCACAGGCATAACCATTGGCAGATTTGCTCTGCAGCGCGGCAAATAAAACAATCTGTGCTGTCTTTGACGAAGGTAAGTATTAGGGACAAATAGACCTACATCACTCAGGACATCCGAGTTTTGTATATGGTAACATACATCGTAACCCATCTTTTAACAAGAGTAGTGACTTAGAACACTAAAGCTATGTCAGATGTGTTTTGACAACATAATTTCTATATATATGCAAGGTTTGTGCCTATGTGTGTGTTATTATCATAAAAATAACACCTGGTGGCCCTGGAAACGATGTAAAGTCGGCCAAACATTCAACTACCTTTTTAGCGCCATCTCTGCGTTATATAAAACTATTTTGCCACTAATTGAAGAGGAAGATATAGTAAAACCTTTTAAAAGTTGTTTAATTAAACATCATTTCTATGAATGGATAGGCTACATAATGCCCCATGATAATCTCCTACATATTAGAGGGGATGATTGAAGGGACAAACTCCAGAGGGGGCCTTAGACGAGATATCTAAAGAAAATTTGTGAGCCTCATACGTGGAGTTGAAGAGGGCTGTGGAGGACCGAATGGACTGGAAGACGAGATGCAGATATTTGCAGCAAATCAGTATTGAAACCATAGAGGAAGGCAGTGAATGTGTTATTGAAATTAGCGTGAATGTTGATATTTGGAAAGTGCATGAATTTTAATATTTGGTTTATTTAATTTAAAATATTACCCTCACGAGGACTTGGATAAATCGAGAAAGTACTTCAGGAAAAATAACGGTGAGGTATTCACACATTCTTTTGTTTTATGCCTTCGCAATTAGTTAATTCCTATTATAAGACTAAAAGACAAATACTTTTTATATTCTTCTTCTTCTGGTGCCGTGTCAGTTCCTCCAATGTCGACGATCACTGCAGCGAATGCATCTCTGTCATGCGCCACTTGGATTAGGTTCTGAACTCTGCTCATTCCTATCTATTCTCTTATATTCCGCAGCCAGGACAACTGTCTTCTATTAACTCACCGATGTCCCTCTATTGTATTCATTATTATCAGCTGAAGGAGGTGGTATTTTTCTCCCCTTAGCACATGACCTAAATATGAGACCTTTATAGTTTTCTACAATACTTTTTACATTAATCACTGATCATATAAGGTAAAATTGAAGTAAAGCGAAGAAGAAAATCCTTGCTAAAAACCTTCAAGGAAGTATTAGTTGCATCACAACATCTTTGTTGCTGCTGCATCCAAAGTAAAAATTACCATGAAGTTGCTCCGATCGGAGAAGAACAAGAATAATGAGACTTTTATCAAAACATACGCAAAGAGTTTGTAAATCTTAGATTTACGACTCTGTTATCCGGCGGAGTCGCTTTATTTAGCAAAATGAAGATTTCAGATTGCATCCGTACAGAATAAATGGTGGCTTCAATTAATTAAAGTTATCAATGCGCCATTCTTCTAAGTCCAAGTCGTGCGTGTAAAGCCCGCGGAGAATTGAGATTCTGCTGGCAATAGAGAATAGCCAGCAGAGTACCTGTTTATGGCTAGGAATAAAGGCATTTGCTGGCAATAACTTTAGCAACGTCCCTACCTACTAATTCTCGGCGTATACAATCTGTGGGCTTAATAGGATTTCCGTTCATTGTAATGCGAAATAAAGTGCGTAATTTGCATTTATCACATATGGACATAATTAATTTACAGCATTATTTACGCAAAATACCGCTTTTTATCGCATTCAGTACTTTTAGTTTAGTTTAGAAAATCAATTTGAAAATCGAATGTAACCATTGTTTTTTCTTCCTAAATTAAATTTCTTTGGGGTTTTTAGTTCTGAAAAATAATTTATATGTGTGAAAAATACTTGTTACCCGATATGATGCTGTTAAATATTTGAACTAGCATTAACTTACTAACTAACCATCACGCTGTCTCAGAAGCAGAAATAATGGACTGCCACACTTTTTTTTTCTGACATGTTTGTCTCGCTTCCTCAACATCCATACATCGTGTCATGCACGCGCGTCGATTTATCTGACTCCTCACGTGGCCGACATTCAATATTTGATTTATTTGATCGTGCCACGTTTTCCTCGGTCTTCCTCTATTTCTGGTTCCATTTATATCGTTAACATATAATTTTTTTACCATTCTTTCTGTATTCATTTTTTTCCATATGTCCAAACCATCTTATTGATCCTTTCATTATTTTGTTCATGACACCATCATTCGCACCGCATTCACTTCTTGTATTTTCATTCGACACACATTTTGATTGATACAAATCTTAAAGCAGATATTCTTACCACTCTGCTATATTAATTCCAAAATTCTTATCTAATTCATAGGTATGTAAAATTATGAATTTTAAAACTATCTATTGAAAGAAGGGTTGGGGCAGGCAACAAAGTGAATGGTGCACTTAAAGTTGTCATCGCAAACAAAAACCTATCCAAAAAAGCTAGAATGGCAGTGCACAATGGTGTTCTTCTACCGATCCTTATGTATGGAAGCGAAGCATGGAACTGGCAAAAGAAGGATGAAAGTAGAATAAATGCAGTAGAAATGAGATCTCTTAGACGAATGTGTGGATACTCTGTGTATGATAGAGTGTCGAATGAAAATATAAGAAGTGAATGCGGTGCGAATGATGGTGTCATGAACAAAATAATGAAAGGATCATTAAGATGGTTTGGACATATGGAAAGAATGAATGAAGAAAGAATGGTGAAAAAATTATATGTTAATGATGTAAATGGTACCAGAAATAGAGGAAGACCGAGGAAAACGTGGCACGATCAAATAAATCAAATATTGAATGTCGGCCATGTGAGGAGTCAGAGAAATCGACGCGCGTGCATGACACGATGTATGAATGTTGAGGAAGCGAGAGAAATATGTCAGGAAAGAAAGGTGTGGCAGTCCATTCTTTCTGCCTACGCCTTCGGGGAGACGGCGTGATGGTTAGTTAGTTAGTTAGTTAAAACTATCTAGTTTTGCGAAGGGTCTGAAGATTTATTTACATTTAATGTCGTTCAGTTTCCGATTTTAGTATTCTCAATCATGTGTAAATATGGATTGTAGTATTATATATCAAATCATTTTAATAACTTTCCATAACAAGGAAGATCCAAATGTATTCTGCAGCTTATGTGGGCAGCAGTTTTAATAATACATTGTTAATACCTCGCATACAACACAGTAGGAAGTTATTAAACATGCAGTACATAGCTTTCGGTTAGGAGAGAGAATTTAATTGGAATATTCTCATACGATGAAAGCAGTCGCGGTCGTCTGTCAACGGCCAATTTATAGTTTCGTCGATCTTTATAACTTCTATTTCATATCCAACAGTATTCTCACGGCGTTTAAATATTCCACGTGCGGCTGGCGGCCGAGCTGCAATCAGGTCCTCATACATGTGATTTATAATAACAGTTTGCAGATTGAATAATTAATAGAGTGAAAAGATAATGGGGAAATGTAATGAGTAAATGTTACGTTGGTTATTTTACATTGCAGCTTCGTACGGCCGCGGCGGCTTGCTGTCAGTGAGTTCGTTACTGATGAATGATTCGTTCCAGATCACGACATTCCCGCTCTATTAATTTATAATATAACTATGTCAAAGCATTAATTAATAGACCGGTAGCCAAGACAAGTCATGATTCAAGTCTAAATTTAATGAGCTTCTGGGTAATATTTGATTTGTTGATTTCTTTCATTTGAAACCTAAATTTTGTGCCGTTTCGGTAAAAATACGTTAAAAAAAAACAGAAAAATATGTTGAGTATGCGGTTTTGCCTTAAAATGTTAAAAGAAGTTTTGGTAAAAAGACAAATGAATGGATTATAATGTAATCGCGATTTTTTATCAGTTTTACAGAGATTTTTATTTATATAAAAATAAAAATAGATATCTCGTGGTAAAATGCCATTTCGAGGCGAAATAAATCTGTAATAACAAGTATTAATATTATTATATAAATAAAAATATTCGTTAAACCGACAAAACTATCGCGTGTTAGTTAGAAAGTTTCAATCCTGGTATTGGTTTGCAGCAATTTCCTCTATTCTTCTCTTCCATTCTTCCCTGTCATGTGCGGCTCTTTTGAAATGTGCATATGATGAGCAGCGCACGTCCACCAACAGGTCCTCCAGATACTCTCGGCGTGGGCGTCCCCTAGAGTTTGTCCCCGCGGTCATACCCTCCATTATGGCATGCAAGAGTCCTTCTTGTCGTATTACATGGCCGATCCATCTTGCACGCCTTTCGGACAAGGTTCTGAGCAGGTGCCATTCTCCTTCGATTATTTGAAGAACCTCTTCATTCGTGATGTGATCTCTCTAGGAAATTCCTAATAGTCTTCTATAGGACCACATCTCAAAAGGACCACATCTCTTTCGGATAGGTACCAGGTCTCGCAGCCGTACATCAAGATACTCCATACATAAGTCTTGATGAGAAGTATTCTCAGTTTTAGGGCTATATTATTTGATTGTATATTACCTTAAAATTAATAATGGAATTTTACAAAATAAAAACCACAACCATCAATAATATATATGAATGACTTGAAAAAATGTAATTTTTAATAAAAAAATAGTAAAAGTAATACTTTTCATGAACAGTACAAGTGTTTATGACATACAAGTATACCTCTTTAGCGGGATGCCTCAGAAAATATAATATTACTTCATTCATGGTCCCCTCAATTATTAAAAAAAAATAAGGATGATATAAAAAATACGCTATATAAATTCCGTTAAATTCTTAACGCGTGTTTTCAGATTTAAAGGTAAATCAATTGTTTAAGCTTAATCGTTTGTTCTTTAGAATTTCTATGTTGGTACCTAACTAGCGTATAATCGGCGATAAAGACTTACTTATCCGGTAAATGGCCATATTTCAGTGTTGCTGTTCGACAAAGGAATTAATTACAAGTCTAACAACAAGAGCGGAAGCACGCACTGCGACTCGATTCCACGGTATAATTGAATTTTTAGTGCGGAATTATGCTCGAAATTTTCTTCCCAGTTTGACCCGTGAACAGCCTCGAAGGTTAGGCACTCACAAATATTTCGGTTCAGACTTTCGTTGCGTGATTGTAAGGCGTGTCTTATCTTAAACACTAGGAGAAAGCTAGAGAAAACGCTATTTAGTATAGTAGGTAAATTATAATAAACAGACAACTTACTTGCATTCACCAGATCTATCACATGTACCATGGACGGGATGACAACCAGGTTTACAGACAGCTGAAAGTAAAAATAAAAACACGTATCAATATGCATGTTCAGCATTGAAACGTTTAACATAACACAGTGCATGGTTTCCCAAACTTTTTATGCAATGGAACACTTCTCAAATCCGGAAAATTTATCTTATTTTTTAAGAAGCGTAATTATGTTTTTAAATATAAATAAAATCATATAATGAAAACATACAAATATGAATGTCATCTATATTCACCATTCCTTTGTATTGTGAATTCATAATTGAATATTCTTTTATAACTTTGTACAACAATACTTATTCTAAAATAGAAAAAAAAAATTAAATTAAAACAAAGATGTTTCGGGTCGGGTCGGGTGTGTAAAACTCTATATTTTAGGTCATCGCTACCAGAAGATGGCAGCGAGTTGCCGAAACCGGTCGAAGAAACAAACATTAGTGGATTTTATCTACATATCGCCTCTTTGCGAGAATAACGTGACATTTCGAAAATCAACACCGCCGTGTTTAACTTTATTTTCTAAAAAAACACGATATTTTTAAAGTGAAAAACAGAGAATTTAATGAGGGAAAGAGACAACACAACAGTGGTATATTGTGTTGTCGCGTTGTCTCTTTCAAACGGGTATCTTGTTTCATTTATAAGTTTTGAAATTTTTCGAGATAAATGTTACCTGTTTTTTTTAATTTTAAAATTACCCGTTATTCTCGCAAAGAGGCAATATGTACATTTAACTAAATATACGTAAATAATAAAAATAAAATACAATTTATTTTAATGTTCATTATTTACAATATTGGTAAGTTGCATTCTAAAATCTGGTGTGGTGTTGGTGTTCTTGATGCCATCACTCGCATTTCAAAATGATAGAAGATCATTAAATGGGTTGCTGTGTATAAAACTTTTCCAAATTGTCGCGCATTACCTTTTCAGATTTAGCGAAACCCTGGTGTCCCGCGAAATATAGTTTGGGAAACTAAGACATAATCAAATCAGTTTATTTTCTCAAAATTAATACAAATAAAATTAAGGTTTAAGTTATCTATTGAGAACAAATAAAATATAATATACCAGGCGCATAAGAGATGGTTCGACTTTAGGATGACAGGAAACAGTGATTTCAATATACATGTACAAACACATAGAGACAACAAAACAGGGCCAATTACATGCTACCACAAATATAAAACAACAGACATATGTGTATAAATATATAATAAGAATACAGTAATAAAATATTTTAGTGAGTCAAAGATAATAATAGTAAAATTAAAAGTAGAGTAACATAGTTTCATTCGCCCCAAAGGATTTCAAAAATGTATTAAACAGAAGAAATCTACACTCAAAACGCAAAACAAAATGGATTCTTATGCGTTAGCTATAAATATATGAAAACAACATTAAATGTTACGAAAATGCATTTTGCAGCCTTCACAAAACTTGTACCCATCTTAAAGTGTGTAAAAACAGATACTTTATGAATCGTAATTACACCTCCATGAAAAGATCTCGAAGTTAAATCAGATTAGATACATATTAAACGCATGTAATAAACGTTCGTAATACCGCAACATTTTAACACTAGCGCGACGTTTTACGATAAAAGCGAGTGCTTTTTACTGATATTCCCGGTCTTTGCGGCGAATCGCATCGAGACGTTGTCATAATAATGATTGTAACTAACCATTTTGTGATCGGAAAACTAATTTGCATTCTAATAAAATGGCTCGGGGAGCACTGGGGAAGGCTGGTGTACCAGGCGGGCAGCGCTGACAGGAGGTGTGTCGGGTGTCGCACTTGTCAGGGCGGTAATTGCGTGTCGTGTTCTATGCGGTAAGGCACGTTGTGCAGCGGACAGCGCATCAACCGGCACCGCCTTATGCATGCCGGGTAGTTCCACCGTAAATACAACCGTTTCTAATACATCAAAATGTTTCTTCGTAAAATAAAATGTTTCTTCGTAAAATATGTAATCAACCCCTAAGCAAAAATTGTAGGAGTAACGGTAACTTCTTCGACTCTTATGTGACTAACTAACTAACTAACCATCAAGCCATCATCTCCTCGAAGGAGTAGACACGTCTTTTTATTTTTGTATACAGCAGGCTGTTTGAACCCAATTACTGTGTACAAATTAATTTAGCTATTATATTGATTCTCATGACATGTGATAGGTAGCAAATCCATTGCCATTTTATTATCATGTAAATTCTACACCACAGCAAAGACAGTGTTACAATCACACTGCCATTGCCGGGAATCGAAGCCGGGACCTTCGGTTGACTGCCAGACTTTTTTTTCCTGACATACTTCTCTCGCATTCTGTCATGTATGAATGTTGAGAATGCGAGTCATGTATGAATGCATTCTCAACATTCATACATAATGTTTAATAATATTTTTATTTATATATAAAATGTATAAAACTTTGCAAGTAGAGATAATAAATATATTAAAAAAAATCTCATTTCAGTATATAATATTAAAATAAAATTTACAGCAAATGTAAAAAAACCATTCAACACGATTAAAAATATATAATTACAATATTAAAAAGTTTGTGAGTTTAAACTATTACGTTAATTTAAATGAATACCACAAAAAAAATATTCAACACATTAAATCACTATTTGGCATACAATTGATTAGGATGGTTGTCATCCTTCCTCGGTGAAAATATCTTAACTAAACATGCTTGCGTTAAATAATAATAATAAAGTCTAACAAAATTAAAACAAATTTGATTTTAATATGAATCTTCCGATACACAGTGAAGGCAAATGTAGAAGATATTTTGTTAATGTTTAGTTAGCAACAAATGTTGCTATGACAATACCGCAGGAGCCATTTTAACAAACCCGGAAGCAATTACTTTGCAAGGTGCCCGAGTCGGGATTCCGGTTTGGGATAGCACGAAGTACCAGGAGCACACGAGGAGAGACGGTTGACAACACTTCCCAAATAAGCGCTATCGAGGGACCCCGGACTTATCAGGACAGCAGCATATCAAGAGGAACAACACGGCCGAGGTAATGAGTCGCCCGGCTTACGCTCCGGTCACGATCCCGGCCAACAAATGCGGAATTAATTTAAATTAAAACGATACCTCTGTACGTAAATATCCCCCCTCCGCGGTATGCGCTCCCGATCACGGTGGACGCTTTCGCCTCTCACATCTGCATTTTAACCATCCCGCAACATTTCCCAAGTACAGTCGCGCCTTGAATAATTTATCGTCGCCGCTTTGCATTAGCGGGGTTTAATTGCTTTGGATTGGGCTTATCGCTCCTTTCCACGGAACATTCAAATTGAACACCTTCATACTGTACAATTGAATGATATATTGTAATGAAATGTCTCGACTTGTTTAATGAAACATGTTTTAGTTCAAATCTTTGTTATTTCTACATCCGTGTAATGTATTACAGGTGTCTTACGTAATTTCAAGTTTATCTTAATAGAACTTGAATAACTATATATGAAAATAAATTAAATAAATACACTTCAAATTAATAATTAAAAATATATCCATTTATTGAAAGAATTCCATTTGGAAAAACCCTGACACGAAGATCACCAGTAAAACTGAGAATTTATAAGACTTGTGTGCGACCTATCATGACATATGGGATCGAGTGCAGGGCGGACACCTCAATAACAAAAAAACGCACTCAGAGGGTCAGAAATGAAGACGCTCAGATTTTAAAATTTAAGAAATTCAATACGTGTAAACAATATGTGTTTGTATAACACGCTAAGTAGGGTTATCGGTCTATAATTTTCAATGCACTGTGGGTCTCCTTTCTTAAATAGTATTTTGACTTCGGCATTTTGCCATCTCTCTGGTATTTTCTCTTCGTCTAAGCATTTGTTAAGGAGAACACATAAGGCATCTTCTAGAGGATTTCCACCATATTTGAGCAATTCTGCAGTGATTTTGTCTTCTTCTGGACTTTTCCTGTTCTTTAATTCTTCTAGTGCAGCTCTGACTTCTGCTCGCGTCACTTCTGGGATTTCCTCTAAACTCATGTTCAATCGCTGGTAACTTTCTCTCAGTTGCCAAGGTGCTGAGGTATGTTGGTCATATAGTTTTTCGTAGAACTTTCGTATGACAGCAATTATGTCTTCTTTCTCGTACATCAGTCTCGGAATAACCTGGATGCAGTCTGAACAGGACAGAATGACATGGAAGCAAATGGAGGAGGCCTTTGTCCAGGAGTGGACGGGAATAGGCTGAGGAAGAAGAAGAAGAAGAAACAATATGTGAATGACAGAGCTAAAGTAATCTCACGCTATTTTATCGCGTACGTTAAAGCTTAGCTTCTAATTATTCCGCATTTAATATACACTTATCGTGCCGCGAGCAGGCCGGCTTCATTAGGCGGTGAGTGCGCTTAATGGACAAATCATTCAATATTCGTGCGGCCTTGTACCAGGAGAACAGATCTGATGGAAAGATACTGTTCCCGCACGGTGATTACAGGAGGGATTACACGTCCCGGGAGAGCAGCTAAACTGGGAGGTCGCCGCGGTAGTCGCCGGATTTGGGAACCTGTGCTTAGATTGTGTATGTAAACATGAACAGTGTGACCTGTCGCACGATTACTGGTAGAGTTATTACGATGTACTGGTTAAAAGAGATCACTTATCAGGGGAATCATTTTGTTATGACGCCAATTGTATTATAACAAACGATGGCATAATTGTGTTAAAACAAAATGTTCTATGACGGTCGAGTGTGATCACATTTTTGCTGGTGAGGCATAAATTATAATATTTTTTTGTGGTATAAAATTATCCAGAACCAACCAGTCACTAGTGACACCGGAAGGAAGAGCAATTAGCCTGCTGAACGCGGTCTCCTCGGATATCGACGTCTTTCATATTAGTGAAAGTACATCAGAAGACGAATACCCTTGATTTTAGAGAGTATCTTGTCTTCCTAATGTCGAACCATCTCTCATGCGTTCTTGGCATTATATGTATTATTTTATCTGTACTTAATAGACGCCTTAAACCCTAATATTGTTTGTAATGTCTGTTGAGATAATAAACAGGTTTGAATTTGAATATATTCAAAGTATTGAAATTAACAATAACAATGTAATCCGGGGATATTAATAATCCAAAAACTACTCTATACTTCAATTAAGGAAGCACTAAAAAATATTTTATGCAACTTATCGCATTTCTAAACTTTTTTATATTTAACGCGATTTATCTTCAAATAGTATAAATAAAGTTTTTTATTTTTAAATACAATTTTTGTGATAACTAATTTAAAGACCGAGAAAAAACATGACATGACCAAATTAATAATTTTTTTAAGATCGGCTATGTTAGAAGTCGGAATAATCGAAGTAACTTGTTTTAAAAATATATTAATTAAAAAAAATCTACTTAAATAGAGGGACAATCTCACCTTTGTCGCACGTGTCCCCGTTCCACCCTGGCAGGCAGTGCTTCACCCCGTCTGGGCCGCACGAGTAGTGGCCGAAGGGGTCGTCTCTCGGTCGGCAGAACTCTGTGCACGTGGAGTTGTAGTAGTTGGGCTTACAACGAACCCTCACGCGGTATGCGATCCTTGAACCGCCACGCCACTCCAACGTGTGCCACTCGGAGGAAGGCACGATGATCCCGGAGTAGGTAGCCTCCTCTATCAGGTGACTCGATTCTGAAAAAAATACAATTAATAATTCACAGTCCACTGTAGAAACGTAATTAAATATCAATACACGACCAAATGGAAAGCAAAGTGTGGGAAAACCAAAACTGAGGTGGATGGATGGTGTGGAAGGGGACCGCAGGGCAATTGGTGTTACAAACTGGAGAACGCGGGCGATGGACTGAGGAGAGTGGCGAAGAATTCTGGAGGAGGCCGGGGCTAATAACGCTAACGGGGCTGTAGCACCATTGTTGTTGTAGTAACGTAATATTGTTTTTTTTTTATCTAGTAGACAATTAGATAGTTCACAGCCAATACCATACACAGAGAAGGGGGTTCCCACCACATACCCGAGGCTGTTATAGGGTGCAGCGTCGCCCTTTCGTCAGCCTCGCTCATATACTTCCTAGGCCTGTTCCCTATCCATCCGGGATTTACATTTAATATATATCAATCGCAAGAGGATGCCGGACCGCATTTAATCTAATATATAACCATACACAAACTGAAATGTGCACAACGGGCCATGGAGAGATAAAGCTATGGTATATAATTCTAAGGGACAAAATGTCCATAGTAAAATCAGACGCCGGAAAAAGATGAATAATGGAATCGAAATGGACAGGATATGTCGCCAGACAGGGAACTTGAACATCCGTTCGAAAAGTAAGCCTCAACGGCAAACGCACGCTCCTCACTGTTCCAACGCATGATGCCGATGCCGCATGACTGAATGGCGCGCATTTAAAAAAAAGAAGATATGCTGCCGCACCTGTATGTTCGGAGCTCTATGATCTATACTAGGACGTCAGCGAGGTTTATTAAAATTAATGAAATTGCACTAGCTTGGTCATATGCACCGTATGTAGTCCCCCAAACAAATGTTGTTTAACAACCCAGTATGTCAGAGAATTGACGAAAATGATTCCAACGACTCCATAATTCCATGTATGGTAAAGGAATGCGAAATATTAATGTCTGAGAAGCTGGTTTAAACTAATCGTTTATCTTTGCAAACGCATTGATAAGTTCTTTCGCACTAATACATAAATATATTAATTTCCTATGACCACACACTCACATTAACACATATTTTAAGATGATTACTCGCACCAAGCTATGAGCAAAGTAATTTGAAAACGGGGCTAATTTATAACGATTACACCGAGCAACATACTAATCTTTGACGCTGCCCATGAGTGTATTGTATAATGAACGATTACATACGAAGCTCTGGCGAGAGGCGATGGGAGACGGACAAACAGAAGCGGGCTTATTCAGATTTATTGCGCGGACAGACGACCAGAAAAAGGCCTTAGCGTCAGAACCAATGATACCTCATAAATATGCCCCATTGTCCAGTCTGATACACTCATTCGACAATGTGCGAATGGGTATATTGCACGCATTCGAGACACTGTTATGACAAGGTTCTGAATTTATGATTATACTCTGTACATACATTCTGTTAATTTTTTTATTTCATTATGTTTCCGAATAAATTTAAACTAACTAATTGACCATTGCGCCGTTTCTTCGAAGGGGTAGGCAGAGAGGATTAACTATCATACTGCTCTGTCCTGACATACCTCTCGAGATTCCTCTACATTTATACATCGTAAGACGCACATTCGTAAATTTTTCCGACCTCGAATATGGTCGCCTTTTAGTATTTGATTAATTTATTTATGCCACGTTTTCTTAGGCCATTCTTGGATTTATTTTTTATACAATATTATAACCATTCTTCTCTTATCCATTCTTTCCAAGTATCGAAATCTTCTAGTGATCCTTTCTTAAATTTATTTAGAATGTAATAATCTTTCTTACATTTCTAACTTATTTCGTCTTTTGGTATTCTATCATACATCATTTCATTTCTACAGCATTTATCATACTTTCATCCTTCTTTTGCAAGCTCACTTCCATACATAAGGGTCGGCACAAGACCTTGATTATGTACTGCCTGAATACATTTAAAAATACTCTTGTATATTATATACGAAAAGCTTAAGACTATATATGAATGAAATTGATTATTGTTCTTACCGGTATCTGTTGAATTGTAATCGTCTAGCGCTTGCAGAATAAGTGTGAAAGATCTCTGTAACAAAACAAAAAATATATAATTAGTATATGTAAATTTTCTGATTAACAAAATACCAAACTTTAATTTAAAATCGTTTTATCATTCAAAATTTATTTCAGTTTCATGATATATGTTTTGTCGCTCGATAATACAAGCAAAATAAAAAAAACGAACATGCAATAATGGCTTACACGTTCATATAATTGTTCATGGTAATCGTTCTCTTATTTAAAGGGAGTCAGTTGATAGTTTTTAAGCAAAAGTGATACTTTTACGTTTGAAAACAGCGGTCTATAAAGTCATTAGATTTTTTATAAATCATGACAGATTTTTAAAACACCCTTCAAAACAATACGCTGGGCTTGGCCTTTGTCCAAAGGAAAAAATAACTCTCTTTTATACGAGTATATATAATTTATGGGAATGACATGTTTCGCCTTTCTAAGACATTATCAAACATTATTTTAGCGCCTTTAGCGAAACATGTCATAAACATAAATTATAATAAAACTTCTAGAAAACAACCATTTTAATTCTTATTAATTATTTAATATAGAGTTTTACTTAATTTTTCAAGAAACAATAAATAACTCTCATGTTCTTAAGAAGTGTGAATAACTTCAAAGTAACAAAATAAAAAAAATCTGATTTAGAAATTTATTGACTTGCTTTTTTATCATGAATGTTTGCCGACGGGATGATGGAAGAAGGAGCTAGAGGGTTACTGAATGGAGGCCAAGGTTGAGCCGGAGAAGTGTGAGAAGATAGCCTACCAGATGGAGTTACGATATTGTGCAGACGGCGGGAAGGGCCTGGAGAATATTGGCGAGAGACTGAGAGGGATGGCGTGGGAGTGGAGAAGCTTACATTCAGCTGTGTTGCACGTAAGCTTCTCTGATGCACTGCATCTTATACAACTGATGGTGTTTAGGGCATATAACGTTTGGTTCCCGTTTCAAAGGATATGAGTTTAGTCTTGGCTACATATTTTTATTTATTTTAATTCACATTGGAAATAAATATTTAAATATTTATAATGATAAATTTTTTTACTCTAAATATTGCAACTGATTTTGGGTCCGTTACATCACACTTCAGTTGGCACAATGGTGAGCGGCAGACAAAGCAGCGATGGTCCATCAAGACAGCGACCATAGAACGCCGGGAGAGCAGAAGTGTGTGGAGATGGGCGCGCCGATTGCCCGGCCAATCTCGGGCGGAGATAGGGGTGATTGTGATTGCATCTGCCACGGATCGCTCGCCATTGTGCGGTGCGGTCGGCAACAATACAATTGTTCTGAGACATTCAGTATCAATGTTCCCAAAGCGTTGTTTTGACTACTGTCTCCCATTTATAAACCACGAATTATTTGTGTTATTTAAAGATATTTTATTTGTATATAATCAATTTTAAATAATAATTAATAATTAAAATACACGTTGATATAACTAATACATAAAGGTAGAATCAAAGGACCTCGAAGAGTAACAAAACAAAAATCGTCTCTACAAAATGTTTGTAAACTGATCTGTGAAAAGCCGTCTTACTGAGCTGAGGATGAAGAAGCATTCTTCCACGTGCAAGTATATTTCAAGGAACCTTACAAGATTTTGAAGAAAAAATAAATATTTCTCGTGATTAAAATGGATTCCACATTCTCTAGATCAAAAGTCAAGAATTATATATTAATAAATTTCACATTAACATCCTCGTATATTTTGAAATTGACGTGCGTGCATAATACGACATATGAATGTTGAGGAAGCGAGAGAATTATGTCAAGGAAAGAAAAGTCTGACAGTCCATCGGAGGGACAGTGTGTGATGGTTAGTTAGTTATTAAATGAAACTATCTTTTTTAAGAACTACTTCCAGCTATGTCTTTATTTCGACAGTGTGCCTGGCGAATTTCACTGTGCTCTACTGAATTTTTCTACCAAAACAAAAAAAAAATTCTACTTTCTTAGTATTTTTCTATTTAAAGAATTTTTATACCATATGCAATTTTCTTTCTTGTTTAGCACAAAGAAAAACGATTTAATAAAATAAATTGCAAAAAAAGAAGTTACGATAAATTATGTGATTCCTTTTGTAAAATAAACATTTTTGTGTGACGTGTTTTTTTCTGGTCCAATATCTGACTATTGTAAACTGTGTAATATTTTTCACAATAATCGCCCAAGCTTTGAGATAAATTGTACATTTAAATTAAAAGTAAAATAGATATAAATAGTAAAATAGCTGACTGTGTGACGAATCTCAAAATGGCGATTATGTGAAAGCGGAACAGTAGAATAGTTGCAGCAGAATAAACATATATAATTTGTTTCTATTGTTACCGTATTTAGTATTGGAAATTAATAATACTGTACCTCGCGGTGGTCACGAAGAAAAATGCATTTCCCGCGCATTTCACAAACGTAATGCCGCCATTTTGATTGATTTTGAAATGATTCAAGCCAGACCTGTGCGGATATTCATGGCGGTAATTTCAAATTTACACCGCAAAAGGAAATGAATTAAGTTAATAGCAGAAAATTAATAAAATTATATTATATTGTAAACGTTAAAAGATATTTATTTACAAAGAAAAGAGAAATCAGTTAACTGTGTAACTTTCGCAAAAGTTTTGGTGAACAAACATTAATGAGATGCAAATTTTATAATTCGCATACGATATTTGCTAGATATTATGTTAGTGGCGTGTGCATTAGATTTAACCGATACAATAATGTTTAATTATACGAAGCAGCGCATGATGATGATTAAGGAAACTCGGCTTATGCGATTTCACCCTATTATTTGGCGGGAAACTGGTCGGCATCAGCTACGGGTATTACCGAAAGACATGCACACCGCTAATAACATACACCGCGTGGAGGGGATCGAGCGAGACAAAGAGATAATCTGCTCGCACCCACTACTTCATACAATACTCCACCAAATACTTCATCAGCAGATAATCACGTACCAGGAGGTATAAATCTTATGCAGAATCAGCGGACGAGTGCGCGAAAATTACTCCCACAATTTCCTCCGCGCTCACACCGAGCGGTGCGCGAAACTTATGATAAGAACGAGTGCCCGGCGAAGCACAAGTTTCGCCCCGCGATTTTCACACGGGGCCCGGCTGGATCGAGGGAAACTTCGGTCCGAAACCCGGCGTCCGCGCTCCGAACATTGTTTGAGAGAGCCAGCTATCGGAGGATTCGATCTTGAAAATGTTTGAGCGCTGTTTTTGTACCTGCAGTGTATTTATTACGGCCGAACCGCTGTTTCCTTGTAAGTATCGGCCGTGTGTTAGCGCAGAGGTCTTACACCGATTGAAAAGCTCTCAATACGATTATTACCCGCCGTACGGCTGCCTATAATGCTCTCTAGCTCATGGTTATCGATTCATTAAAAAGTCACGATCGTGGATTGTGGACTGGAATCGTTTGTGAAGCATTTTGGCAAATGATCACAATTATTGGCTGGAACAATGCTCCCAAAATAATACAATAATCCATTAATTAGGTGATGGATCGATTGAGATCGTGCTTATTAAATTAGTTTGGAAGTTCTTGGCATCCGTTATTATTACTTTCTATTAATATAAGTGATGGTTTTACGCAATTACACAGACTATCTGACTGAGAAACCTTCCATAAATAACCTTTCTAATAAAGATTTTCTTTAAACGAATAACGACACAAGTATCGACGAATACCTTTACATTTTAAAATGTCTTTTTTTTTCACAATTAATAAGAAAGCGTTCAAGACACTATATTCTTCCGTCTATTTAGAGTTGAACTTTCTCACAAGTTATTAGTTCGATTTGTTATCAGATTGAAAATTTACGCCTTAAATAATACATAAACATAATTGTAGGCTGGTTATTACAAAGGTCCTAAGTGGTTTAAATATAAAACAAAGAAAATAGAAAAAAAAACGATTGTTACATACTCGTATGTCATGGATCACGGGTGGCATCTTTAGGGTGACGTTTGAATTACAGTATTCTATTCAATCACTTTGCACGTTTGGACAGATGGCATTTATGTTTAACACCAATTGGGATCAAAAACTCATTTTGACTTTTTTGATTCTTTGTACCTTTATTATTGTAATGTCTTATTTAAAAAAAGTTAAATAGAATCGAAAAATGTTTCTCGGACCACTTTGTGTGGTTTAATACATTATTTTAACTAACTAACTAACCATCACGCCGTCTCCCCGAAAGGGTAGGCAGGAAGAATGGACTGTCACAATTTAACCGATGCGGCACTCCATCCTTCGCTTTTCGCCCCACGGGAGATGCGGTGTGATGGGTTGCGAACGTCATCGTCCCCAATAGGCATCTCCCGCGCACACTTCGATCGTCCAACATGCACAAAAAATCTAAAACAACTAATATAAAATACAATGATATAAAATAAAAATAATTTAGCACAAAATGATATTTTTAGATGGTACACATATTGCCTATTTAATTTATGATCCATGTATCCACAGTTAAAAAAAAACTGGATACATTATTTTATTACGGATATATTATTAAATTCGGTCAATTGGATAAGAAATTAAAGTTTGACATTTTGAAATGATGATATTATGTGATTTTGTAACGACATTGTTGTACTCGTATAAGATTTTAGATATAAGCTCTCGGGACAATCTAATCACTACAAGACGTTTCCCCTAGTACTACCAGGGCGTCACTCGCTTGAGGAGGTCATCGCTTGTAAATCTATACCCGGATCGGCGATCCCGCTCGCCCCCCTGATAGCTCCCATATACAACACGAACCTAGTCCGTCGGCCGTCCGTGGCTCAGTGGCACACGTGATCGGCTCATCACTCACGAGTTACGGGTTCGGATCCCGCTCGTGATTGTCGGCAATGTTCCGGAATGCACGACGAACACGCTGTGTTGTGTGCCGTACTTGTTCAAGATATCGGGAGCGCAGAAGGAATGAGATGCTATCGGGAATGGGGAATAGTTTTTATGAGAAATTATTTCTTTATGACTTCGGCAAACCTATTCACGTAAATCATGTCCCATATGCAAGCAAATGTATATTGAATATCCACCATTAAAAGTGCAACTAAAAGGGTTTATTTTTTACAAATAAGTTTTATTATAGACAGATATATTGTGTAGTTCTCGAGGTTGATAAATAAATATTCAAGCAATCTATCATGATGTATACTCATTATTAAAAAGAAAATGTACGGAGCATATATGTGAAGGCAGTATATTCTGTCTACCGGGAATGCAGAAAGGGTCATAGGTGTGTTAGAGCAAATTCCACCCTCAGTAGATCGTGTTCATTTCGTGATGCCGACATACCCGATGGCTGATATGTGTTCCTGGTAATTTTCTATGTTTAACAATGGTATTTGTAATTGATGATTCTTATTCCGAGTGTTGGGAAGATTGCAGATCACATGAAATATGGTGTTGTAACAAAGTGAGCATGCATGAGAATGTACACTCCAAAAATGGTAACCGATCATGTAAATTGTTGTGCTGACAAGAAGGTTATGTTATTTGAATTAGCTAAATGAATGTTCCATTGTTCAGAAATATCAGAAGTCATGTTAAATGTGAAACTATCAATGAGAGTATAACATATTCTTGTTTTGGTTTATAAGACTAATAATGGATATTGTTATAGTAACAGATTGAAATCGGTTCCAAAAGGTAATACCTACCAAAAATATTAGTTATTAAACGATTTTGCGTTATTGTATATTATTTATTTTATAATATTGTAGAAATAAAGAAAAAACGTACAAGAGATTACATGTAAAAATGACGAAATAATATTTTATATTATAACGAATAGTAGGTACGTGTTCAAGTATATAAATTTTATTTTATAAATTCAATTTAAATTTATTTAAAAAATCAAAAACATTACAGATCCGTAAATCCAAATGATTAAAGTGATTATAATTTTTTGTTAATAATTAAGATGTTTTATTTCGATTATTGAAATGATTGTTTTCCCGAAACATGTGAGAGATAGCTATTAATTATATTATAATCAGTATTTTTATGTGTCTAAAAATTGATAGTTAAAAGTAAAATCTCTTAACAATCAATACTGAAAAACATACAAATTATCACCAAAAACTAATAAATAAAACTAATTACTAAAAATCACAGATAAGTAACCGTTAAACCGAAATCAGTTTTTTATTTATTACAAATGAAATCAAATAAGCTTCCATTTGGTAGCATGGTTGAGGTAAACTGTAAAAGTGTTTCAATAACAATATTTATGTTTATTAAACATTAAACCCAATTAGGCGAGAATTATTTTTGACGCGAAGATTTGCAAATTTTTGCATAATTCAAAAAAGCTTCGAATTATCTTTTAAAAATGGAAGGTATTATTACATTGTAAATATCTTCAAAAACCTTTTATCAAATTGGCAAGGGATTTGAACCGGTTTGGCCGAGGATCGTCGAACTGCAGATATGCAAAATTGAGGCTGTAATTGGTAAGATTAAGACGGTAATCACATCTCCCGTAATGGCGCCTAGCAACCAGAGCCACCCAGAGTATATTGAGAATTAACACGTAGTGCGTTGATTCGAATTTTATGAAAATCGTATACATATTTAATACGAATAAATACTCTGTGTATGATAGAGTGACGAATGAAAATAAAAATGCGGTGCGAATGATGGTGTTATGAACAAAATAATGAAAGGATCATTAAGATGGTTTGGACATATGGAAATGAATGAATGAAGAAAGAATGGTAAAAAAATATTTGAACGATGTAAATGGAACCAGAAATAGAGGAAGACCGAGGAAAACGTGTCACGATCAAATAAATCAAATATTGAATGTAGGCCATGTGAGGAGTCAGAGAAATCGACGCGCGTGCATGACACGATGTATGAATGTTGAGGAAGCGAGAGAAATATGTCAGGAAATAAAAAAAATTGAAAGTCCATTCTTTTTGCCTACCCCTTCAGGGAGACGGCGTGATGGTTAGTTAGTTAGTTAGTTAGTTTAGTTAGTTTTCTAGAAGTTTCTTTATATTTTATGGGAATGACATGTTTCGCCTTTCCAGGTCATTATCGAATATCAGCACAAATTTAATAATACCTAAGCAGGGCTAAGCATGATTTTTCCATAAAAATATAATAATTACGAATAAAAACAGACATGTTTATTCGTATTTTTTATAATTTTAATTAAAAAAAAATGCAATATATAAAATCCTATGCAGTAACTACTCTATTCATTAAAACATTCTTTCATTCTGAATATGGCGAAAAAATATACTTAATAATATAGTGAAGCCGAACGTTTCTTCGACATTAAAATGTTCGCACGATGGTCAAACTTGAATGATGGATGGGCGACTTCGCGAGAGATTTTATCACCTGGACACTCGGTACACGGATGGAATGAGGTTATCTTGACGTAAGCTAAGTTTTCTAAAAATTTGCGCAGTTGAAACAACATCAAAGACGAGGTTAATAATTTTTGCAACAAGTTAATTAGTAATTAGAATCACATCATTTGAAAGCGGACAAAAAATATGTATCAAATTGTGAAGTTACGCAGATGTGATTATTGTTTCAAAGTTTACGCAGATATTTAATGATTTGATATTCCCTTATTATTATATGATTTGATGGCGGTCTTCGTGGTAGAGTGGCAACAGTGACGACTGCCACACCGAAAGTACCGAGTTTGATTCCCGGCGATGACAATGTAAAAAAATTCACGCTGTCCGCAGTGTGAATTTTTTTGACACGCGAATTCTACCAAACCAATGTTTGGTAGAATTCACGTGTCAATAAAAATGGCAATAGACTAGCTATTTATCACGTGTCATAAAAATCAATAGCTAAAAAAATGTATACAATAAATTGGGTTCCAATAAGCTGTTGTCCAATGACAGCGTGAATATTTTTTGACGCGCGAATTCTACCAGACATTGGTTTGGTTACAATAAAAATGGCAATTGACTAGCTATTTCTCACGTGTCGTAAAAATCAATAGCTTAAAAATATGTTTACAAATAAATTGGGTTCAAATAAGCTATTGAAAAAAATATGGTAGAAAGCAACGGGTAACTACCACGTTAAAGGTCCAAGAGGCATCCCGAGAACCAGCAAATAAGATGTTACTAGACTTTGCTGCAAATCTATCTCTAGTATTGAAATTTGAGGAATAAGGAAAAAATTATGATTTATGATTTAAGTTCGTCGTTTAATAAAATCTATTACAAGGGCGCACTAGGAAAAGAATAACCGAATAATAGAGTCTTTAGTAGTCTCTTAAATATCGCTATCTTCTAACTTAATACTAACTGTAACAAGCTCTTAAAAGATAAAACAGATCATGTGAATTTTCAGTTATATATAAATTCACAATTAGACAATTAGTCGACCTGGTGAGTTGATAGGTATATTTATACCTATCAACTCACCAGGCCATACACAATAAGTAATCACACGTGATTCCTGAAATAACACGAAGTTAGTTGTAGGGCGGCAGATCACAAAGCGAGGCAATTGGCCAAAACTTATGCAAGAATGGTGACTTCACGTGACAATGTCCGAAAAAAATGTTCCTCGAATTGCAGAGCTTTCAATGTGCAACTTTGTTTATAAAACAGGTGGACATATGTGGAATTTCAAATACATTTGAAAAAGCTTCCCAAATTCCAAACCCAAAGGTTTCCACATTCATAACTCTCTCTGAGAATGTTTCTAAGGGTTTAAATTTTGTTTTATTCTAAATATTTATTTTGTACTTATAAGAAAATGCTATATGGAAGTAAAGAAAAACGCAATTATCATTGTATCAACATTAAAAATGAATGCTTAATATGAATTTCAATTACAATGAAACAAACCTTTTTCAGGCAATTTTATTGATGTAAGCGTCATTTTTACAGAAATATAAATTTTCAGTTATTCGATCTATTAGTATAGAAGAATAAATTAATATTTTTAATTCCTTTTTGAGTAGAAAAATATACATTAAATTTTGGTGAATAATAAATTGATAAATTTTTTCGAAAAGACAAAAAATACATAAAAATAGAAAATAGTTCAGATTGGAATTAGAGTTTTAATTCTTTTTGTTTAATTCTTTTTGTCTACATCTTCGGAAAACGGCGTGATGATTTGTTGTTGTTGTCTATTTGGAATAACGGATATTGATATGAAAACACGAAATAATTTTTATTTTTTAAACAATAATGTAAAACTTCATTCTGTGAATTTAATATTCATAAAAATAAGTGACATGTTTTACCTTGTTATCGAAATGTAAAATTGAAAATTGCTAAACGGTCTGTAGAATAATGAATATTTCCTTCCATGTTGATTTATGAAGTGATCACGTAAAATGAATGCTCTCTCTATTGGGTAACCATATGTAAGTAAACGTTCATGTGTATTGGCTTCTAGGAAAACGACATATTCATATTTAAGAATGTCTTACATAGTGCTAAGAGATTACTAATGATGTTTTTATCTCCTTATAAAGCCATTTTTCGATGTCGAATGGCAGATATATGAAGTTTAAGATAAACAATTTGAATTTAATATGTATGTAAGTAAGCACTCCTTGAAATCGCGATTGCTCGTTTAACCGAGTGGGATTTCCAGCGATGAAAAATAGATAAATGCAGTTTTCTTGTGATACATCACGCGCTTAGTTTATTGCTCGGCCAGGCCATAATTCAATTAGGACTGCTTCATTTCTATTTCATAAATCAGTACCAGAGACATTTACTATATACGAAAATGAATGGCATCGATTGAATTGAATTGATTTCGAAATATTAAAAAAAATGTTTCAATAACATATATATTGTCACAATGTTAATGTAGCAGTGAATTAATGTTTACACGACTAGTTATTCTTAGCAGTATTTTTAATTTTGGTTTTTGGATGAAATTAAATACATTGTAAATCCTCCTGTAAGTGGCGCATCAGAGACAGTAGATTGTATCCTGCGGCTTCAGGTTGAAACAACGATAAATATTAGTTTGGTAGGATTTAAAGAATTCAATATGAAACCACTTTGCATATCAAGAAAAACCCGAATGCGTAAGGGAAGAAGGGCTGAAGAAGAAGAAGTAGAAGAAATACACATTTATATTTTTAAAACCTTTATGTATTAAGTACTCTTTAATGAATTTACTGACAAATTGCAGTTTTTAATATGTTATTTGTTAATTAAATTTATGAAATAATTCTATATACTCGTATAATAGTAAAGATTTTTTCTAGCTTCTAGCTTGTATTTGATAAGGCATTAGAAAGGCAAAACATGTCATTAACATAAAATTTAATAAAACTTCTAGAAAACATATGTTTTTAATCGCATTCATTGCTTCTAGCTCTTATATATTCAAAAGTGAATTTTATTAGTTTAATGTCGCTAGTTTTGATAAAAAAAAAACTGAACTAGTTTTGTTTTTGTATGAAATAAATGTTGCGACAACGTACTAAATTAAAATGTAATCAGACTTAAGAGAAGAAAACAAAAATAGCTTATATAAAATCACAAAAAAACTTGAGTATAATGATTATTTGAGTGAATTAAAGCATTGTTTTTTCCACTTTTGAGTTTATTTTTCTCAACATGTTTCGAAGGCTTACACCTTGCTCATCGGGAGAACGATAGAGGATATAATGATTATTTGAGTGAATTTAACACAGTTTTTTCCACTTTTGAGTTTATTTTTCTCGACATGTTTCGAAGGCTTACACCTTCATCATCGCTCTCCGGATGAGCAAGGTGTAACCCTTCGAAACATGTCGAGAAAAATAAACTCAAAATTGGAAAAAATAGTGTTTTAATTCATAAAAATTCGTCATTATGGAATTCCACAGTGTTATTTTAGTCAATATCTCTCTTTTTACAACAAAGTAAAAAATCTGTTTAAGTTCGACAATGGAAATGGAAAAATTCCGTATCATTATTCCATTGTACGTTTTCAGCATTCTTTTGAGAAATCATAACCTCAATACATTAAGAGATCAATAGAGGAATTCGTTGAGCACATCTCGGGGCGGACAATACCGGGAAGATCCGCCATACCCTCCTGTATGCCTGACCTCGTGTCGCGCCAATCAATTCTTTCCACATGACGTCGGAGCTCCGTTTTGATTTCACGGTCCCGCGACACATACGAACTTGGCTTCATTTTCGTACACGGAAATCGTGACATTTCTCCGAGGCTCGTGTCAATATTTCATTTAGGAGTTATCGATCACGGGATATCGCGGCCGGCGGCACAAAGGCGCTACCGATCACCGTTCATCGGTGCTTTCAATCCGTCATTGTCCGGGCGGTGCCGCATGCCGTGGCTGGGGATCGCTTCATACGGATCGGCGGACCCTGCTCGAGCGTGGAGTGATATTTCTTACGTGCCTCGTCTACGCTGCTTCAAAATTATGATCTCTCTTTACCATCACGTTTCCAAAGCTTCGCTCTAAAATGGTATTTCCGAGATAGCTAAACGTCTGACCCGAGTATATTAACGCATGACTAACTTCACATGTGCTTCTTTTACTAAATTTAAAAAGATTGATTATATCCACAAATATACGTTTATTTACAACGAACATAAAAAAAGCATTTTGAATTTTTTAATTGATAGACTGTTATTATTATTATTATAAAAAAAATAATAACACTATTTTTAGAAAAGACTTCGTATAAAACCACTTTATTGTTGAGTAAGGAGGGGCAACCGGTTTCACTCTGTAACGAGCTTCATGAGGGGTATACACAAACTACAACTGCAGTGTAGTTCATTAGGGTGTATAAACAAAAACAGTATATAGCCCTGATGAAGCTCGTTACAGAGTGAAACCGGTTAGCGCTCCTTACTCAAAATAAAGTGCTTTATACAAAGTGTTTTTTTTTAAGTTTTTTTCAATTTTCTAAAGCCGTCAAACCACCAATTTTTATTATTATTATTATTATAATTATTACGTAAAAATACAAGTAATTCAATATGAGAAGTATGCATTTGACTTCATTAAACCCATTAACAAAATATTATATAAAAAATTTTTTTTAAGTCACAAATGAAAATGAAATGCTTAAAATTAAAAATAATAAAAATTAATTCGAGATATCATTTAAATAGATACTATCATCGTCGACAAATGTTGATGTCGACGACACTGGAGAAATCGGCCGCTATATAAAATATACAAAGTTAAAAATAAAAATATCATATAATTGTCACTTATCTACTTGAATGTAGTAAAGGGGTTTCTATTATTTCATTTTCTAGACATAATTGACGTGCCAGTAACGCTTTCTTGTTAGCAACATTAAAAAAGTTAGTACAAACTCCAAAGCAATAATAATTGATCTCATGGCTTAAAAAAACGTGGATTTGGCATACTGATCGAATTTGTAATGGCTGTAACTTCTTCTAAATTCTGAGAGCGTATTCAAATTCTATCACGTAAAATCGTTTCCGCCTCATCAATCGAGTTCAGAGGATTCCTGTTGCTGGTCTACTGGTAATAATCCGTCTCCAATGCGTGTAATCCACGCACGACACTCCGTTGAGCGTGTAATCGGGGCTTCTTGAACAATTTTCATACGAATTTTACGTTTTATTAGATTTGATACGTCGCCAGCTTTTGTTATCCGTGTCCAAAAAGAAGACGTGATATATTTTTTGTGTCTTAAAAAATTTAAACAGTATTTCAAATACCGCTGTCTTTTTTAATTCAATAAATAATAGCATAATTTAATATTCAATTAATAGAATAAAGCAAGAAAAATAATAATGTAACAATGATGGTATTATTTGGTCTTGCTTTGTTTACGTAAATACATTTCGGGAATAATTGATACTTTTGAAAACGTCTGTTTTCTAAAAGATTTATTATATTTTATGGAAATAACATGTTTCACTTTTGGTTTGCGCTTGATAATGCTTTAGACAAATGTAATAATATAAATGTGAAATTTGAGTACAAAAATGTAATAAATATTTATTATTTCTTTAACAATGATGTAAAACTCTATATTAAATTATGAATACGAATGAGAACGTTTGTTTTCTAGAAGTTTGTTGTACATTAATTTATGTGAATGACATGTTTCACCTGTCTAAGTCATTATCAAATGTCAATTACATTTAGTAATGTATTCGAAAAGTAAAACATGTCATTCTCATAAAATAACCTTATAGAAAACAGAGACTTTCATTAGTATTAATATAGTAAGAAATGTGTTTACGTAAACAGAACAAGAAATTAAGGAAGACTGAGGAAAACGAGACACGATCAAATAAATCAAATATTAAATGTCAGCAATGTGATAAATTGGTGAAATCGTCGTGCATGCATGACACGATACCTTAGCAATGTGAAATATATTATTCTTATAAAATATATTGAAAATTCCAGAAAACAGTTTCAGATCAACATTTTTATTCGTATAAATTTGGAAATTATTTAAATTATTTTTAAACATCACAATATGTTAAGTCATATATTGTATAATCTTTCACGAACAATTAATTTATGTAACGCATTTATAAATTTGAAATGAATTTATTGAATAGGAGGAAT
Source organism: Lepidostoma basale (assembly GCA_022606425.2). Taxonomy (NCBI): domain Eukaryota; kingdom Metazoa; phylum Arthropoda; class Insecta; order Trichoptera; family Lepidostomatidae; genus Lepidostoma; species Lepidostoma basale. The sequence goes on from JAHDVF020001352.1 coordinate 178,903, forward strand.
ATAGGTTAGTAACGGATATGCTAGGATGAAACAGATGTAGGAGATAAAAAGATTCGTCACGATACGATGACTACACATTACTAATGTACGAATGGGATTAAAAGTTACAATAATTAAAAGGGGGCAAAACTATAGCGAGATAGTGACGAGGCAGAATCCGTCATCTGTAATGAATGCTTCATCACTGACCATTGGACATATTGACCCTGTTAACACGTGTTTAAATTCCCTGGGGGTGAAGTCGAATAAAATAATACATATTTTTTTGAATCAGCAATGTAACTTTTGTAAACCTATATTTTAAGCAACGCATACTAGGGCCGGGTAAGCAAACGTTTACTTTCATTCTGATTTTAATAAATGAAATATTAATTTGGAAAGCATTGGGAAACTACCACATAAAAAAATCCTAAGTGGCATCCCATGAACCAGCAAATATGTTAATAGAATTTTTTTTATTTTATTTGAAATTTCACGGTAGAAGTTTAAAATGTATAATACATTTAGTTAAAATCCACAAACGCTTGTGTCTTCGACCGGTCGAACCAGAAGACGGCAGCGAGCTGCCGAAACCGGTCGTAGACACATAAATGAGTGTATCTTAACTTAATATATATTTTAAAAAGATTTAAAATTTAAATTTAAACTTTCGATGTTACAAGACTTTGCTTCAAACCGATACCTAGGATTTAAACTAAATAAAACATGAAATTAAAAAGAGTTGTATTACATTCGATGTTAATCATGTTATTGGTTATTACAAACAAAAAATATTATATATTTTTTTAAGTGTTATAAAAATATTATTTACTTGACACGTATGATCAAAAATTCTGCATTAAATTTTTTATGTCGCGAATAATAAAAAAGGAAGCTTGTAGATTGCAAAAGAAGAAATAAAATAATGAAAGAAAAAAAAAAAAATTCATGATATCGAAAAGTCGATATTAATCGACGAACTGTATTATATTAATATATAGAAGATTGGAGATATAGAATCGAGCAGATTGGCAGTTCATTCTTTCTGCCTACCTTTATGGATGGTTAGTTAGTTAGGTACTTAGATAATAATAAGCATCGTAAAAAAACATTCCACGTGACACAGATTGCATTAAAAACTTCCCCACATTAAAACGCGCGCATATATTCAATTATTCGATGCACTTAAAGATAAGGAATTAAATAAAAAAATAATGATGTAGGGGTTGTTTATTGTCTGTCACCCTAATATGAACTAATTGTAAAACGGGGAGGCTTATCTGTGCGTTCGACATGATTCTCCATTAATATTTTATCATGAACACCACATTACTATATATGGTTAAGTACGCGTAAGATCTTAGTTGTACGGATAATGTTAACAAGGTAATTAATCTTTGAATTTATAAATAACATAAATATACTTTTATGCGATGTAACATGGACATTTGTCTACACGCATATGGTTAAAGTGGCAGGCCTCACTTGGGATGATTTTAGGCATCAGGCGTGCGATAGAGTCGGGTGAAAAAGGTTCCTTGAGGCCCTATGCACCACGGAGGTGTGACAGGGCAAGAAGAAGAAGACACGCGTGTATTATGATTTCAATAATGAAATAAAACCATATTTTAAAAACTAATTCCACTTTTGTCCTTTTCCCATTTCGACAGCTACCAGTTTCGCCGGGCTGGCTGGCATCGACAGACTGTGAGCATCAATAGACCAGTCCGCCAGTCTAGCGAAGCCGGTCGCTGTCGAAATAAATACAAAACTGCAAGTAGTTCTTTAAAAATATCGTTTTTTAATATATAATTATCAAGAATATAGGAGTATTTTATATAATAAAACTTCCATCAAAAGATTTCGAAACGACAAACAAACAAACCATCACGCCGTTTCCCCGTAGGGGTAGGCAGAGAGAATGGACCGCCACACTACTCTATCCTGACAAACCTATCTAGCTTCCTTCACATTCACACAACTCCTCTAACATGACTAACCTTTCTGATTCCTCCGACTTCTAACATGACTAACCTTTAAAATTTGATTAATTTGGTCATGCCATGTTTTCATCGATCTGCCCCGACTCCGTACTCCATTTACACCATTAACGTATACTTTCTTAACCAATCTTTCTCCATCCATGCGTTCCATATGTCCAAACCATCGCAGCGATCCTTTCATAATTTTCGAAACAATCATTTGATTAACTTACTGAAAGTTAAGACATTAACACTGTGGAATTCCATTATAATCTACTTTGAGAATTAAAAAATGTTTTTTTAATTCCCAAAGTAAATCATTTGATTACATATATTTTTAAATAACACTTGTTAATTCGTGGTTTATAAATCAAATCAACGCTTTGGGTACATTTAAATTGTTTATAAAATGAACTTCCATCAAGAGATTTCAGTGAAATTGCTTAAAAAAACACAAAAAAAATATGTAAAATTGGTTATTTTCATAGCAGTTCTTACTTGAATTTTTAATTATGTTTGCTTCCTCGTTTTAATAGTAATTGAACATTGTGCATCTCCTTATTTTATTACGCTAAAAGTACTTGATTTTTGCACTCGAGAAAACTGCCCGAGCGATCTAATAGGAAAACCGAGTAAAACGGTTTGTCTATTAATTTGAACCGGATCCAATCACCACGAGCCCCGCCCCGTGGTCCCTCCCACCGGCTTCAAATAAATTAATTTCACTCTCGAGTCGAAAGCGTGATTCGAACTGTCCTTCCGCCCGGCCGATCTGCGCGATTGCGTTTTGCTTTTCTGTACGGAGTTCAACATTGCCGGGTAGTTTCTGGTTCAGATAGTGCGAGATCGGAGGTTTCCAGTACGGATTGCTAGGCCATCATCACGACTTCGCCATAAAGCAAGTCAGAGCCGCGGCGGATTATTACGAGGAAAGTTGACGTTGAGCTCAGTGCGGCGGTGGCCGGACATCGAGCCGATAGGCTATTGTTCATACAGAATTATCTAGAAACAAATTTATTTAACAAGAACAATATGATAGGACAACGTATTTAATTTGACTCATGAGAAAATTAAAATAGACAACGGGAACTTTTGCACGGTCATCGTAAATGACATTTTTTTAAATAGTAAATTGAACAATTAATTTTATATAATCTTAAAAAAGTGTGATGTTCTAAATGATAAATAATAATTTTGTTTGCCTATATTATATAAAAAATCCAAAGTCTATCCAAAAAGATGGCAATTCACAATGCTGTTCTTGTGCCGAAACTTATGTATGGAAGTGAAGCATGGAACTGGCAAAAGAAGGATGAAAGTAGAATAAATGCAGTAGAAATGAGATCTCTAAGACGAATGTGTGGCAAATCTGTATATGATAGAGTGACAAATGAAAGTATAAGAAGTGAATGTGGTGCGAATGAAACTGTTATGAACAAAATTAGGAAAGGGTCATTAAGATGGTTTGGACACATGGAAAGAATGAGTGAAGACAGAATGGTAAAAAAGGTATATGTAAACGGCGTGAACGGAGCTAGAAATAGAGGAAGGCCGAGGAAAACGTGGCACGATCAAATCAATCAAATATTGAATCTCGGTCACGTGAGGAGTCGGAAAAATCGACGTGCGTGCATGACAAGGTGTATGAATGTAGAGGAATCGAGAGTATTATGTCAGGACAGAACAGTGTGGCGTTCCATTCTTTCTGCCTACCCCTTCGGAGAGACGTCGTGATGGTTAGTTAGTTATTTTTTATATTCTTCTTTTTTTGGAGCACTGTTTTTATCCGCTTAAATGTATGAACAGTTACTATTTATATATTATATAAATAAAAATATCAATTCTAATTTTCGACGAAGTAAAAATAAATAAAAACTGAGTCGAATACATACTCGTATATCAATAAACATGTTTGTATTCAAAATAATAATTTTTAATAACTTTAATTAAAATAATTAAATGAATATTTTTTTTCACCCATAATTTACATTGTACGAGTACTTAAGACTTTGAAACTAACAAATTTTTGTGTTTACTTAAACAATGCTCGAAATTCACTTATGCAAATTCGCAACGATTAATTTAAATGCAGGGGAATAATTGATCGGCACACAACTCGAAAGCCGAATAACTTATTGACATTTCAAAGTAGGTACCTGCACTTAAACGCCTCGAACGAGTTCGGCAAACAGTGCATAATTAAATAGTAATTATTTGCCAAAGTAATGTACATCTCCGTGCGATTCAGACATTCGGCAAATATTTACTGTTTGACGGCGCTCAGTAATCATGCCGCGCTTACATTATGCAATTCGGGGAAATTGGGGTAACGAAAAACACAAGAACTAAAAAAAAATCAAATCTTACACACTTTGGGTAAATCCATTTCTTTTATTTTATCTTCTACCGACATTTCTACAGACTTCAACTACCCTAAAGATGGATTCTCTAATGATCTACGAAATATAGACCGAAGAGAATACCAAGAGATGTGGATATATTCAAGATATTTAACTAACTAACTAACTATCACGCCATTTCCCCGGAGGGGTAGGCAGAGAGAATGGATCGCCACACTGGCCTGTCCTGGCATACCTCTCGAGATTCCTCTACATCCATACATCGTACCATACACGCATGTCGATTGTTCCGACTTCGAATGTGGCCGCCTTTTATTAATTGATTAATTTGGTCATGCCATGTTTTCCTCGGTCGCCCTCGGCTTCCTTTCACACTCACGCTGTGTACAACTTTTTAACCATTCTACTCTCATCCATTCGTTCCATATGTCCGAACCATCTCAGGGATCCTTTTTTAATTTTTATTCATGATGAAGTCATCTGCCTTACATTTCTTTCTTATTTCATCGTTCGGTATTCTATCATACAACGTTTTCCCGCATTTTCTTCTTAGTAATCTCATTTCTACGTTTATCCTGCTTTCATCCTTCTTTTGCCAGCTCCAAGCTTCACTTCCATATATGAGGGTTGGCAAGATATCGATAGTCAAGATATCGATAATATAAATCTCTCAACCATGACAATCAAGGCACATATTAATAAAAACTGTTTTTATTATACATGTAATTTTTTTTTAAATAGCTTGTCAATACAGATATTTATTTAAAATAATTACTTCGCAAAGATGATTTGTTTGCTACAATATTTGTATTCTAGTATGCATTAATACCTGTTCCTGTTTCAAGTGGCGCAGGACAGAAATGCCTTTGCTGCAATGATGCCAACGTCTGGAGAACCTGACACGGCACAAAAAAATGAAGATGCGATAATAGCCTAAAATGGGATTTTGAATGAGGAAATATCGAAGAGGTGTATATTGAAAGATATTTAAAAAAAATCGTTAAAATGAAAGAGGTTTATTTAGATAATTAATCTAAGAAATTTTGTATGAATTCCTCCATCGCACCCAATTTTAAATACTCTTCGCTTTAAGTGGTTTTGATGCAGAAGATAAAAATATCTTGAAAAATAATATTTATTAGATTTAAGTAACCAGTAAAAAAAGTTCATATCAATGCTAAAAAACTTGCATTTTCGGTATTAAATAATAGGTATCTACTTCTATTCTAATGAAGGAGAAAAAAAATATGTATGAAATATTGTGTGTGATATGTTTCTCCAGTTGCCCCCGCTTACCCAATGCGCGCCTCAGGAGAGGCAGGTAGGTACCTACCGCGAATGCGGACTTTCATGTAATGTCAGGTGTATGTTGTGTGGACATGCAGCGGTCGGTTCTCACGAGCCAATATGCAAATCCATACTCCGTAGTCGAGATAGCGGGAGTGTGACACACAGCGCCGTGGTGGCGGGAAGCGAAACTAGGGAAGCTTAGGCGGGAAAACGTTTGGCGAACTGACGGATAAAAGTAAGGTTATGTTAGTAAAACTGTTAATTTAAAAAAAAAATTAAATGGGAGTGACATGTTTAACTATGCTAGGGTTTAATCAAATGTGGCAAGAATTAAATGTATATTCGTTGTAATTAATTTACTGTACATAAGGAAAATGTGGACTTTAAAAATTATTTATAACTAAAATTAATCAAAATGTCTCAATAATAAATTAATAAAACGATGTTTTTTATAACTACTTCCACATTTGTCTTTATTTCGACAGCGACCGGTTTCGCCAGGCTCGCTAGCATTGACAGACTGTATATATAATATAAATAATATAATAGTAAAAAAACATAGTTTTATTTAATTATCATTCAAAATAAACTTCCATCAAGAGATTTCAGTTAAATCATTTGATTATCTTAAAATCATTTAAATTATTAGTAAAATTACGTTTTTTCATATATATTTAAAACCATTTTGTTTTGGGTTTAGGTTTGAATGACTTTAAAAAGACATTGTATTTTTCACAATACTTTTTTGCACTTTACACAAATAAATTTCGGATAGCACAAGTCCTTTCTCATTGTAAACAAATATTAAAATATATAGATTAAAATAATTATATTGACAAAATATTTGCAGAATAACTTATATTTTCTTCTGAGATAAAATACTAATTTATTTAAATAATTGAAATTAAGAAGTTACAAAAATTACAGTAATTATCAACAATGAGAATATGAGTAATAACTATATCCTTTGTTTTTATGCGTTTTCAATCATAAAACTGTTAATGCATAATGCAAGAACACAATTAAAATGCCGTAAAACAGATAAATCCCACATGCAAGCATACAAATCAATAAATTAATAACGATAGCCATAAATTAACCGACTTTAAATGGTGGGTGGGGAATTTCGATTAAAAATTCAACATAAAATATTCTTGCTTCAATAGTGAAATAATAAGTATCATAAATAGTTTGAATTGGAAATTAACCGTTTGTTCACAGCCTCTTGGGTTCAGGAATATAGCGTATAAAATGTTTTTTTATGTGTGATTGTACTGCTGTATTTGGTCTGGTGTAGAACTCACGTGGCAATTAAATAGCGATAGTTTAGCTACCTATCACATTTCACAAGAATCAATATGATTACCATATCATTTACATCGATTTGACTAGGGTTGTAATGATGTAAAAGAGAGATTCAATAAAATAATAAATAATAATAATAATAACCTTTTCTCAAAAGATTGTAAACAATAACTAATATCACATAACTATGACATCACTCTGTTGATTTCTGTACAACTGTGATTCTTAACCGGGGCGCCAGCGCCCCTTTGTGGGCATTTTGGAGGTCCGGCGGGGCGTTTTCAAATGTTTAGCATTTAGGGGGCGCTGCAGAAGTTCGAGTGGGCATTGCATCAATATAGAAAAATAAGCTCATTCACGAGCTATTCACACTAATACACCTTTACGATTTCTTTAAAAGCTTTGATTTATAAGTTCTGTTAAATAAACTACACTTTCACAACCAAAAATTTTAACTTGGGCATAATACTCAATATCATGTTCTTCATATAAAATTAAAGCTCATTCAAAAAGGTTAATTATATCACCTATGATTGTTTTGATGATTTAGGAGCAATTTTGTACCGTACGAGACTTTTTTTGATTTATAGTAGGTAATCCATTGCATAAAATACATACCTACTTAGAGAAAAGCGTAAATTTTAAATTTCGTTTTTTGATTGGGGGGACGGGGGAGGGGGCGTTGGATAATTTTACTGTGGTAAAGGGGGCGATTCTTTCAAAACGGTAAAGAAACACTGCTGGTACACTCATATATAATGTCATCAAGAAACTTGGTCCAAAAAATTTATGTTTTAAGATTTACAACATAAAATAACATATGACTGTGGTCCAATTATGCATTTCTTATCGTTCCGTTATATTGTATGTCTCTAAAGTATTGAGTTTTTAGGAGGATAATTTATATTATCTCATAAAAAAATTATTTCCGTTTTGATACGAGCAAAAGGCGTCAAACCAAGAAATATTACCGCTTAGAAATGAAAAACTGGTTTTGAGTGAATATAGGCAGGTGACTATAATGCTATTAAAAAGGGAAATAAAAATATCATAAAACCGATAACAAATTAAACAAAATATTGGATATTGTCATGTTTGCTACAATGAACAGAGAGCAGATATAGTTACAGAGGTATTTAAAAATGTACGTACAATACATGTATTAGGAAATATATTGTACATTGAGATATGTACAATACGTATTTTATAAAGTCATCAAATTAGACCGTGAATCTTTGGTACATTATAATAAAACATATGTATATAATATTAGACTGGTTAAAAAGGTCTGATCCGAAATTCTACAGTTTTCTAGTTGTTATATTACACTTTCTTTGAATAGAAATATATTAATAATAAATTGTTATCAGGGATTTGACGTCGTTTTAGATTTTTTATTTCGTTAATATTTGTACATTGTAATATTTTTTTCCACTGTGTTGAATAATGATATTAACCGCCATATTGAGTTTTTATTTCATTTTTATATTGGACAGTATTAAATAGAAAAAAATCTTAAACTATTTAATTTCAAACACTTTCTGTAAAACTGTGATATTATTTCAAATTCAACAGCTCTTAATGTTGCAGTCACATAGTGTCTCTGCCGAAACAACGGCTCATCTAATCAGAAACAGTTAAGTTAAGTTGTTTGTAATATCTGATGACGCCTACGTTATGTTGGCAAAACAGCCGTCGTGATAGTTTTATAGAAATGACATGTAATTAAATAAATATATTGTGATATTATTACATTATTTCAAATTAAACAGTTCATATTGAAGAATCATAGTAAATTTTTTGCCAAAACAATTGATGATCTATAAAAAAAGATCTTTTTCATATTAATATTTATTACAATAGTACGTGACTTTTAATGGTATTATTGGATAGGATCAATAAAAAGGATTTTATTTGTAGCTACCACAACTGCCAATGAAATTAAGTATTATTGTATATGTTACTGTATACGAGTACATAAATAAAAAAAAACGAAGGGTTAAACTAAAGTAGATTTAACAATAACTACCCGATTACACGGGGGTTTAAATTATCGAAGCTCTATTGGATTCATTACACATGCGAGTATGTTCATATAGGGGTTGTTTGAGAGATTGAAAAGAAAATTTAAAACATGAAACCACCCCCCTCGAATAGAGACTACAAGGATTAATAGCAGAAGGGTCAGTAGAACAAGTGGATTCATCAGTGCGAAAATAATATACTGCCCACAAATGTATATAAATTAGATGTTTTGCGTTCGTAAGTTTGTTAATTTTTTTTGTAATTATTTTTTTACCCTCACCCCTTTAGTTGTAATTATAAGGGGTCGTTTTTTTCTTTTCTTTGGAATGATTTTTGTATCGTATTTTTTGACAGTTTGATATTAATTTAAGCTTGAATAAAAGGCAAACGCATTCAACTTAATATAGCTTTTTGTTGTGAATATGAATGATTATGCATTTAAAACCAATTTAGGTGAAACATTTAGTTTAAAAAAATGATAATTTATATATTTATTTAGAAGACGATCCTGTCGACCACCAGGACGACCGCCGAAGAGATGGAGACAAAGCTGGATGTCTTCATCACGTGACGAAATTTGAAATCCTGTCTAAACAGATCGCAAGATCTACATTTAGGAGAATAAGAAGATGGAGATGATCAATAAAATTAAAATACAAACACACGTTTTTCAGAAGACACTTTTTACACAATTTTTTGACTTTGAAGCTGGGAGTGAGCTGCCGAAGCCGGTCGAAATTAAATAACAAGTGGATTTAAATAAATAAACGTTATGATGATTTTTTTCACTATGTACACATTTATTTTCAAAAATAATTTAGAACACTTGTGTACATACTTGTAGTTTTAAAACCACTTTATTTTGTTTTAAAGAACAATATAGTTTTGCTACCGCGGGAGCTTCGGTTATTAATTATGTTTAATAATGCCACACTACAAATTAAGTGCTCCATACGAAAACATATTTTTTTTAAAAAGATGATTTTTAATTAATTTTTTTTTTTTAAAGATAACAAGCAAGATAAATTTTATGTACAATAGCAATTAAACATTGTTAATGTTTTATCGTTTCTTAGGGATAATATTAATTATTTTTTGAGTACTTATTTAAAATAAAAAAGTCGTTTGTATTATCCTTTACTTAGTCAAAACAAATATCGTTGATATAAGTTCCATCTTTAAAATCTACGGGTTTCTCATTCATGGAAATTTTAAGTCAGTGATTGCTAACTCAACTTCAAATTAGAGAAATTAAACACACAATGCAGTACTGTGTTTATAAACAGTGAAACATTTACGCAACAAATAAAGTTTACGCCGAAAAACGCGGAGTAAATATTTTGTAGATGTCGGTCAAATTAATCTTTGATGTGGGCAAACAGGCCGCTGCGTATGCAAAGTGAGTACATTCCGTCTGTAGCACACAAACTCTAAATTCATCCCAACCGACAAAGATACCGATAGATCATAGGCCCTCGTACGAAATATCACAGATCACGCCAGCAAATAGACACGAACAAATATTTATTGAAATCGTTTTTAATTTTAACGTGTGATTAACAAATCATTAGTATGCGCGAAAGCACCAAGTCAATAGGAGTCAAACACGGTCGCTTTAATCATATCCAGAAAGGAGCATCCTCATATGTATGAAATACATTAATAAAGTTTGTAATAACGTATCACCTTACATTTATCACTTTAGCGTTCGCGATTATTTTATTATTACTATTATTTTGTTGAAAAGCTCATTTTCAGTGCGAGCCAAATTAATGTAAATGGTATGGTCTTTATAACATTAATGTTTTAAAGCAAATTTTCCTGAGTGATAATATATCAAATAACATTATAAATATTTTGCTTAAACAATAAAAAATATACTTAGGTGTTTTCACTTTATATTTAAGAACTCGAGATTGAGATTATGTAGTTCAGTCACGTTGAATTTTTAAATGCAAATAGATACTATCTTTTTATATTAAAGAAGTTGAGATTGAGTATAGTTTAGTCACGTTATATTTAAATCCAAGTAATCGTAGATACTATAACTTCTTATTCAAGATGTTGAGATTGAGTATACTTAAGTAACGTTGAATTTAAATACAAGTAGGTATATACTATCACTTTTTATTCAAGAAGTTGAGATTGAGTATAGTTCAGTCACGTTGAATTTAAATACAGTAGATACTATCACTTTATATTCAAGATGTTGAGATTGAGTTCAGTCACGTTGACTTTAATACATTTAGTACTATCACTTTAAATTCAAAAAGTTGAGATAGAGTTATAGTTCAGTCACGTGGAATTTAAGTACAAGTAAATACTCCCTTTTTATATTCTAGAAGTTAAGATTTAGTATAGTTCAGTCACGTTGAATTTAAATACATTCAGTACCTACTATTCAAAAAGTTGAAATCGAGTAAAGTTCAGTTGAATTTAAATCCATTTCATATCATTTGAGTTACCATTTATGATTTGACGTGAGTAATAAGTAATAAAAATGTATGAAAGCTTTCAAAAATTGATAATATTATTTTATTTTTACTACACGGAAGGCAGATATCGCAGGGCTCTTATGAATACACACTTATCCAAAATTTACGGATGCCCGTATTAAAGAATTATCCCATTCAGATTGTATAATATGTTGGATTGCGATTTGAAGAAAAACGAGCACTTAATTTTTAATCTGCAGCGGATCTCATTTATGTTCCGGCGCTTCCAAAAGCCGAACCGATATAGTTAATGTTATCTTACTTACTCGTTGCACTCGCAAACAGCTCGGTTTCACACGCAACTGATGGCAGTACGATTATTTTGCGGCTGCCGTTTTGGGTATAAGTTGAGGACGTAATGCAATTTTCAAGGTATCTTCTTAAATCTTTTTGCTCCTGGTACCAACTCAACATCTCAAATATTAAATATTTATAAAGTCATTTTGTTTTTGATTAATAAATAGCTCTTAAGAAACAATTCTCATATTAATTGTATCATAAACAATTATGATGAATTGTATCATAAAAAATCAGTATTAAATATTAATGAAATTGTCTGTTTTCGCGAATAATATTAAATTATATATAACTCACAATTTAACCTAATAATAATTATGTATTATTAGGTTAAAGACCGACTGGAGTAAGACCTCTAGAAAGGAGTAGAGAGCGCCTAATGGACAATGTTTTGGCTGACCTGGCTAGGTTGGGCGAATCGGACTGCTGGGAGTAAAAGGCGCAGGATCGAGGAGCTTGGCGACAATCATTAAGGAGGCTTAAACTCTTCAAGAGTTGTATGGCCATACAAAGTAAGTGAAAAATTATATATTATATAATTGAAATCTCTTGATAGAAGATCATTTTAAATAATAATTAAATAAAAAGATGTTTATTAAAAACAATTTCAACTCTTGTTTTTATTTCGAAAGCGACCGATTTCGCCAGGCTGTCTGATGTCGACAGACTAGTAGAAGTTTTATTATATTTTATGGGAATGACATATTTGACTTAAGTAATGACACTAGCGAAAATATAACATTTGATAATGCCTTAGCAAGGCGTAATAAGCCATTTCCATAAAATATAATAAAACTTCAAAAAACTGACGTTGTCTTTCATATTAATTTTTTAATTTGAAGTTTTATATCAATGTTCGAGATACAATAAATAATCATTAAATATTCTGTGTCAACATTAACACCGCACTGTGATTAATTTAAGAGTTAACGAAATATATGTTATTAAATAATGCAATGAATTAACGATGGGACTATTAAAATAATCAGTAAAATAACGATTTAAGTCAGAATAATATTATGATGCAAAAAAGTTTATCTTTAGATGAAATAAAGATTAGCATTGTATTGCCATTTATTGGGATGTTAAAAAAATACGAGAAGACTTGAAATACGAAGAACAAACGCGAGAACTGGTGGCAAATGGTTTTCACGGGATCGGCAGGATATCGTCCATATCTAAATTGGAAGCAGTAAAATACAGTGAGGGTTCAATTTGGGAATACGCAATTGGGCGCCGTACGCTTTATTTAGCTTCTCCATTTGGAGACCTTATCTCGGCATCTTCGCCCCCCCCCCCCCCGAATCCCGTGCCACTGTCTGGGATAATGAATTTAATTACATTTTATTTATTCCTCTTTTTGAGTGGCCTCCTTATCGATAATTTTAATTGCGCGTTTTAGCTTACATAATCACAAGTATGCAAAAGGAATCAACCAAGTTGACGGTGGAGGTTTTTGTTTTGTTGAACTCATTACAAATTATAATATCAAATGTGATTATAAACTGTTGATTAAAAAAACTTTGTTTAATGTATCACATTGCATTTTATTTTTCGGGACAGCTGTTTCGTCAACCTATGCTGACATCATCAGGTGTTACAATAATATTGTAACACCTGATGATGTTAACATAGATTGATGAAATAGCTGTCGCGAAACATAAAAATACAAGTGTGATACATAAAACAAAGTTTTTTATTTAACAGTTTATAATGTTAAAGTATCATAGTGTTTCGGCCAAAACAATGGACTATAAAATGTGATTCTTTGACTGGTTTTAAATTGATTTTATAATTATATTCTTCTTCTTCTCGGTATGAGACTTGGCCTCCTCCACTACAGTCTTGCCACTGGCTCCTGTCCCAAGCTCTCTTTCCATTCTCCAGATCCTTCTAATTTCTCTCAGTTCTCTTCCATTCAGTATTCTTTCATCCGCAGTCCGCCGACACAATTTTTGATGCTCTACCATTTCTATAAACTGTGTTTAGCATTCTTCTATAAACTATATTTATACAATATATAAAACATAAATATAAGTTAGAAAATGGTTTTCACCTTGCGAAGGAAACCTTCAACTATTCTGTAATTAAAAACACTCGAAACATCATACTACAATGACAATCTCATAAAAACCAATAAATGAATTCTGATCCGTGTAATTACAGTGTTCGATAATTAAAATATTAATACGAATGAAAACGTCAGTTTTCTAGAAGTTTTATTATATTTTATGGGAACGACATGTTTCGCCCTTCTAAGGCATTATCAAACATTTGATAATGCCTTAAATTCCTTGGCATATAGAATGGAATAATACTCCTGGCGGCTTCTAACAATACGTTAAATAGGCGACAGCCTTCGCATTGTGTTAATAAGGTAGTTTGCTAAATGCCGAAAATCATTCTCCATAGATGGCGTTAGTGGGTCGGTTGTATAGGTTAATCTTGAAAAATTCACAAGTGCAATCAAATCTACATAGATGGCTAGTTGAAACTGACACGTGAAGATAGATATGGATTTGAAGTATATATACATCTTCCAAAAATTTGTCTTCCCCATCGGCTGTCGGGGAATGAATGAATCGGGCTGCAGAATCTCTAATGCGTTCCTGTTATTATGTTGTATTTTTATAATATTTTACATGTACTCAATAGATGCCTTAAACATTTTGCTGTTTGAAATGTCTTTTGACCGGACCGACAATCCACTCTATACTAACATACTTCTTGAGTTTCTTCTATATTCATACATCGTCCCATGCACTTCGTTTTCTTGTCTTACCTTGTTAGGTCCCCATGATGTTGGTGATCACTGTGGCAAATGCTTTGTTACCATAGTGATTTCTTGGGAATGGTTATTTTAGTGGTTTTTGCCTTTAAGAAAATTATATTTAGAGATCTTAGAAACGATTTTATGAAAATGTGTTCTAAGGCACTAAAATCTATTGATAACCGTACAATATAAACGATTATAAAATGCGGTTACATTTTTTTAATATCTGTAAATCTTCGCAAAGAGCCCGACATTAGCTAGGAATACGAAGGCGTTATCGATTCACGAACTTCATCAAGTAAACTATATTACAGAATAATGGGAGAGATCATATTTCGCGCAAGGCGCAACCAGTTTTAGAAACAAACCATAAATCATGAATATAAAGATCAGAGACGGGAACTCTTTGGCCTCGGGGCTAAGCTACCGCTTCATCAGCTTATTGGTTAGGCACTATTCGAGTCTACCCACCGCGGCCCTGCTCGAGACCTGCACTGCTTATGCGTGTTAATACAGTACAATCAATTATTATTGTTACGAGGACGGATTCAAATATTTGTGGCTCCCCATGGACTGCAAAATACAATACAGTAAAACCTTGATATAACGGACCTGTGCCCATTTAACCAATTTCGGATATAACGGACAAAAAAATTGGTCAAATGTAAAAAAAATACAAACGTCCTGTTAACATTATACATGCTTAAATTCAAGTGCCGCCGCATGTAAACAATTTTGAGCGGCCATGATAATCACGTCATACGTCTAGCACTAGTATTTGAGACATAATTCCGAGGATGGAAGTGAAGATAGCGAAGAAGAAGAAACAACACTGCCAAAAATGAAGTTATGAGTGGTATGATTTAATTACATTTATTGGATATTCGTCGAAACATGTCAAATAATGCATTTTCGTAATTTTAGAGAGTTAATTATAAAAAAAAACAGCAAACTTTAAAAGTGCAAACAAAACTTGATTCCATTTTCAAAGCAGGATTACCGAAAGCTAGCGCGTCGATATCAAACATCAACGTCACTTCACGACGAGTGTCCAAAGACAATGAATAGAATTTTGTTTGTGTTTTGTATTGTTTATTTATACCTAAATACAGTGTACACATTTAAAAAAAAGGTTTTGATTTATTTTAAACCTATTTTTATTTAACGGACTTTCGTCTGAAAGAGATCTCATTTATACTGCATTTATTCTACTTTCATTCTTCTATTGCCAGTTCCATGCTTCGCTGATTATAATCAGTTTTCTATAAAATTAAAGTTGATTATTATGGGGAAGTTTAGAAATAATTATCAATCTACTGATGATTATTATTAATTAAAAACTCTACACATCATATTAAGCTTTTAAACTTTAGTACGTACCTTGGCGCGAAAACAAAAATTTGACACGAAATTGATTGAACTGTGTTCATATTTTATTTTATAATACTAATTTCACGAATATATTGACATTTCCCTGTACAAGAACGTCCAGCGTGTTAGTAAAATTTGCTCTAGCGAACGATTTGAATAAAAACGAGCTGAAATATGTGAGATGTCATAAGTGTTAATTTTATTTCACACGCGAACTTAAAAATCCCCGCATTATAAGTACATGTGTTAACAGCGTAATATAATTTATCTTAATTATTGATAAGTTTTAAGATCACTGTATGCATCAAAATTAATTAATTTAAATAAACTTAAAGTTGTTAACCCATTATGTTGTTTTATTAATTAAAACAAAAGAACGGAAAGGCAAAAGAAGGATGAAAGTAGAATAAATGCAGTAGAAATGAGATCTCTAAGACGAATGTGTGGCAAATTTGTATATGATAGAGTGACCAACGTAAGTATAAGAAGTGAATGTGGTGCAAATGAAAGTGTTATGAACAAAATAAGGAAAGGGTCATTAAGATGGTTTGGACACATGAAAAGAATGAGTGAAGACAGAATGGTAAAGAAGGTATATGTAAACGGCGTGAACGGAGCTAGAAATAGAGGAAGGCCGAGGAAAACGTTGCACGATCAAATCAATCAAATATTGAATGTCGGTCACGTGAGGAATCGGAGAAATCGACGTGCGTGCATGACAAGATGTATAAATGTAGAGGAAGCGAGAGAAGTATGTCAGGACAGAACAGTGTGGCGTTCCATTCTTTCTGCCTACCCCTCCGCGCAGAGAAAAATAACGCAACAGAGGAAACAATTGTGTTTTAATAAAAAATATTATATGCTAGTATTAACGTCATTATTGTTGCACGAAAAATAATGTAAAATTCTATTTTGTTCTAAATAATTCATTGGAGAGAAACAGTTTTTTTAATAAGTTTCATTCAATTTTATTTTATGTAAATTTCATTTTACTAAGTCATTTTCGAAAGTTTTTTTGTAATTGTGAAGGTGTCTTAGCAAACTTTTGATAATGCTTTAACAAGGTGAAACATTTAATAAGAAGTTTTCAATCAGTGTTTAAGATAAAGTTAATCCATTTTAAGTATTTAATATTGGTAAGAATCACTTTTTTAGTTTTGTGAATGGTAGTGACATGGTTTGTATTACTATGGTATTATCAGATGCCAATTAAGGACATTTTTTTCCATAAAGTATAAAATACTTAAATTTACGTTTTTGTAAATACAACTACAATTCAGTATTGTATTTAGTATAGAACTAGTGAGTTATAATAGCATACATATTGTTTTTCAAGAAATCCATTAATTATGCTCGTTCGAATTTGCAAAATAATTTATAACAAGAAGCTAAATCGAATAAATTCATACGTTGAATATTAATCAATGTCCAATTGCATATTAAACATATTTGAAAGTGAAATTACTGATAAATTGAGTGAAACCAGAAGATCGATACAATTTGTTCTTGGCCTTTCTCTTTGCAAATAATATACTGGATGGTTTCGACTTATTTGAAAAAATATATAGTCCTCTATTTCTTAATTACATTAAATTCAAATTCTACAATATTACTTTTGTAAGCATAGTATATCTAGAGGAATAAAAATTGTATGTTATATTTTATGCATTCAAATCAATTGGTTATGGACCTAGTTCATTTAGCAAAACTGATAGTAATTAAAAATACAGATATACTTAAGGCGTTAAGACTGTGGAATTCCATAATGACGAATTTTTATGAATTAAAACACTGTTTTTTCCCCTTTTAGTTTATTTTTCTCGACTTGTTTCGAAGGCTTACACCTTCAACATCGTGGCAGCCTTCGAAACATGTCGAGAAAAAAAAACTCAAAAGTGGAAAAAACAGTGCTTTAAATCATAAAAATTCGTCACTTATAATACATTTAAAAAACTTTGTATTTTCTTAAGATATTACACTCTTCCAAAGATTATTCGGATGGTCTAACCCTTCGTCAGTGTAAACATTTTAACAATAAAACGGCACAAAATTACTCTTGTACTAAATTAAACGAGGGTTGGAGAATAAAAAAATAAAGGTAAGAGTAAATACAATCAGAGGTCCTATTAAATCAGAGCTGAGATTTTTTAAAGCTTTTAAAATTAGTTTATTTGTATGGAGAGCTCTTTGATTGTATTATTATATGATTATTCATATTAAATGAATATATTTGCTGATTAGCGACCATTAACTAAACCCGAAATACCGTGTAGGTAATTGATAATGGTATTATATTACAAAACACTCAGATTATTATTAATGCAGTTGTTATTCAGATCGTTCGCATCGCTGAACATTTTGTTATGTAAACTTAATGTTATTTTTTTCATCGGTTATGCAATTATACACTGCATTAAGATTGATGAAACCTTTCAACTCCAATAATCAAATTAGAGTGTTTTCAATCAATTCGTTTAGGTAGGTTGATTCAATTAATATAACAAATTAACCAAGTAGGTATATTTATGATGAAACTTCTAACAATAATATAATTTATTGCTGTTTCAGTCAATAAGAACATTTCTACAATAGAGCAAATGTTCAATTAATATCAAATTGATCTACAATGCATATATATTTTTTTCTATTACGAAATCGGCATTTTTAAATACCATCAAATTTGTAATTTTTTAAACTTTAATTGCTTGCCCTATAGGGCATAATAAAAAAATAAGTAAGGGGAAATTAATACATCATTTTCCAAGAAATGATAAAACACATTTACTTCATTTCAAAGTTTTCTTGGTATCTAAAATGATCTAAAATGACTGTTTGTCTGAAACATGTCTATATAATTTTATTTTTTTAATTAAAGTGTTGTATGTACAAAGGGGTATAAAATGAAAAATAGAAATAAACCATCATAACAACACAAAGTATGGCGTATATAGAAGAAATTTATGATATGATTTAAGATTTTACTTTGGTAAGTGAAAAAGTTAACAAAACTATAAAAATAAATAGCAGAAAAAACAACAAAGAGGCAATAATATGTTTAATGCTTCTATTAAAAAAGCAATTGATTTTTCAATACCAGATGCTCTTCAATAATTGAATATCAATTAAGATTATTTACGTTGCCTTCGCGAGGCGGTGGCGCGCTGGTTATCGTGCTTGCCCTAGGGTTGGGCGGTCACGGGATCGACTCCTAATGGTGTCAGTAGCGAGCTGAGGGTGCCCTAGGCGGGCAGATCGGCTCCACGATCACTGTACTCTGAATATTCAATAAGGAGTTATTAGTTAACGTGGTGGAGATAAACTTGATAACATAATTACTGTTTATATAACGGTTATACAATATGATATGATAAGTGCAGAGTAGATTTTCAAGCAGGGGAGTTGAATTTTTTTGAGAAGTCTATCTTGTATTTATTTTAACATTACATTTATTAACTCACTAAGAATCAACTTGTCTCTCCGGAGGGGTATGTAGAGAATATAAATACTATGTCATCACACACTTGCTTTTCGATTTTTCAAACATTTATATTAATTATTACTTCATCCCTTTTACATTATTTTATTATTTATTGAACAAAGCTGTAAAACTTTGTATTAAGTAATTATACTAACAAAAACACATGTATACGATTGGCGGCGATGAGGTTCGCAACCCATCACACCGCGTCTCCCGCGGAGCGAAAAGAGAAGGATGGAGTGCCGCATCAGTAAAAGTGTGACAGTCCATTCTTTCTGCCTACCATTTCGGGGAGACGGCGTGATGGTTAGTTAGTTAGTTAGTAACACATGTATTCTAAAATACATGTTTCGCCTTGATAACATGTCATTCCAACAACACATTATATTATATTTATAATAAAACTTGTAGATAATATGCGTTTTTTAATAATAATTATTTATCTCCTTTGTATTGAATATAAAAACAACTTATTTATAATTATGGTTAAAAAATTCACTGAAGAAGGATGTCGGCCATTCGAAATACACGTTTTTTTTAATAAATATATTTTCTTAATTTACAGGTTTTCTAGTATACTTACACCAATGTTGTATTTCATTATTATTGTTTTAATGAATTGAAACAAATATTTCTACTTTTGAGTTTACTTTTTTCGGTGCGTTAATATACCCACACCTTCATCACCATTTAAAATATAACATATAAGATAAATATTGCATTATTTCGTAAAAAAACTAAACTTTATAAGTTGTGTTTTGATTATATTAAAATATACATTTACATAAAAAGTGAAGGTAAACTTTAATGAAAATCATGATATGATTTGAGGATATTACGCAACAACATTAACATTAATCAACACTATTGATATCCTTCTAACTGCAAAATGTCATCAACTTCGCATTAATATAATTAGCGCGGACACCGAGAGCTCAACATCCTACCAATATGAACTAAATTCCCTCGCTTACACCTGGCGAGTTAATAGCTTCGATCCACAGCCTTCAGGTGCAATTTATCATTCTCTAAGAATAGTTGTTTCTACGCAATACTCCGACCGGCGAGCGCGCTATTAGTATCCAAACGGTCTGGTAAACCACCCGCGAAAGATACGCCCGAGGCCCATCGTGTCATCTGGTTCGCTCTTTGATCGTATTAACTCGTTAAAGTATGGGCCCTGCAGCAACCCATAATAAGGGCTACCGTGCGATTACATATTGCAACACCGTGTTGATTTGCCCCAGGGAAGGGCGTAATGGTAATATGTTATAAGCATGCTCACATACCTGGTGTTCTTTATTTGAATAAGATAATGAAAAGGAGGGTATTATAAAGGATGCATTCATTGCAATAAATACATTCATTACATCATAAAGATGAATCTTGTTGTTTTCTCTAATGCATCTTTAATGCTTTATGATGCATATAATGATTATTACTTGGACTTGGATCTTCTGGCTTACAGAGGTTCAGCTCATGTGGCTATTCCTCTTACGTCTGATTGGAACATTGTTGGAAGGTGATTTGGTGGGTTGTTAGTTTATTCGGGGGCATGATTTGTGTGGCCCGGAGTGTTCCTCTGAAGGAGACAGTCATTATAAATACACTCTTAGTATAGCTAATTACATATTCATTTATGAATCGCTTTGCGTAAAATATGCTAAAATCATTTCAGCATGTTTATTAAATGAATTAACTGGATGATTTTTTTAAAATAATTAAGACACTGTTTTTTTTCATTAATGAGTTTATTTTTCTCGACATGTTTCGAAAGCTTTACACTTTTACCATCGGAAGAACGATATAAACTAGAATATATAACGTTCTCCCGATGATGCCTTCGAAACATGCCCAGAAAAATAAACTCAAGTGGAAGAAACAGTGTTTTAATTCATAAAAAAATTCGTCATTGTGGAATTCACCCGTTACGGCCTTTAGTTTATCAAAAATTAAGTCACGAGAAGTCACATTGTCTTTTATTTTAAATTTACTTGAATTATTAATAACAAACGAATAATTTATTTTTATTTTTGTTTTTAAAAAAAATTTATTATCATTAATATACATCTGACCAGTTTCGACAGCTTAATAGTGGACCAGAAGATGGCAAAGCTACAAAAAAATCGATGGGAACTAATAAAAAATAAGGTGAAGAAAAAATCTGAAAGTATTCGTATTAATTAACTCTCACTAATTAATTTCAATAAATAATACATTTTTTACATTTAAATAACATAATTACTATTTTCAAGTATTAATTTAAAAGCGAACGCATTTTAATGTAATGTACGAGTATATTCAATGGTTTAATCGACATTTGTAAAGTTTTATTATTTGTTTTTCGTAGAGTTGATAATTGATAAAAGTTCAACGAAAGCTTAACTAAAGTATTGATATAATATAAATAGAACAAATACCGATTTAGAACAATCAAGGTTTATTGAGGGCTTCATTTCAACAATTATAATACTACATTTTGAATGTACTCGTATACAAATACTTGTAGACGAATACTGGATTTACCCCATTGCGGATTATCATTTTAAGGATTAATTGTATCTCAATAGAGACGAAGATGCAAATTGGAAACAGAATATGGTGGTCGAGGTTACAGGACTTATACAACCACCATATATACATCTTCCAAA
Source organism: Lepidostoma basale (assembly GCA_022606425.2). Classification (NCBI taxonomy): domain Eukaryota; kingdom Metazoa; phylum Arthropoda; class Insecta; order Trichoptera; family Lepidostomatidae; genus Lepidostoma; species Lepidostoma basale. Next base: position 200,909 of record JAHDVF020001352.1, read on the forward strand.
AATTTGTCAGACATGGTGGTCGTAAGAAGGTCGGAATGGGGAATGTTGTATTACATAAAGCGTGCGCTTAACCCAACCAATGACAATTCATAGGTCCTGTAAATGCCTCGACTACCATATTCTGATTCCAATTTGCATCTTCGTCTCTATTGAGATACAATTAATTATAATACTATTTACCCAGTAGATAGCTTAATCTACTTTAAGGGAACCCATTGTCGTAGGAGGTTTCGTTGTTCTATGCAGCTTCTACGCAAGAGACATTCCGCCGGGGAGTTAGATCGAATCTAAATGTTATTGCCCAGCCAACAAATATTAGAACGTGTATAATACTTTGAAAGAAAGCTGATAAATCTATTTTAGAAAGAACAAAAGGTGCTGAACGAAACGTATTATTCTACATTTAGAGACACAATAAAACATGATTCAAAATACGAGAGCCCATTCTTCTGATTTGACAGCAGCATCTTGGTCCATTCTTTCGATTCGGTCGTCCATAGGAATAAAATTGTCCGAATCATCCGGCCTCTCATCTTGTGATGGCTTATCTGCGCGATCAAACCAACGAACTTTTGGACCGGGAATTTATTGCCACTTGGTTAGTATATTCATCTAACACTAGGTTCGGTTTGTTAATTATAAACATCTGTACGGGTGACTTCAGAAAATAATCCATGCATGAAATATTTACATACATACATAGCTAGATCCATATTAAATATTTTAATTGCTGTTAAACTTAACAGATTCTAATCAAGACCGAATTGCTAAGGAGAAAAAAAGGACCAATGAAAATCAATCCAGAATTTCTTCATATTTTTTCCAGATAATCTTTTTTTCGTCAAGTGTTTAAAATCTTCACATTCGCCATCTAAAATATTCTTATTCCTTTCCCATTCGAGGTTGGACATCATAATGCCTATATCTCGAAGATTTTTTAGTCGGGATTGTCACCTTCTATTGACACTTATTTATTTAATTATTCTTTAGATAAACGATTGCATCACTTGATGTTTTTTTGTTTCTTGTAACATCACATAGTTTCTCTTTTCTCATAACGTGTCCGAAGTATACAAGTTAACTGCGTTTCATGGTCACATTTAATTATGGTTCTTTCTTCAATTGACGCAATAATTATTCGTTCGTGATATTTTTGATATTCTACGATACGAGGTCTGTTCAAAAAGTATCGCGAATTTTGAATTTCCGCTGGCTACGTATATTTGATTTTTGATTTTTTTGTAGCGTTATGTTGGTACTCATGTCCCTTACTTATGCTGACAAGGTCGGTCATTTTGAATGTTTAGTTAATTTTTGACAGCTGTTTTGCTTGGATGTGTTTTGGCTCGTCTTCGATTTTTGCCTATTCCAAAAAATGGATCAAAGAATCTGTATCAAATTTTGTGTGAAAAACAAAATAAAGTGCGCGGACGCATTTCAAATGTTGACTGTGGCATATGGTGAAGCTACCTTGGACCAAAGCAACGTTTATCGGTGGTACAAAATGTTCTCAGAGGGCCGAGAAGATATGAACGACGAAGAGCGTGCCGGACGCCCGAGCACGTCAACAACAGACGAAAACATTGATAAAGTGAAGAAAATAGTATTAGCCAATCGTCGAATCACCGTTAGAGAAGTTGCTGAGGACCTAAACATATCGATTGGCTCGTGCCATTCGATTTTAACCAATGATTTGGGCATGAGTCGGGTCGCCGCGAAATTCGTGCCAAAATTGCTCAATTTCGACCAAAAACAGCATCGCGTTAACATTGCTCAGGAGATGTTGGACTCGGTCCGTGATGACCCAAATGTGCTCCAGAGGGTCATAACTGGTGACGAATCATGGGTTTATGGTTATGACGTGGAAACCAAAGCTCAATCATCCCAATGGAAGCTGCCGCATGAGCCAAGACCAAAAAAAGCGCGCCAAGTTCGGTCGAACGTGAAGGTTTTGCTCACAGTTTTCTTCGATTGCAGGGGCGTGGTGCATCATGAGTTCTTGCCACAGGGTAGTACGGTCAATAAGGAATATTACCTGCAAGTTATGCGCAATTTGCGCGAAGCAATCCGCCAGAAACGCCTGGATTTGTGGAAGAACAAAAACTGGCTTTTGCACCATGATAACGCCCCTGCTCACACATCGTTGCTTGTGCGCGAATATTTGGCCAAAAACAACACAGTAATGGTGCCGCAGCCACCGTATTCCCCAGACCTGGCCCCCTGTGACTTTTTCCTGTTTCCAAAACTGAAGAGGCCCATGAAAGGACGACGCTACGCCACGATTGAGGAGATAAAGACGGCATCGAAGGAGGAGCTGAACAAGATCACAAAAAATGATTTTTTTAAGTGCTTCGAGGATTGGAAAAAACGTTGGCATAAATGTATTATATCCGAGGGGAATTACTTTGAAGTGGACAAAATTGATATTCATGAATAAATAAATGCTTTTTGAAAAAATATAAAATTCGCGATACTTTTTGAACAGACCTCGTACATCAACATTTCAAAGACTTCAAAAGTACATAAAAATTAACAAAAGTTTTCATAATTGATGTTAAAAAATACCAACTTAAAACTAATTATGGACGTTTATTCAAATAATGTTATCACAAATATCCAAATTTTCATTAAAATATCGTATTATGTAACTAATGAAAATCATTTTTGATAAACATGTGGCATTAAAGCAGTGGAATTTCTTTAACGCAGATTTTTCATTAAAATTATATTTATCTAGCGAACTAAAGGTTTTACCATATCGAAACATACAAATTAATATATGTCTTGTAAACACTGTTTCGATTAAATAAACTAACTAACTAACTAACTAACCATCACGCCGTCTCCCCGAAAGGGTAGGCAGAAAGAATGGACTGTCACACTTTTACTGATGCGGCACTCCATTCTTCTCTTTTCGCTCCGCGGGAGACGCGGTGTGAAAATTAAATAAAATTAAATAAAAATCAATAAAATATTACAATTTTATAAACTTATGTAATTCAGCCCAATAAAAGTGTAACTAGGAAATAATAGATATATTTAAAAAATATATACATATATATCTTGAAACAAATGTATTAATTTATTGAATAGTTGATACAGTTCTCTTGATAATGAATGTATAATACTTTCAAAATATTCCAAGAAAAACAGACTTTAAAATGGTATAACAGCATTTATTTTTTGATGAATCGTAAAAGGTTAATTGATGTAATTACTAACTGTTTTATAAAAACACTGTTATAAATTATCACAACCGATTTTTTTTTAAAATTGTTGCGACAGCTATTCCGGTAACCAATGTTAGGCATCATGGCATGGAGGATGGGACTTACAGAATTAAAAGAAACCTTGAACTTGAAGAACTAATTAACCAAGAAACAGTAGTGAGATTCTGTAAGTCTCAACGCCTACGGTGGGCTGGCAATGTAGAAAGAATGCGAGGGTAGAACACCACAAATTATATCCAGTTGGGTGCCTCGTGAAAAGAGATCAAGAGGCAGACCGAAGTAAAGATTGGCGGATTGAGTGGAAGAAGATTGGGAGAAAATGGAAGGAGCTGGGAAATGGAGAGAGATGGTCAGAGACAGAAGTCAGTGGAGGACCTTTGTGGAGGAGGCCAAGTCCCACACCGGGATGTAGCGCCGAGAAATTAATGAAGGAATGTTAGGCATCATCAGGGGTTATTATACAATCAACTGATATAATTCCAACTTTATGTGTGCATATGTCGAAGCGTAAATTCGATACGCTTTATATAACATATGTTTTAAAAGTATTCAGACTTAGTGTGAGTAAAACGTCTTAATTTAAATATATTCGAGTACGATTGAAAAAATCGGCCGATAGCCGTATGTAATTATTAACTGTTTCTCCATCATATGATTTGTGGACTTCATTTACAGCATCTCGGCGGTGCTCGGATATACTCGGCTACATTCGGCTATCCTCGCGTTTGAGATAAGCTTTAATTATTGCAGATCACGAGCGGGCCGTTATTTGGAAATACATTTTTTTCGATCATAACTTTTTATGCTTCCTGGTAAACTGGTTCTGCGATCACGCTATTCTCCAGCACCAGGGTTGCCGGCGGAGGGAGATAGCGGCTTAAGGGTAAGACGAACTTTACACCAGAATAGACAACAAAGAAATAAGTAACAAAATATTAGTGGGGTGGGAATCCTCTATATTATGTAAGCATATAAAAAAAACCCACTTTAAATGTCGTCTTTCAAATTCTATAAAATCTAACCACAATTTTTTTTTTATAAAATTGATAAAAAAAAAAATTAACATTGACATATTTTGTTTTATACCATTTAATTTATTTTTAAAATTCTATCAAGTTTAGATACAAACGGAGCTTAATCAGGGTGAACAAATCTGTTTCTAACAATAGTATTATTTATAATATTTGTTTAAGTACGTTAATGAAGGAAGAAAGTAGAATAAATGCAGTAGAAATGAGATCTCTTAGACGAATGTGTGAATACTCTGTGTATGATAGAGTGTCGAATGAAAATGTAAGAAGTGAATGCGGTGCAAATGATGGTGTTATGATTAAAATAATGAAATGATAATTAAGACTGTATGGACAAATGGAAATAATGAATGAAGAAATAATGGTAGAAAACATTATTTGTTAACGATGTAAATGGAACCAGATATAGAGGAAGACCGAGGAAAACGTGGCACGATCAAATAAATCAAATATTGAATGTCGGCCATGTGAGGAGTCTAGATAGGAGGAGAGATATATTATTGTAACACCTGATGATGTCAACATAGGTTGATGAAACAGCTGTCGCGTAAAATAAAATACAATTGTGATACAAAAAACGAAGTCATTTAATTAAACAGTTTAAAATGTTAAAGTATCATAGTGTTTCGACCAAAATAATGGACTATTTAAATAAATTAAAACTATATATTGTTTCTTGAACAATTATTTCGAACTCCATATTAAATAATTAATATGAATGAAAACGTCTCTCTTCTGGGAGTTTTTTTTAAAAATATTTAAGAATGAAATGTTTCTTGCGAAACATGTCATTCCATCTAAAATATAATAAAACTCCTAGAAAACAGACGTTTAATTTTATTATGTTTCAACTAATTAATACGAAGTTGACAACCCTGTTAAAAGCTTTTAATTTTGACTTATCTTCTCGAAACGAATTAATTGTATGCGAGCTAGATTTAATAATCCTTATAACGAGATTAAATATTTCCCTGCATTCAATTTTTAGTTCCCCGCGTTAAGTCCACGTGATAAAGCTATTGAAAAGTACTGCAGATCAAAAAATAATCACACGTATATCTCAAGTATTCGAGAGCGTTCATAAAAAAATCTAATGTATGCACGAGACATCTAATTTTAACTAAGCCTTCGGTGTTAGCCATCTACCGGATTATGTCGGTATGCCTGACGGGGCTGACGGGGCATGAGGTGTTTTGCAAGTGTTAATAATTTGAGCACGTTAACAGGTCTCAGGAACAACACCGCTTTGAGTAACTCATTTGTTTTGGCAATGATTGTAATTACCTCGATTCATATTTCAAGCGAACACTAAAAAAAGGACAAAAAAACATAGCTGTAAATCTGCTAATGTGTTTCAATAATTTGTGGGTTAACCATAATGGGTATTAACTTGTGTAGTAATACTTCCATTTTTTTTACACTAGTTATCAATGAACGACGTATTTGGCATTGAAAAATACTAATAAATTAGTTAGTAGACGTGTGTCATATCATTATAAAGTGTAACTTAATATATAATATAATTACGTATTTACAAATATGCGTTGTGTGTAATTATATAATTTATTTATTTGAATGAATTTGATTAATATCTTGAATATCGATAAAACCGTTTATTTTAAATTGTATAACCATTACATAAATAATCAACTAATATGAACAATATATATTTTTAAAGTTATAGCATAAACGGGAGATGCCTATTGGTGGCGATGAGTACCGCATCGGTTAAAGTTTGGCAGTCCATTCTTTCTGCCTACCCTTTCGGGGAGACGGCGTGATGGTGTATTATTATTATTATTAGTATTAACTGAAACCACAAAATTGATTCAATAAAATGCTGTTTTTCTAACGTATAATTGGCTTGCCTGATACTATTCAATGGTAGCTACCCCTGTTACGTTTGACTAAGTAAAGAGGGTGATAAAAGAGCAAAGAAAGAAAATAACTTAATAAGCAATTAGTACATCTTTCATCGATTGAGATAATTTGTAAAACGTACAAAACTGTTATGATTTGCACGTACATTTATAACATACATTAAATATAAGTAGTAACCTCACAGTGAGCAAGTGTATCAACTGGTTTTTAGATACATATGTGTTGATCTGTATTGGGAAACAAATATATACGTAATTATTTGCTTACATATTATTATATTATAGCTTACTATAAAACGAATGAACATGTTAAGATAGGATAATAAAAAAAGTATTTTTGTGTTGTTCTGTTAATTTATTTTATAACAGATTTCAAGTAAAGTGCTACGTACTTTTAATAAAAGAGGAAAAGGAAAATAAATTGGGAAACTGTAGAATTATTTGGTTAAAAAAAATGGTCTTGAAACCAAAGTTTAATGGTAAATTTTAAACTAGTTAATATAATATTAATGTAACTGTATAATATATGAAAGAGTGCTAATGGTATTTAAAGATTTTTAGAATTTATCTCAACAGAAACCTACTACCATCCATTGCAAATAAAAAAAATACCTCGTATTTAGCGTAAGCTTGCAATGCCGAATCAGCAAGTAAGAGAATTAAATGTTTGGCCTTTTTCTCGTTTGTTCAGACATCCGCGAAATTAATTAAGATAAGATATGAGTGTGCTAGAGAAGAAGTGAATGAGTGGTACAATTATAAATCACATAAGTGTAGATAGACGTGTCCGTAAGGAGCGGGTCCTCATTAGCGAGAGGTATGCAAGAGAAAATGCGACCAAAATTCTAGAATTGAAATCTTTGCCTGGGTGGGAATTCTTCACCGTACACACGATTAGCCAAGGTATTTGTTATGGATGTTGTTTTCGAAAGGAAATTTATTTTAAAAATATATTAATGTGTACCCGTAGGAATGAGGTCGCCAGACGTTAAACCATTCCTCGTCACCAATAAAATAACAGTCTGCTTTGAAGCAAAAAAAAAGTATCGTTTTGCTAAACTTATTTATTTTACATAAATGAGACAAAACAAACAATAAACGACACCGGTGACCGACAAATAGACAGAGTTATTATTCAGTATTGCCAACAATGTATTCGTATCTATTAAATATATCCTATCATATTTTATAGACAAACAGTGGTTATACTGAAATGTACTATATTTACAAAGCTCCCAGTCTCTCCACACAGGTCAGACTGAATAGACTGAGAAGGGCCGGTCACGTGCAGAGGATGCCGTCATCGCGAACCCCAAAGAGATTGCTGGATTGGCACCCAGGTGGTAGAAGACCAATTGGACGACCAAGGCTGCAATGGGAGGATGAAGTTGGGAGAGATGGGGCAAAATTGTTACGAATGTCAGATAGGAGGGTCGAAGCGGAGGACAGGAGGAGTTGGAGGCGAAGAATACTGGAGGCTATGACTCGATGTGGGCTGTAGGGCCATCGAAGAAGAAGACAGTGGTTATACTATATTCACATGAGTACACTACTCATTCTGGAAAATGTATAATATATAAAAAATATTCAATAGAACGTCGTTTATCAGGACGTCAGTTAACCGGAACGTCAAAAATCCGGACAAGCCAAGATGATGAAGCGCAAAAAAGACTAGGAAATCTTAATTAATACGAATGAAAACGTCAGTTTTCTAGAAGTTTTATTATATTTTATAGGAGTGACATGTTTCGCCCTTCAAAGGCATTATCAAATGTGACGAAACTTCAACTCGTTGCAGTTTATATACAATAGTAAATGGATCAGAATATGGTAATTATCGAAAATTGATGTGACTTTATACATTTTTAACAAATAATTATTTGGGTAGGTCAAGAAATATTAGAAGTGTTTCTTGGAACTCGTTAAGAAATTTTATGACAATAGTTGCATGGTTAGAGGATACAAAATGATATTATATAAATCAAAAAAAAGTTATTTGAGGTGGACAAAATATTTTTTGTTAAGTTATTTAATATGGAGTTTTACATCATTGTTCAAGAAACTAGTTAAAATCTTGTTAAAAAAAATCTCTGATTATTTTACCAATACTGTAGAGTAATGTGAGCCTTTTGATGTACACACATACTTGTTTTTGCAGTAAAATTTTCAATTTCATAGCCAATAATTGAGCCGAGGAAAAAAAATCGATTTACACAATATTTCTGTAAAATAATTAGCGCCCGTTTGATTATCCAGAAAAATCGGTATCCGAAATACCTCCTGTCCCAATTAGTCTGGATACGACGTTCTACTGTATTCTTATACATATACATCGTACAGAATTTGAATAAACACATAATTTTGAATGCCTGGATAATTATACATTCGATAATCATTTTTATTAAACATGTTTTGACTTATATTTTTGTAATTAAGTACTTGAAAAATCATACAATCTAATTGTGTATCATATCTTGATGTTTCGTCTACATATCTCATCTCTATATCTTATCTCTGGATCAGCATCTGATTATCACGTAGTCTCATGTTTGTTATAATGATCACACATTACATTGTAATTTCTCATTATTTATAGTTCTCTGTTAATTTTACTAAAATGTCATATTTTAATTTATGTAACTGATAGAGTTTTTATATCTAACGGGATATTACTTATATTTTATACAATGCCATATATTTTGTATTGTATGAAAATGAATAAAAGTTTAGAAATAATTGGAATAGGAATGAATGATTCCCGCTGATACCACTAATATGATTTATGGATACAATTTACGTAAGTAAATATACATTAAATAAAATATTTATTGCGTTTGATGTTAAATGATTTGATGATGAGTATAAATAAAATTATATCTGTTTAACGGCCGCAAGATCTGCCCATGAGAACTGATGCTCAATATATCGGATGGTGGCACTTCGGCTGCATTTTTTTCATAGTTTTATGACTCAAAAAGTAATTTAGAGTGAGAGAGTTCACGAGCTGGTCCCGTTAGCATTTCACGACGGCGCACTACATACGATTCGACCAATCTAGCTAGACAAAAGTCGGAAATCATTATGTTGAAATATTGCTTTTCTTAAGTATTACTATGCTCTTGAATGTTTTCTTCAACCGATAGCGCACTCCAAACAAATATTGGCGCCACAGTTCCATTACTGTTGTTGAGCGAAATCGCTGTTTCGGCTTAGGGTAGCCCGTCCCCCGTTCAGCGTTACAGTGAACGTCGACGTGTGCGGATGTCTTACTTTGTTCTGTGTGATTTCAAGTGCTTTTTAGTAATGGATTGTTAAACTAGAGGTAACTATTGATTTATTGTATTATTATAATCCACCAAAATACTTGTGAAGGCTTCGGGATACTGTTTTAAAGAACATCATTTTCAAAACCACAAAAAAACGCATAAATTGACTTTGGATAGTCTTAAAGTCTAGAGTCACGCCGGGTCACGTCATGATTTAGGTCTTAAAATATTTTTGCATCATATAAGTTTGTTGAGAACATAATCGTTTTTTGCTATTATGTGCTAGAATAAAGATTTATATTTTTTTATTTATAGGTGCCCGGATTTCGCGAAAGTCATTATTTGAATTTTGGCGTTCTACCCCGTTCAAATGCAAATTAAACGAAGTTATAACGTTTGCAAAGTCAAGATTTGTTAATTTTGTCCTCAAACAAGATCAAGAGAAGCCCTTAAAGATATTTCTGAAAAGGGAATGCGAAAAGATTCGTTCGAAATGGCTTCGTAAAAATAGACAATTACATTTATTTTTAAGTGCACACTAGGATTGGTTAAATGATGAAATTGTATTTAATATGTTTTACGAACCGCTCCCGAAACCAAATCCCAGTGTTGGCAGATCGAAAAAGCGTTTTGAAGATAGTTGCACTAAATCGAAACAGCGCAAAGTTCAGCATTTATTGGAAGAATATAACGATGCACAGCTATCTTTTGGTGCACAATTAAGTGTGCGAGGCAGTAGTAAACGAGACGCTGCTAATTTAATACAGGAAGTGTCTACAGCTTCGCCAAGACGAGCTACCGAGTATAAAAAAGCTAGAAGAAGAATTACCATAAACAAAGAACAACGTCCTTACACCCCGGAGGAAGCGTTGGCTTTATTTGTTGCAAACAATTTCACTGTGCAGATGTACAAAAATATTCAACAAGAGTCGAATGAAAGAGGATTCCGTCTATACCCATGTTACGATCATTTAGTTAAAGTGAAAGAGCAGAGTTACCCTCCCGTCGAAAAACTAAAAAAACGTCGAATTCAACCACAATCGTAAGAGAACCTGATGAAAACATGTACAGCTTTGGGATATCAAGCTTGCATGCTTATATCCGCACAATAGAATGCCTGCTAAATATTACTTATAGAATGGAAATAGCTGAGTGGCAAGTTAGGGGAGAGAAAAATAAAGAAAATTTTAAAAAGAAGAAGGATATGATAAAAGGTCAATTCAAAGAAGTTGGTCTCATTATAGACAAAATTAAACCAGGTTTTGGTACAAGTAACGATGGCAACACCGTAAGAGCGTTTTTTCACAATTATAAAACAACGGCTCGTATCACCGGTATTGAAGAAATTTTTATTTATCGTCTCAGTACTATTCTTGCAGCAATGGCGTCTGGCTATTAAATTGACTCTGATAAATTTAAACAATATTGTTTGGAAACTCGGGACTTATATCTTACTCTGTACCCATGGTATAACATGCCAGATACATTACATAAGATCCTGGTACATGGAGCAGAAATTATAAGACATTCTATCATACCAATAGGTCAAATGTCCGAAGAGGCTTCTGAGACAAAAAACAAAGAAATTAGGAAGGTAAGATTAGGTCACACATTAAAAACATCTCGTGTACGCACAAACTATGACTTAATTAAGTATTTATTAATGTCGTCCGATCCATACATTTCACTGTTGCGGAAACTACAAAAAAAGAATACAATAAAACATTATACAGATTTAAAATCATTGTTAAAGTCAAATTAAATTATATTTTATCAAGAAAATTTTGTTTTATTTACATCCATGTCTCTAAATTGCCATGAAAGATCATTTAAAATCATGTAGCTTTGATTCTGAATTTTGTCTAGCTAGATTGGTCAAATCGTACACTGTGCGGCGGGTCGTAATTTAATTTCGTATAAACGCCGCGCTACAATTTTTATTGATATCTTGCATCCGTTAAATGTGTTTTAATTACAAACATCAAAATTGATCGCCATTGCGGGGAGAACGTGACAAGAAAGAATTAAAAATCTGCTCTTTAGTGATGTAGTTTTTATCAATTAAATTAGATTTATCTCGGGCCCGGACGTGTACCGATACGATCTCGGGTAATTGATTGTTGTCTCGGAAGACTTCGGAGAAAAATCTAAAGAAACTGTTAAATCAAAATGATGAGATCAAGAACTATCAAGATTTAAAAGTTTCTAACTATATATAATATATATAAGCACATACTACGGCAAATTGCAATGTAATATGTTTAAAATATAAAATAAACTTCTTGTTTTAAACGTACTCATTTGATGTGCGTTAAATGAACTGAAAAATATATTCTTCTTAAAATAAACATTTGTAAAATACCAAATAAAACCAACTATTTAAATTGTATAAGAGATAAAAATACTATTTTGACAAATAAAATCGTTCGATTTTTAATTGTGAAGTATTAAAGTTAAATGTTAAACAACATGTAAAAAATCTAATTTTAGAATTAAATACATAAAGTAGATGTTGTAGTAGACGTTAGAGGATTGAAGTTTGCGCGGGAGATGCCTATTGGTGGCGATGAGGTTCGCAACCCATCACACCGCGTCTCTCGCGGGGGCGAAAAGAGATGGATGGAGTGCCGCATCGGTTAAAGTGTGGCAGTCCATTCTTTCTGCCTACCCTCTCGGGGAGACGGCGTGATGGTCAGTTAGTTAGTTACACAGAAATTGATTATTCGTTAAAACAAATATTCAGAAAATTCTTTGCCAAAGCATTATATAAAAAAAATGTACGTCTTAGCAAGACGAAATGTGTCATTCCAATTAAAATTTCTGTAATCGAAAACGGACATTTGCGTTCGTATTAATTATGTGCTTAATATGGGTCATTGTTTAAAAAACAACAAATATCTAAAAATATATATTTATGTAACTACCACACGTAGGTCTAAAATATTTTATGTCACATTTTAGCGTAATAAAACCCAGCATCCGATAATGCAAAGTCAGTTTCTTAATCAGTAAGAATGCTGCCTGAAGACAGTACGGGCTCGCTACCTCCCAGGAGGACAGAAGTCCATCTGATTGATGGTAAGGGAAGATATGCCTTGATTAATGTGGCTTCATTAGCAGTACGCCGAGCGCTAGTTAGGAGACATTCCAATACTCTGTAGCCCATTTTCCTATACAGTATTTTGATACAAATTGTTCGACAAGCCGCTCGGGGATAATGTAGGCGACTATGAGACTTGTTTAATTAAAATATATTAATGGGAAGGCTTGTAAACGATTTATTTCCATTCACGTTTGATATTACATGTTCGCTTTGTGAAATGTCAAGAGCCAAAGTAAAGCATTTAATTAATATTAAGTGACAGCGTCTCTAACGGAAATACAATAATAAAAAAATTATCAACTCTTCTAAAAGGATTCAAATTTGCAAACTTTCACTTTACAGGCGAATGCTCTATCCGTTAAAGCAAGATAATCGTGACCATTGGGGTCAAGATTTAAATACCCATCGCTTAAATAATGCGACTGTTGTTGAAAAAATAAATTATTTTTAATTAGTTTTTACGTCAAACAATTGTTGTTTATGACAAAATAAAATATTTTTAGAAATAATATTTTTTTTTAAATGTGATTTTACAACATGCATTTTCATATAATAATTAAATATAACGATGTTTTTTTAATATACAATTACTTCCACATTTGTCTTTATTTCTGGCCAGTCTGTCGTTGCCAGTGAGCTTGGCGAAATCGGTCGCTGAAGACAAACGTGGAAGTAGTAATAAAAAAAAACATCGTTTTATTTCATTATTATTTAAAATAAACATCCATCTATAGATTTCAGTTCAATCATTTGATTATAGAAACTAATAGAAACACACCTTTGCAAATGTTCCTAAACTCAAGTTATAAATAAATAATCTTTGGATGAATGAGATAACGGTTTAATTTTTAAGTTAAAATGGAGTGATATTAAAATAAAAAGAAACTGAAATAGTGAAAAATACCAGTACAGATTAGTGCGGGTATTGGACATGGCAGATACAGAAAATGGGAACGATATGATTGACACACACGTCTGAACAGTTAGAGAAAAAACGGAATTATTTTTTGTCCCCAACACAAAAGGTTTCAGCGGAATCTCCGTAACAAAACCGAGTTAATTTTCTATGAATAAAAAAACGCGGAGATCTTCTAGCCGAATCAAAATGGTCGACAGGCGCTGCGCACACTTCTGTCTTGGGGGTATTGACAATGGCATGGAGCCAATTCCATTAATGATAAATTATTTGGCGATTCAACAGTCACGTGCATGGCTCAAGTGCCACAAAAAGTTTAACGAGAAAAGTGACGGCAATTATACTCCAGAATCTCGGATCAGAGACGTGGCTGAGACCAAAAAGATTCACTTGTCAACGACACAGGGTTTTTTTATTATTATTTTTTGAAACATGGATAATATTAACGTTTTTTCATATTAAATAAATATTTTTCAACTTTAAGGCTTATTTTTAAAAGGTTTCTAAGGTTTCAAACCTTCATCATAGAGAGAACATAATAATTAATATTGTTCTGATGACGAAGGTGTAAAACCTTCGAAACATGTCGAAAAAAATAAATAACATTGTGTGAATTCAAAACAAATTCATCATTATGGAATTCATATTGTTTACGATTTATGTTTATAAATAAACGGAACATTTGACTAAAACATGAGCCTTCTTCTTTTTGTCCTGTCACACTTCCGTGGTGCAAAGGGCCTCAAGGAACCTTCTCCACCCGACTCTATCGCATGCCTGATGCCTAACATCATCCCAAGTGAGGCCTGCTGCCTTAACCTCGTCCTGCAGGGCTCTTCTCTAGGTGGCTCTAGGTCTGCCTCGCTTCCTCTTTCCCCCCATAGGGGACCAGTCTAGTGCGCCCTGAGCGATGCATGGAAAATAACTAACTAACTAATCCAGTTTACATGTGGAAGTGCGGGACACAGAAGGAAATACAAAGTAGAGTAAATGTGGCCTGGCATCCCATTGTGTTTGCGTAAATTAAATGTATGTCCCGGATGGACGGGGACAGGCCTAGAAAGTGTACGAGCGAGGCTGACGAAAGGGTGCCGCTGCGCCCTATAACAGCCTCGGGTATGTGGTGGGAACCCTTCTGTGTTCCTCTCTATAAAATAACTAACTAACCATCACGCCGTCTCCCCGCAGGGGTAGGCAGAAATAATGGAGAATGGTAGGCATCGTGTCATGCACGCGCGTCGATTTCTCTGACTCCTCACATGGCCAACATAGAAAAACATGAGTTTCAAAATTTAAAAAAATTAAAAGATCTTCGAATGATTTCGCTAAAAAGTAAGTGTAACGTTTCTGGTGGGTATCAAACAAATAAAAATAAACAAAATATATGGATAATGGTGTTGCGATAGAGTCGGGTGGAGGAGTATCTTTGGAGCCAGCATTCATTTGCCGATCTGCCTTTGCCGGATAATGTAAACTAATAAGTAATCCATTTTAGCAGTTATAGAACTATTCTATTTATAAAAAATATTTACGACTTAGTATAAGACAAAAAATCTCCATTCTAGTTACTGCATCGAAGCAAAAATGATGTAATTTAATTTAATTCTTTTTTTTAATGTCCTTTATTATCTAAGTAAATATAATGTGCAAATGCTACAAAGTTATTACAATTGGTTTGAAAAATACAAGTATAATACATAACATAGCATACCAGTAGTTATGCGGAGGTCATTAGTTCAAATTACATTGCTTCCGACAGCTCTAAACTAGAATTGTTTCAAGGAAACAGCGTGTAAAATATTGTTGTATAGAAACAAAAGCGGATTTATAAATAACGCAAAGGCACCAATTGGTAAGAAAAATCTCAATTTAATTGGTGGACAAAAATGTTGAAAAACGATTCGTTTGAAATTACACATTAAAGTTAGATGTAGCGTCTTTTGAGGTTAGTAGGAATAATCCATAGCGCTCGTGTGTACGTGAATACTGATACCAGAAGTGCTGGTCACACTGCAGATTGGAAACCGAGTTGACCGAACCAAAAATAAAGTGATTCGAGACGAGAAATACTCCCAGAATAAGAATACCGGGAAGCCGGCATTGCTTCACGAGTGTACCACCCCGACAATGGACGGCGAATAAAGGAAATCGTAATAAAATTTAGAAAGAACGTTCTCAACCTCGACTAGTTGGATCCATTTCATGGTTCATTCAGCGATTGACAACGGGGCAGGGGAGAGCAACCAAAGGTTCTGACTCAATATAATTTCATTCATATAACAATACACCTGTCATTACCGTGAAAACAGTAATATTTTTTTATCGAACCTTGACAAACAAAAATAATTTAAAATAAAACGATGTTTTTTTTTTTACTATTTCTACTTTGTGTTTATTTCGAAAGCAGCCGGTTTCATCAACAAACTTGTCGCTGTCGAAATAAAGACAAAAGTGGAAGAAGTTAAAAGACATCGTTTTTTTTAATGATTATTTTAAATGAACTTTCAACAAAAGATTTCAATAAAATCATTTGACTATCCTAAAAACGCCATTGAAATACGATGCTTGAATAGAGTTAATAATCACTATACACTAAAGAAAAAGATGGAGTAAAAGTAAGCGATCGAAAATAAAAAAGTTCAAATCTTTATGAAATAAAAAACTAACTGAATGAAATTTGTTTTATTTGAAATTTCTTGGTAGAAGATCATTGTAACTAAGGAAAATGTAAAAAAATAATTATAAATTCCATTAAAATAAATATTGAGTTTAATTCCACTTGGTTGTATGGCTGCGACCGGTTTCGGCAGCAGCTCGCTACCTAATCTTTTAGTGAGGCTATACCAGAAGATGGCAGCGAGCTGCCGAAACTGGTCGAAGACACAAACATTAGTGGATTTTAAATAAATATTCATATTAACAATATTTTTTACAACAAAAAAAAAACATTTTGAGTGTATACAAATTCTTGTAGACAAATACTGGATTTCACCCATTGCGGAAAAATAATTTTTTTATAAGGATTAATTGTATCTCAATAGAGACGAATATATAAATTGTTTTCTGGGAACAGAATATGGGAACAGTCTGACAAATTTTTGGAAGATGTACCTACGAGTATATACTCGTATGCTAGAATACTACACTTATCTTCACATTTTTTTAGTTCACTCTAAACTAGCGTCATCAATTAATTTAACCATGTTTTAGGCAAATTAAGAGAATATAGGAAAATGGTTCGAGGACCAGCGGTGGTCGTCCCAGGGAACAACGCGGCGCAGCCGAGCCGGTAGCAGCACCGCGGCGGTAGCTCGTGGGAGGTATCGGCCGCTTTGTCAAAGGCCTCATCTTTTTGGGACTTTTTTCAGGAACGAATCACTTTTCGGAGTGGCCGGACGACATAATCGCTAGCGGTTATGTGTCGTGATTTTAAATTGAAACCGGCGCATAAAAAATCGATGTCATTGGAACCTGTGAGAAATCAACGCCTTCAAAGGCGTTTTTTGTTTCAGCCTCCGGCGTCACACCCCCGGACTTCGGTAAATCTAATCTATTACACAATTACCGCCGCACAATGGATGGCGCGCCTCGCCAAAATTGCTATTTTAAGTAACATAACAATAAATGAGAATACCATATTGACACCCTATTAAGGCACTTGATAATAAGACGTTCTGCAAGATGAAAATTGTGTTTTAATACACATTTTTTTAAAATTGCATTTGTTGTCAAATGATTATCCACTGATTTGTAGAAGTAACCACCTAGAATAAGGCACTTAATAATAATACCACCATTAAGGCACTTAACAATACAACGTTTTGCAAGATGAAAATTGTGTTTTAACACACTTTTTTTAGAAAATAACAATTTATTGTCAAATGATTATCCCCCGTTTGTAGTAGTGTAACCACCTAGAATAACTTGTATTACGCTCACTTACAAAGTACAAATACTAAATGAATGCCGAACTCGAAATTATAAAGACAAGATGACAATTGCAAACTAGCGTTGAAAAAGACAAAAATAAATATCACACGCTTAATAGTAAACTGACTGATTATGGTTTAGGTCATAATTGAGTTAACATGAGACAGAGGCTTGTGTTAACGCTATCCATCTATTTTTCACAATGTTAACGCTATCCATTCGTACGTGTTTTTCGACTATTTTTGTTAAAACACCGACTTATGTCAGATTGAGCAAAATTTGCTTTTTCGAGTTAAGCCAGTGTTCTTTTAAGCGTGCGATATAAAGAATAAAGACTTCTATATTTTGTTTTTACACAACTTTATTTGTATAATCAAACTAACCGACTTCTCTCGCTGGAGCATCGACAGGGTTGCAAAAAACAAACATAATGGTGTAAAAACAAAGAACAAAAGTAATTTAGATTAATTTAAATGATGCCAACCACAAATAAACTGCTTCATATGAACGTTAAGACAAAGTAATTTGGCATCTTTGATATAAAATATAATTACAGTCCATTGGAAATAAAGAAAATAAAAATCTCTTAATAGTATATATTTAACATAATTCCACTTAGGTTTCATCTAAATGTAATTGTACTCGTACATTCTATAAAGAAATTATACATATATTTATTTTTTAAAGAAATTATAAACAATAACATTAATACAATGCATTGTAATTTAATTAGAGCTTTAATTGATCGCAATTACATGATCATTGATCTAAGGATATAAAAGATAACGCCATACAATACAAAGTTGATTATAAATAAATACATACAAGATAAAGTACTAGTCAGTCAATGGAATCCAAAACGAAAAGCTCCCATATACCACGGTGCGTAGCAACAATAAATCATTCCCCAAATTTAAACCGAAATGCAGAGAAAAAAATGCTAAGTTCGGTAGCTGTCAAAAAGTCAATCTCCAGGCGTAAAGGCCGGCCGTCTGCGAGTAATAATGTTTGACAATGGGTGTTATTACGTGAAAGGGGCCCGCGGGTACGGGTAATAACCGTGAATATTTAATAAGCCATTCCACACCATCATCGTGTGAGCTGGTAGCCCCGCACTACTGAACTATGCCTCTGTACCTCAACTTACAGAGCACCTACCTCTACCATACTTCTCTGCAATGTACAGTGGCAATAGGTGAGTTTATTTTTTAAGAAACTAACTTATTTACTAAGTAATCAATACGAAGTGGTAGGCAGAAATAATGAATCAAATCAAATCAAATCAAATCAAATCAGTTTATTTCATCAACAGACATCACAAAATTTATTTTTAAGGCATCTATTGAGAACAGGTAAAATAATATACTCGTATTATATATAGTATACTACCAGAAACGCATAAGAGATGGTTCAACATTAGGAAGACAGGATACTCTCCAGAATTGAGAGTATTTGCCTTCTGAACGTACTTTCACTAACATGAAAGACGTCGATCTCCGAGGAGACCGCGTTCAGCAGACTGATGAACCGCCACACTGTTCTCTCCTGACATACTTCTCTCGATTCCTCTATATTAATACATCGTGTCATGCACGCAGTCGATTACTCCGACTTCTCGCGTGGCCGATATTTAATATTTGATTGATTTGATCGTAACACGTTTTCCTCGGTCTTCTTATTTTTCTAGTTTAATTTAAGTAGATTACATCTTCTCCTCCGGGCTCAATCTAATGATTGGTCTGCAGCAATGCGACGCATCTCCTCTTCCACTCCGCTCGGTCTTCGCAACTCTCTTCAACTGCGCATAAGAGGTGCAGCCTATATCTCGGCAAATCTGGTCCAGGTACTAGCGAGGTCGTCCTCTGCCAATCGATCCCTCGATTACATATACTTTGTTTTACCATTGTTTCTTCATTCATTCTTAACATATGTCCGAACCATCTTATCCGAATATTCCTTTCATTATTTTGTTCAAAACATTTTCACTCACTCTGCTTTCACTTATATTTTCATTCGACACTCTTATCTTATACAGCTTTTTCACATATCTATCTAAGAGATCTCACGTCTACTGTATTTATTCTACTTTCGTTCTTATTTTGTCAGTTCCATGCTTTGCTTCCATACATAATAATCGGTACATTGTGCAGTGAGCTTTTTTGAATAGGCTTTTCTTTGCGACGACAACTTTAATTGCACCATTCACTTTATTGCCTGCCCCAAACCTTCTTTCCCTTAGCACTCTCCACTCGTCCATCATTTGTAAACATACTACCTAAACATACAAACTCATATATTGTTCGAAAATTATTTACGGATTCAAGATGACTTTATTTATTAAGAAATTAATTCACCACAGAAAAATATTTAAACGCATAAACTGTAACAGTAACAAAAAATCACCGGGCCTCACTGCTCATTGTAGATCTCTATACAAAATACTCTGATCTGTAGTGGACTCTTGATTTGTTCGATGAGTAGGAATTAGGAATAAAAAAAAACTCCCAATGGAAAATACTCTTTATGTAACGAAAAAAAAAAACACACTGCTATAAAAGTACCTACTTAAAACATACAAATATTTTTTTCATTTTAATGGCTTTCTTTATGTTAGAAAAATGATGTATTTATAAGGGTTGCAAGTCTAATAATCTTCTTTGGAATGAGAGTCATTTCTCATGACAAACATGAAAAGAAACATCAATTTAGCATTTTTTTTTTAAATATATTCCATTACGTTTATAATAGAGCTGAATTCATATTTCATATTTAGGAGGAAAAATTTCTAATCGTGTTTAAAATTATACGTTGTATTTGCCGTCCCCGCAAAATATATTATATGATACATTATTTTATTTAAGGATCATTAAAGATGGTTTGAACATATGGAAAGAAAGAATGGTAAAAAATATATATATTAACGATGTAAATGGAACCAGAAATAGAGGAAGACCGAGAAAAACGTGTCACGATCAAATATTGAATATTGTGCACGTGAGAAGTCAGAGAAATCGACGCGGGTGCATGATACGATGTATGAATGTTGAGGAAGCGAGAGAAATATGTCAGGAAAGAAAAGTATGGCATTCCATTCTTTCTGCCCACCCCTCCGGGGAGACGGCGTGATGGTTAGTTAGTTAGTTAGTTAGTTATAAATATGATTCCTTCTGCAAAAGCTTCCTCGTCAAACATTACTTCAAAATGGTTAAAGTTACCTTTTTCGTTTCTTATCACATTTCAAATTAAGAAAGCATTATAAGATTTTTCAATTTAGTGAATAATCCTGTAAACATTTACTTCAAGCGATTGTATTTTCAATTATAAGTCAAAATCAACAAATTGTATTAATGGCTAATGATTTTGTTTATCGATAGCGGCCTATGAGATTTTGTTAGTGCATCATTCTGGGAATTAATTTCCTACATAATTAAATATTTGTGAAGAGCGACGATGGGTGGATGACCGAGCGAGGACGTCCGCAGTCTCGTCTGGGCCACGTACCTCCGTAATAATATAACACACACACATAACAAGCACTAAAAAAATCTCATTGTGCAATATCTAATAAGCTCTTCGATAAGTTAATAACGTTCAATGGGCTAGAGGTTCGCGATTATCGCAAGTGACGTCAAAGATTGTTTCATTTAAGATACTAATATTTTTATACGGGCGCGCACTCAATTAATTTGATTTTTCTCTCCGACTATGCACAATTGACGACCTTCGTGGCAGAATGGTAAGAGCTCTGACTCCCATACCGAAGGTCCCGGGTTCGATTCCCGGCGATTGCAGTGTGATTGTCACACTCTCTTTGTTCTGGTGTAGAATTCACGTACCTATCTTATGTCACGAGAATCAATATAATAATAGCTAAATACAAATTGTATACAGTAATTAGGTTCAAACGACCTGTTGTATTATATATATTTAAAAAATATATTTCAATCTATTCATAAGCGATGAAACACTAAAATATGTCGATTACTTTTAAGAAGCACTATCGAATAAATAAAACATTGAATGTCAGCCACGTGATTAGTTGAAGAAATCGACCTACGTGCATGACACGATGTACGGTACAGTACTGCTAAGGTATTATCAAATATGATACATAAGTATAGTGTAAAAGTATGCAAAATGTGTCACCCCTAAAAATAAAATTAATTCAAGAAAACTGACATTTTCAATATTTGATAGATCGCCAACATTCGGACGAAGTACATAATACATGCATGGTTAAACTAAATTGAACGATTTTACTGAAATCCTTGAACTTAAGTTAATTTTAAATATTAATTAAAAATACATGTTTTTTAATAACTATAATACATCCACTCTTGTATTTTTTCAACAAAGACCGATTGCGCCAGGCTGGCTCACATCGACAGACTGCGACTGAGACTAGTTGACAAGTCTGTCAATGCTGGACAGCTTGGTGAAACCGATCACTATCGAAATAAAGGTAAAAATGGAAGTAGTTATTAAAAAAACATTGTTTAATTTAATTATCATGGTTTAAAATGAAAAAATTAACGCTTAACACTTCAATACTATTTTGGTCACAAACATGTGAAACAAAAGCTAAGAATTTGATATTAAAAATACCTGTTTATCTATCATCTACGGAGCCGTCCGGGTCTCCACACACCTCCCGTCTCACACACTTATGCAAATGCACTCTTTCAATTAATTTGATTCGTTTAAGGAGCGTTCGATTTAAATTGATGGCAGTAGGCGTTCTCGCCGCATAAAATTTTATAGCCCAGAAAATAAAACAGAATCCGAATCTTCATTCTGGTATTATCAGCCGTGCGAATTGGTCCGTCGCGAAAAAACTCATCCATTTTTTCTCCACACACAAGGTACTAGATTTATTTTTCTAATCGCATTTTAATGCAAATCAAATTTATGTATATCGAGCGTTACATATTAATTACGTTTTTATAGAGAAATTCTGTAGAAAAAAATAATTATATAACAGTACAAAATACCCGAGTTGTTTAATTAATTTTAAAATTGTCAACCTTGTGTGGGATACTATAGATCGATCTACAGATAGTATTAAAAAACAGTTTTAACCGATGTAAGGTTAATTTATTGGCAACAAAAAGAGTCATAATAAATAACCAATGCTTTAGTATTAATTATATTAATTAATACGAATGAATACGTTCGTTTTTTTTTAGAAATTTCATTTTATTTTATTGGAATGTCATGTTTTGCCTGTCTAAGGTATTATCAAATGTCCTTGATATTTGAAAATGCCATAGACAGGTGAAACATGTCATTCTCATAAATTATATTAAAACTTTTAGAAAACAAAAGTCATCTATGACGCTTTGAAATGTATAATTAAATAATTTCACGGTATATATTAATGATGTATATAGTAATATGAATAATGGTGTTATGAACAAAATAATGAAAGGATCATTAAGATGGTTTGGACATATGGAAATAACGAATGAAGAAAGAATGGTAAAAAAATATTTGTTAACGATGTAAATGGAACCAGAAATAGAGGAAGACCTAGAAAAACGTGGCACGATCAAATAAATCAAATATTGAATGTCGGCCATGTGAGGAGTCAGAGAAATCGACGCGCGTGCATTACACGATGTATGAATGTTGAGGAATCGAGAGAAATATGTCAGGAAAGAAAAGTGTGGTAGACCATTGTTTCTGCCTAACCCTTCGGAGAGACGGCGTGATGGTTATTATAAAATTTCAGTTCGACGAGTGAATAACTTCAATCATGAGTTAATAATGGCCGAGCCATAGAGGGCTCCCTCCGCTTACCCAAAGCTGTTATAGGCACAGCGGCGCCTATCGTCAGCTTCACTCGTGCACTCCCTAGGCCCGTCCCCCGTCCATGCGGGACTTGGATACTATAGATCGTCATAATTTTATAATAGCCCATAAAATCATGTACCATATTTTGCTTTGTTTTGTTAGATTTGGACATAGAAGTGGACTAAAATTAAACTGGATTAAATGTGGCCTATATACCCTTTTGCTTTTTTTCTGGAATGGTGCATTCTCCAGCTAATGTAAGTCCTGCGTGGATGGGGGGCGGGCCTAGAAGCTGACGAAGGGGCGCCGCTGCGTCCTATAACAGCTTCGGCTAAGCGGCGGGTAACCTTCTATGTCTTCATTCAACTGTTAGTTTGTTCATTTTGCATTTGTATTAACAATCACTGTATTAAACACAAAAGTCCGGATCGTCCATGTCAACATGTGCAACATCGAAAAAAAACATTACGTGTTATAACATTATGTGCTAAATTAAAAAAAAAAAACAGTGGGTTCGTGGAACATATATTGAATAGACAATATGTACACCATCTAAAAAGAACATTTTGTGTTAAATTATTATTACTTTGTTATTTTATTTTATATCATTGTATTTTATATTATATTTATGTTTTAGATTTATTTTGTGGGTGTTGGAAGATCGAAGTGTGCGCGAAAGATGCCTATTGGTGGCGATGAGGTTCGCAACCCATCACACCGCGTCTCCCGCGGGGCGAAAATAGAAGGATGGAGTGCCGCATCAGTATAAGTGTGACAGTCCATTCTTTCTGCCTACCCTTTCGGGGAGACTGCGTGATGGTTAGTTAGTTAGTTAGTTATCACTGTATTTTACCCTACAATAAATAAATAAATGTATATTTGCAACCAAGGGGGATCCAGACCACATTTAAGCTACGCTACTCTCCCTCGATGTCCCGCCGTACACATAGCAATGAGATGATGGTGTAAAGTAAATCGCACCGACGCATAAATAACGTGTGATTTTGTCTAATAATATTTCGATACACACCGTAAAACAACACGGCCGCGGGCACACCAGACTAACCCTTTAAGCGCATAGCCAATAATTTAATTTATAAACGTATGAGCGTGTTTGCAGTTGTCCCGCCTCACCTCGTAAATTAATTCATGTTAAACAATATACACGTGTACTCGGACAGCGAGATGTGTTGATTTTAATCTCAAGCCTTTGACAGTTGAATGATGAATGTACTCTTGTGTTTATGCTTATATAAGGTATCCTTCTCTTATCTGTCATCTCTAATACATAATGTAAATTAATTTATTATACATATTTAAATAATTTAAATGACATTAATGTACATACAGTTTATAGAAGAATACATAGAAAAATGTTTCTTGTGTAAAAACAAACTAACTAACTAACCATCACGCCGTCTCCCCGAAGGGGTAGGTAGAAAGAATGGACTCCCAAACTTTTCTTTCCTGACATATTTTTCTCGCTTCTTCAACATTCATACATCGTGTCATGCACGCGCCTCGATTTCTCTGACTTCTCACATGGCCGACATTCAATATTTGATTTATTTGATCGGGCCACGTTTTCCTCGGTTTCTCGTGTAAGTATGTAAATATTTATAATAACTATTTAAAATTGACATAAACGTCAAATTTTCTAAGTTTAATTCCTATATTTTATGGAGTGACATGTTTCGCCCTACGATAAATTGTTAGTTAAATCAACAAACGAATATTACATAGTGACCTTGCAGGCGTAACATTTTATTCCTAAAATATATTATATATCTTCTAGAAAATGAAACGTTTACATAAATCCTTAATGTAAAAACTATAATAACTAACTAACGATCACGCCGTTTCACCTAAAGGGTAGGCAGAATGAATGGACTGTCACACTTTTCTATCCTGAAATATTTCTCTCGCTTCCTCAACATTCATACATCGTGTTATGCACGCGCGTCGGTTTCTCTGATTCCTCACGTGGTCAACATTCAATATTTGATTTATTTGATCGTGCCACGATTTCCTCGGTCTTCCTCTATTTCTAGTTCATTTTTTTACTTAATGTATAAAAACATATATAATGAATTAATACAATTACATTTCGTCTATTACGAGTAATAAAACAATTTTTTTTTCTTTTAACAAAATATAGCCTTCCTTTTCATACAAATTTTAAAGTTTATACTTATAAAATATTTTATGAAAACACAAAGATTTAAATGTGAATCTACAATGCAAAGTAAAGGCAAATATAGAAGAAAAAACAATCTAATTGTTTTTATGTGAACAAATTAATCAAAATAAAATTATTATTTTAAATTATGAATACCATTTTTAAGATATATATTTAAATATTATTTAACAAAAGGTTATAATATTTTATGTAACAAGAAATGTACGTTAATATAACAATAATAATAATAACGTTTTCAAACTATTACGCAACGGCCATTTTCAGACTATTTTGGTTGAATTTTAAATTAAATGATAGTCGTGTTTATTAATATTAAAATATTTTTTCAAAATTAATTCAATATATTTGAATCTAAATGAAAACCACAAATGGGCGTTAATGGGTTATAACCGGGCGCCCCTGAGTTCTGTCAGCCTACATCAATCTATCAATTACTGGTAAACAAAAAAAACAGCCCATACAGAATGTACGGCGACCAGTGGCGGGTCCAAGAGAAGGCAATTAGAGAGACGCTGCGCTGAATTAATTTGGAGAATCGTAAGATTTTATTGTTACGGCCGACACATGATTATCACATCACTAGTCGAGCTTTATGACTACGCCAATTGGTAGTCTGGCGCGATTCGTCTTCGTGTTATTTTTAGATTTATTGACGAAACGTATGGGATTTTGTTTATTTTCACCGGTAATAGGACAACTTTTTAGGCAGATATTATAAGGCACGTGAAAATTTTAATAATTAACGCTTATGATTTCAGGCGTCACGCATTATAAAAACCAACATCGTTTTGGTAAATTAAAATGAAAAGTGAAGAACCTGAATTTGTTTCTGGTTTACGAGTATACATTGTTTCAACCATGAATTATAATTTTTAATTATCGACCGGTTCTGAAATTGTTTTACAGATACATATGATAAAGTTGTTTAAAATAAATAAATAGTTTTGTTTTATAGAATTTGTTTTTTTGTATACAAATACTTGTAGATAAATACTGAATTTTTACCGATTGTGGGTTAATCATTTTTTAAGGATTAATTGTATCTCAATAGAGACGAAGATGTAAATTATTTAGAAACAGAATATGACAGTCGAGGCGTTTACAGAACTTATGATCTGTCATTGGTTCGGTTAAGTGATCACTTTATGTTTAACAACATTCACCATTCCGCCCTTCTTACGACACCACGTCTGACAAATTTTTGGAACTTGTATACATGTTTTGTATTATAAATAAACATGTACGAGTATAGTACTAAACATCAATAATTTTACTTAATAATATTGTATGACAACATAAATGAAACTCTTAAAAAAATTATGCAACAAATATAAAACGCGTTGAAGCGATCATCTTATGATACATAAAGTTAGATTAATTATTTTTGAAATAAATCTATTTAAAGATAATAGCATAATTATTTACTAGGTGGATGAACTACTTATTACGCTTAAATTTATTTATATTCAAAATGTTTTCCAAACACAACAGTAATGCCAATTATTATTCTATCCCGTTTTTAGAAAATATAACGTTTCGAGATTTTATAAAATAAGAAGTTTATTTAAATAACGTCATCTTGATCATTTCATTTTACACGTGACATAAATACGACATAAAAAAATTATTACCCCACTCAGACTATTTACTCGATCGGTCCATAAATATTTTCTAATGATTTACATTAATCGATAATTTATTTATTACGTACGCCAATGCCCAGACTTAGTCATAAAAAATGAAGGCGTGTTTTAGTTATTACCTTAATAGAAAGGTTTTTTAACGGACGGTCAAGTAAAAAAAAAACAATATAAAAACGGAACGCGCAATTTGTTTTGGAAGGAAGGCGCTACTCTTTTGTTTAGTGGGTTTTGAATTAGGTATAAAGGGTAACAATTAAGTGACACGTGGGATAAAGGGATATTTTGACTAGCGGCAATATTTGTTTTATTTGAAAGCATAATATCTTAATATGAGAACATAATTCTCATTTTTTTAAATTATTAGGTTTGTCTGATAAATGATATAAATTAAAAATTCTTAAACGACAAAATTAGTAAGTTTTCGTCGAACGCCAAATAAAGAAAAACATGTATTATACTATATAATACGAAGGACTCTTACATGTATCTAGAATCAAACCCAGTTTTTTGTTATAATTTAAATAAATAAACAACACGTAAAAATTGTGCGTAAATGGCATTTATTCCTTTCTGCTTTAGTTAGATTATTTATAACAAAGTGCAAATAAAAACAAGCAGAATCGTAAATTCGAAATATGTTAAGATAAACTTAATCATAAAAGTATATAAAACAGCGTTTTTAATTTGATTTTATTTTTAATTCTGCAGTGTTAATGAGTTCCAATCTGTGTTTTGAAACAGAATTTTTTTATCAATTATAAAAACGACCAGATATGAACGTAAAAAGTCCATTTTGTTTCTATATTTAATATAAACGAAAACGTAAAATTTCTTGAAGTTTTGTTGTATTATATGGAAATGACATAAAGCCTCACAAAAACATAATATTTTTGGTAATGCTGTCAAATGAGAATCAGATCTTGAAAATGATCCGAGTCTTCGGACCTGGTGTTGCAGCGGGAACTTGGAGGCATGTGAGCAACTAAGAGATCCGTATAATGACCCAGCAACCCCTTATAACGAGCAGTGAGGTCGCCTAGATTGGGCACGTATGCTGAGCTTGAGAGAAATGCGATAAAATGTTTTCCCTTAAATTACTTGTATGAATATAAAGTTCAAATCTATTCCACGAAAAGGGTATTTTTGCCTTTCTTATTGGTCACTTTCAGTCCTGTAAACGAGTTATTATACCCTCCCAGTAGACAATGGGTTAATATCATTCTAAAATTTCCGCGGTTTAATATAATACTTTCGTTTTTATGTGTACTACAAAATGTAAAACAAGCCATTTGATTATAAGTAATGTAAGAACATTGTATACACAACTGATAAAAATGACAAGAAAATTGATGGAGGTCGATAATGACGTCCTAGCGTAGCTCCGTAGTTGTTGGGCTCTTGTGGGCACGCATTACCCATCGGGAACCTTCGTTCTCGGACTGATAAAATCGTTCCGGATACTTTTAATTTTAAAATGAGGCGGACCTCTACCTGGATTATTTAATAGAGGTATTATAATAATCATCTCTGACGAGGGGGAATGACCTGGAGAGCCCAAGGAACAAGCCGCCCGCCACCGCCACCGCCGCTCGAGCTTTTGGGATAATCTGTTATGGGATTAATTACACACTTCGTATTCGTTTCGAAGTTTACTCTAAACTCAGCCTACTTCATTTATTAAATGATTTTATATTTACATTTTTTTATTATCTTTTGATAAACTTAAAGCAAAAATTTAATAATATTACGGAATTTCATGATGTTAGTACCTTTAATCTATTTTATTTTCTTCTCGTTTATTTCATATCAGAGATTGGACAAACAATACGAGTATCACTTTTTAATTAATGATAAAATTTCTGCTTTATTTTTACTTAAGAAATGTTACAACATTTTCTAATGGTTTTGTTTCACAGAAAGCTTTCTAAATCCTTTATGGTAAAACTAGGCATGGATTCATGTAAAATGTATGGTGAGATTGTTACAGTTAATACATTAAGGAGGAATTCCGCGGGAATGGAGAGTCTTGTCTTATAGAATGCACCCATTTTCATCGGATGCGAAATGTTTAACCAAATTAAATGAATCGGCCGATACGTTTCTCGTGTTTTATTCAAACTGCATCTAACACGCTGCATTCGTTAATGCGTGACTCGAATGTATTAAATTATGAAAAGCTGTTTTTGGAAAGTCACTTGGAATACGAGTCACATTCTGCCGACGATCAGGGAAAATGAAATAATGGGAAACGGAATAACTTTCTAGGGGACCGACGAACGCGAAGCTAGTAAGCTGCCCATACGCTTTCACGTGTAATGAAAGATATGTTAATTTGGTGTGAACTCTTTGAAATCACAAGTGTTTGTAAAGATTCAATTTCTTCACTCTGATTGAATAAAGAAATTTTGAGTCGCAATTGCGCATATGAATGAGGTTTTGTTTCGCATAACAAAGACAAGATGAAAAACTGAGAACATTTTTGGTTTGTAACCCAGACGATCCTCCGGTGGGAGCGAAACCGGTAGTTTCTTAAAAATAATATAAAGAAGTGTTAAAACAAATTACAAAAATATATAATTGTTTTTAATTATTTGTTAGAAATTTGTGGGATTTTCGCAATATTAGAGTGTTTTACTTTATTTTATAATTGATTTAAGTGACGTTTTTGAACAAATAAGAAATTTCTTACGAAATTCGGATTTATCCCCTTGTCACTTTAATAACGGGATATAAGCTTTTGCTACTTTAATATCGAGTGCGACTCGACAAAGTACATCTTACAACGACATTTATATCGAGCTAGACTCGATATTATAAAAAGCATTGGGGGCAAAGAAGGTGTCTCTACGTACAGTGTTACTACACTATAACACCCGAAGCTCGTGGAAACGACACGAAGTCGGCCAAACCTTCCACCACAGTGGCAAGGGAAAGAGTAGAGAGGCCTTGCAATTGATACAAAGAAGAAAAGAAAAAGGATTTATAAGAAATACGCTTTCTAATCTATCCCAATATGATTGTTTACGCATTTTACGTTATATAAATAGGCGAAAATCCGGACGTCTTCAAAGAAACAGAACAAAAATATTTTGAATACAAGAGAGCGAAATAGGAATACTTTTAGTATCTCAGAAAGTAAGTCGAAGTGCACACAATGCGCATGCTCGAGAACGTTTCTGAGTTATTTTGAATTGTGTTCTTATTACAGTTGTATGACATTTAACAAAAAAATAAACCATGAAATTTAAGGATTTGGTTTATTTCCGAGAATATTTCATTAATTGTAAAATTTTTGAAGCGATTTGTGGTACGTAAAAAATAACAATAAACGATTGCTAAGGGTTAAACAAGCTTAATAAATAGTTTTAGAACTTTGCTCTAGTTTTAACTGATAAGTATGGAAATTAAAAAAATGGCCAGGCTGCGCTGGCAAATGTAGGTAAGCGGCTCCACAGAAAATAGAGCAGTAGTGAAACACGAATTCTTATTCCCATTCTCAGACTAGTTGTAAAATAAAGTCATTAGATAAATCTGAATCGAAAACAAACGCGATAAATTAAAACTAGCGTTATTCTCCACAAGATTGGCTCATGCGAGACACCATTATAAATAAGCTAAATAGAGTATTAACATAAATTATGTCGTGTTTAAGTGTCTCCATAAAACCACGGTTTAAGCCAACAAGTGATCTCCGAGCGGTTCGGCTCTGCCCCGGTCTCTGACGGTAGAAGAAAAAAATGGATTGCTACATTTTTATAGGCGGAAGATTTATAGAACACGTCTGGTGAGTAAGAAAATATAATTTCGCTCTGATTTGAAATACGGCACGATCTCGGAGAACGGATGCCGGTTGCGAGGGGTCCTTGAGTTGGGCAAGCGGCTAATTCGTTGTAGTCTAAGAAGTACTTATTTCACATTATTAAAAAACGCATGATCTTTCATTGCGAAACAAAATAATTGAACAAAATAAAATAAGCGTACATTATTATACATACACCTACTATTAATCAAAAAAGATAATGAATTAGTTAGAACAACATAATAGTTTATCGTGAGAAATGATTTTAAAAAAATATATTTTTTTGATTAAATAAAAACAACTATGTTTTGTTTCTTAAACAATTAAGTAAAGCTTCATATAATTTATTTGAAAGTTTCTAATGGGAGTAACACATATCGCCTTAATTGGGCATTATCAAATTTTCTATAAGATGCTGTAATGCCCTACCAAGTAAAAACCAAGCAAAAACTTCTAGTAAAGTAACTTTCTCATTAATATTATATAAAAAATATATCTCATCAATATTATTATAGTTACAATGAAATTAATTTTGTTTTGGCCAAAATAATGGATCAACAATAAAATTGTTACTTACTGCATTAATAATTATTTAATTAATACGAATACAAACGCTGTTTTCTAGAAGATTTATCATAATTTATGGGAATGACTATGTCGTTATAATGGAATGACATGAAAGGCGAAACATGTTATTCCATTATAATATAATAAAACTTCTAGAAAACGGCTGTTTTCATTCGAATTGATAAAAATATTAGTGGCGTGTTTTCTTTAAAGTATATATTTTAAGTATGAATGCAGAAGACAGACCTAGGTGGAGAATAACAGTGCATAAAGGCACGCAAGACTTTGAAGCACAGCGCAGATACGACGTCGCAGAGAGGAGGAGGAAGAGAAAAAATAAACCCCTGAAAGACGGCGACGGCTCCATTACAAGGGCCTTCTCCTGCCCCAGGTGCCCCAGAATATGTGGGTCCAGGATCATGTTCTTCGGCCACAAGCGGACCCACATCCGTGAAGGATAGTCTTCCTCGGACACGAGGGACAGCCGATGATGATGATGATTTTAAGTATCTGTATGTAAGCCTGAGGTATGAACTAATAAACAAGTACATTTTACTTGGTTAAAATGGAGAGAATTATGTATTTCATAGTACGTATGTACGTTATATGCGGTAGGTACTCACTTATCACGATCAGAGCCCTTCTTGGTATATCGTGTAGCCTGACTGAGCTGAGAGATCGGTAAGAAATGTTTTTATTAGAACCATCACTAATGGAATGGTAGATTATGTTTGCACAGGTGGCTTTCACATATTTAAAAATAAAATGAAAACAGATTTTACATAGGTACTAATGAAAAAATATATTGTTTCAATAAGAAATAAATGGGTGAATGGAGAGAGATATTGAAAGAAGAGTTAAGGCAAGTAACAAAGTCGATACTACACTCAAAGTTTTCGTTACAAACAAAATCTTTTCCAAAAAATCTAAAATGGTAGTGCATTGAAGTGTTCTAGTACCGAACTTTTTGTATGGAAGTGAAGCATGGATCTGGCAAAAGAAGAATGAATGTTTATACAATAAATGGAGTAGAAATAATGTATTTAAGGATATGGACTAAATAAAAATTCGATAACAATTTGAAGTACTTGCTAGAATTGAATTGTTTTAAGTGCCTTATTACAGTTGTTTAAAAGTACAGTGGATACGTGTAATATAAATTAAATAAACACAAAAGTCCGGATCGTCCAGCTGACATGTGCACCATCTAAACGAACATAATGTGTTATATAATTTTTATAATGTTATATAATTTTATATCATTGTATTTTATATTATTTGTTTTAGAATTATTTTGTACACGTTGGATGATCGAAGTGTGCGCGGGAGATGCCTATTGGTGGCGATGAGGTTCGCAAACCATCACACCGTGTCTCCCGCGGGGGCGAAAAGAGAAGATTGGAGTGCCGCATCAATTAAAGTGTGGCAGTCCATTCTTTCTGCCTACCCCTTCGGGGAGACGACGTGATGGTAAGTAAGTAAGACTAAAGTAAAAAATAGTATTCCTAAGTAATGAAAATTACAAATTGTTATTATAAATATATTTTATCATATTATAATTAAAAGGTCCATTTAGAATATTTAGCGTTCGGCATTTGAAATTAAAACACCGGAAGGTCTAATTTTGTACATAATTTTTTTTGTTGATAAATCTATACAAAAAGTTAAATAAACGGTTCATTTCATCCAGCTGAGTTGCAGGTGAACGTTTACTAATTTAAATGTTTACTATTAAGAAGGTAAGAACACCTGAGCTATTGAAAATGTGTTCCAAAACTCGTTAATGAGATAACCGACCTAGGTGTTTCGCAGTTTCTAATAATATGTAATTATAATTGTATTGCAAGTAGTTAAATAAAATGCATTATATCAATTCATATGAATGAAAACGTCTGTCTTCTAGGAGTTTTATTATATTTAAGATGGAATAAAAAGGTTTCACCCTTCTAAGACATTATCAAACGTCCATCAAATTACATTTAATAATGCCTTAGAAGGGCAAAATATGTCATTCCATCTCAAATATAATAAAACTCATAAGAGACAGACGCTTTAATTCATATTAATTATTTAATATGGAGTTGTACAAGACATAATAAATAAAGTGTATTGTATTATTATAAAAAGTAATATATAAAATATATCCCATCACACCGCGTCTCTCGCGATGGCGAAAAGAGAAGGATGGAGTGCCGCATCGATTAAAGTGTGGCAGTCCATTCTTTCTGCCTACCCTTTCGGGGAGACGGCGTGATGGTTAGTTAGTTAGTTAGTTATATTTTCAAAATTGTCACATGTCATTTGTATTCAAATGTCAGACACCGATATAAAAAGAACGCATGACGTATGAGAGCATTATTTACAAAATCATTTATATATTAGGAGTAGATCACATTGAAATAATTCCTGAAAAAATATTTTTTCAGAAAGAGTGTATGTTAACAATGTGAACCGAACACAAAGTACACAATTAGAAGTTTAAAAACGTTGCACTATAACAGTTTTCAAGTCAACCTTGTAAGAAATAGAAAAATCGACATGTTAGAACGACAAGTTGTATGGATGTAAAGGATGCTTGAGAAGAAAATTGTGATAGAGGAGTGTGGTGGTTAGTTGTATCTGCATACACCTTCGCTGTAACTATGTTATGGTTTTTCAGTTATAGGGAATACTAACTAACTATCACGCCGTTCTTCTGGAAGGGTAGACAGAAAGGATGGGCCGAGACGTTATTATATCCTGACAGCTCTCGAGACTCTTCTACTTTCGTACACCATAATACGCTCGTCCACTTTTTCCGACTTTGAGCTTGGTCGCCTTTAGTAATTGATTAATTTGACTATGCCATTTTTTTACTGTCATCAAATTATTTTTCCATTTAAAATACTTCTATATATCTTTTTAACTATTGTCCCCTCATCCATTCGTTCCATATGTCGAAACCATCTATGTGATTCTTAATTAATTTTATTTAAGACGCATTCATCTTTACCACATTCTTATATTAATTCATGGTTTGATATTTTGTCATGTATTGTTTTTCGCACTTTCTTCTAATCGATTTAATTTTAACAGTATTAATCCTACTTCCATCATTTTTCTGGGGAATACAAGGGAATCCATTTCAAATAAATACAAGGGAATCCATTACAAAGAAATACCAGGGAATCCATTACAAATCAATACAAGGGAATCCATTACAAAGCAATACAAGGGAATCCATTACTAAGAAATACAAAAGAATCCATTATAAAGTAATACAAGGGAATCCATTACAAAGAAATACAAGGGAATCCATAACAAAGAAAAACACGAGAATCCATTACAAAGAAATACAAGGGAATCCATTACAAAGAAAAACACGAGAATCCATTACAAAGAAATACAAGGGAATCCATTACAAAGACATGCGAAGGTATCCAGGAAATACGATTTGCGTAATTTAGAATTTTGTAGAACTTCTAAAATGAAGTGTTATTAGTATTACAATCATCCTAATATACACATTCCCATAGTACAAAAATGATTGTAAGATTCTCATCAGAAGCGCGACGAGTATTTATTCTATAATAATAGTATTCAAGTTATGCTTTTTAAAACGCGTGTACCTTGAAGAATGTTTAATACTTAAAATGACACATTTACAATAATTTTATAGCCATAATATACAACGGTCATAACTCTAAAGGGACACTGATAGTGCAATAGTAATGAATGCAGTTATTTTTCATCTTTACAATCCGACTTCTGGTTGCCTTACCATAAAACGGAGTTATTTTTCTAAATGGAAAATTGCTGTTCGTCTGATAAATTATACCTTCGTAATTTACAATAGTCTTTCACTATTTTGCCATCATCATTATAATTTTTACACAAAACTGGTTGACCGATGTTACAATAGCTTGAACAAAAATGTTTCTTGCGAGAGTTATTTATGTTACAGTTTTATAATTTTATAAGTACAGATATTTTCCATCTTAATCCATACCCGATGTTTATAACTGTTAAATAATGTATCTAATATTGTAGCACTGTTTTATATACAATATAAATCATTATTTAGGAAACAAAAAAATTAACGATCACCATGGCAGAGCAGCAAGAGCTCTGACTGCCATACCGAAGTTCTAGGGATTAATTTCCGGCAACGGCAAAGTGATTTCCGGCAACGGCAAAATCAATACAAAATCATTGGAAATCGAATGGAATTAAACTGCTTATTTCGGTGCCGTGTAAGGTCCCCCCAACGTTGACAATCACTGCAGCGAAGTCATTTTTGTCCTGCGCTACTTGGAACTTTGGATTTAAACTAAATATACATAATACAGGAATTTTTATGAAAGATGCTACGAAAATAAATAATTAAATGTTATGAAAATGGATTCTTTATAGAAATATAAAATATAAACAGAACATATCAATATTTTCTACTAATAGTGATAAATTCAAAGTCACATAAACCAATCGAAAATTTTCCTAATAGTTTAAAATGATGATTTACAAACTTCAGTTGGACATTAATAACTCAAATTTTCAATTAAATAGGGAAACCTCGTCTAATACTCTGGTTATTTATTATAATAATTGATTGCGCTGCAAAACACCATCACCGTGAACGTAGGAACAAGTCATGAACTGGATTTCGTGGGTCGGGGGTCAAGTGTTGGTTGGGAAACAGTAAACGTCAGTCGGATGCCGGGTTCGAATCTCGCTCGTGACCGGCCCACCGAACTGGAGTGGAAATATTAAACGCCTGTTGCGCAAGACGGGCGCCAGGACCGGCTTCAGGGATTATCCTTCTCTTTTAATTATATTTTTAGTTTATTAAAATGGGTATTATATCATACAGTTTTATAAAATGTTTAAATCTGAAACACTGTTATTATACATATCACAATTTATTTTTAAGATATTTTCGCGACAGCTGTTTCGCTAACCTATGTTGGCATCTTCAGGTGTAACAAGTTGTTTGTTATTGTAAATTTTACAAACAAAAGTGCTGGAGCAGTTTGTGTTATCTGTGATGACCTATGGATGCGAGACATAGTCGTTAACTAAAGAAGCAATGTACAATATTAAAGGTGCACAACGGGCCATGTTAGGTATCTCGCTTATAGACCATACGAGTATACCCAACATGGAGATTAGAAGACGCACCAGGGTCACTGATATAGGGATACGCATTGAGAGGATGAAATGGCAATTGGCTGGACATGTGTGCCGATGGAAAGAAGGAAGATGGAACCAGAGGGTTACTGAATGAAAGCCAAGGTTGGGCCGGAGAAGTCTCGGGAGACTGCTTACCAGGTGGAGCGATAATATTGTGCAGACGGCGGGAAGGGCCTGGAGAACACTGGCGAGAGATCAAGAGGGATGACGTGGGGATGGAAAGGCCTACGTCCAAGCCTTACGAGACAAGCTGACGAAGAAATTTAATAATGTTGAAGTATCATAGCGCTTGTTATTTTTATGATGCTCTTATAATTTAAAAAATAATATAACAAACTATATGTAATTGATCAGGTTCGAACATTTCGATGATGTAGGTAAGACATTCAAATTTTAAAATGAAAAAGTAATTGGGTATGTTGAGGATGGGCGGGTTGAAGTGACGATGGGCTGGCCATATCTGTCGGAGAACCGACGGCCGATGGGGGATAGGGGTTCTGGAGTGGAGACCGCGTACAGGATTTCGCAGAGTTGGACGTCCCCTTGCCCGCTGGACCGACGATCTGAAGAGGATTGCTGGACATGGATGGATGGGAGCGGCAATGGATAGGGGGCGGTGGCGTGCTTTGGGAGAGGCGTACATTAAGCAATGAATGACAGACGACTGATGATGATGTTTAAAAAAAAGTGTTTTAATTAATAAAAATTACAAAAATATATAATTTTACAATTTTAGAGTGTTGATACCTCAAATTAATTATAAAATTAAGTGTGTTCCTTGGTTCGTCTCTGGTGATGGTGGGCGCTCCTTGGAATAGGGTTGCGATTAAATAACCTATTACAATAAAGATTCGGATCAGAGCTATCTCGAGTCGTAAAATATAACCAAAAGTACCTAATTCGAACACACCGCTCGCCATTGTGACATATAAGGAAGTACAAGTGATTGATGGAAGACGAGAACTGCAGCGACAGTCCATTGCAGGGAAACCGTGACAGATAGAAATCGCAATTATTGTTTGTGCATAACAATGTCGTAGAAATTTCACGCTAATGCCAATTCTCAGCTCATAATAGATAGAACCAAATGTAAATATTAGATTGTACATATTTCCAAGAAATCATTTAAAACTAAAACTATCTAACTAGCCATCACGCCGTCTCCCCGAAGGGGTAGGCAAAAATAATGGACTGCCACACTTTTCTTTCCTGACATATTTCTCTCGCTTCCTCAACATTCATACATCGTGTCACACACGCGCGTCGATTTCTCTGATTCCTCACATGGTCGACATTCAATATTCGATTTATTTGATCGTGCCACGTTTTCCTCGGTCTTCCTCTATTTCTGGTTCCATTTACATCGTTAACATATAATTTTTTTTAACCATTTTTTCTTCATTATTTTTTCCATATGTCCAAACCATCTTAATGATCTTTACATTATTTTGTTCATAACACCATCATTCGCACCGCATTCACTTCTTATATTTTCATTCGACATTCTATCTGACACAGAGTATCTACACATAAGTCTAAGACATCTCATTTTTACTGCATTTATTCTACTTTCATTCATATTTTGACAGTTCCATGCTTCGCTTCCATACATAAGGGTCGGTAGAAGAACACCATTGTGCACTGCCATTCTAGCTTTTTTGGAAAGGTTTTTGTTTGCGATGACAACTTTAAGTTATTTAACAAATAATTTAAAATTTGTTTTAAAAAGTTTTTGTGTTTAAAAACTACGTGGAGATCATGAAAGGAAAAAAGTAGCATTAGTCTACCTCAAAAAAAGATAGGCCTGCTACCTAATCCCAATCCGGTGAAGAAGACGGACGTGAGTCGCACGGGATAGAGAACGTTTGAAGAGGTCTACACCCAGCAGTGGAGATATGCCTAAGTAAGAAAAAGGAGAAGATTTTAAATTTATAATACTAATATAGCTGTCAACACCCGCACAGTTGACATTTACAAGACCGGAGGGAAGACGCAGCGTGGAAAGACCGCGGCTCGTTGGCTTGACGATTTTTCGAAGGATCTGCAATTGTTGGGAATTAGTCCTGAGAAGTGGAAGTCGAGAGCTCAGGATAAGATCGGCTACAGAAACTTTTTGGAGGTGGCATGGTTCACCCCGGACTGTAAAGCCAGAGAGAAGAAGAATATTGATATATCGATGATCTGACAATCTGTGACACACTAATTGTATCTCCTGAGATGATGAGGTCCAACTGTCCCTTCATCTCTTAGGTGATCTTCTAGATGGACGATGTCCAGTGGGAATGTTGTAAGCAGCTTTATATTCGAGTGTGTCACTATCCATTCTGGCTACATGTTCCATACAGTATCTTCTTTTGGATCTACTACACCGAACGATGTCCTTTATTTCGTAAGTTTTTCTTATTTATACGGACACGACAATGGAGTGTTTTTCAAGTAATGGATCTCAGAACCTTCATCCTTGATGTACTCAAAAGACCTTTAGTTCGTATAGTGTCGGCTCTCGTCTTTACTGCATACGTCACGATAAGTTGCACGCATGTCTTGTAAATTCTGACCTTGCTGTCAATATAACATACATGTGTTTTATCCAGACCAATATTACTATATTAGTATCAATTTATTGTTATTTATTGATAATGCGTGAAATTTGTTTACATTATTAACACATTTTTTGAAGTAAAGCAATCGATTTTGAATCATTGAAATAAAATGTAATAATGGCTTGTTTAATAATTGTTTCATAAAAAATAGCTGTCTTTTAATTGTCGATTCAAAATTTAAATTATCAGTACGGTATTTTTAAAATGAATATTGAAAAACTTAAATATATAAAACGAATTTGACGCTGTTTACTAAAATAGCCTTTCACAAATATATAAGAAACTTGAGGTTTCGTAAATACACGAGCGTTGAAATCTTTTTAGTACAAATGTTAGCCGCTCACGTTAGTTATCCATTTAACGTAAAAATGCTAAGTAATATAAAAAATATACTAAAATAGAACGAAATATGCAAATACCAAGTATTTTACTCGATCGTGCAATAACAATTTTAATTTTCGATGATAATAATTTTGTTTTGTTTGACCAGCTTATAATGCATTTTAACGCTGTTTACTGTTAATACGTAAGATAAAACAATTTTTAAAATAAAGTTTTACAAAAAAATATTCGTACGATAAAACGTAGGTGTTCGTTCGTGAAGTTTTCGTCGTATTGAAGTCCACGTATTTACATGTATTTCATACAACGGAGAAGTAAGTTTAACAAACCATAAACAAGTCCAGAGGGGAGAAGTAATAAGGTGCCGAATGTGCAAAAGCCGAATGCGCATGCGCGGCTTGCAATCAATTATTGGGACACAATTCACCCGCCCCACGAGATAGGACGACAGCGCAGAGAACAGACATTTGTTCAAGTAACAGATTTCGTTAATTGAATTGGCGGTGACTTCGTGGTCGGAAAATACTTATTCGTACACCGTGGAAGAATTGCCTTTACTTAAATAAGTATATTTTGCTGAGTATTAAATAAAATCAACTCTTCTTCTTCTCTTTTTTTTAGATTTTGTGATCTGTTCAGATGGGATATCAGTCTTGGTTCTGTGATGAAGACGTCCAATATTCTCTCTATCTCTCTGGTGATTGACGGCTCTCTGAAGTTTCGTGCATTATGATTTTGAAAATCTTCGCCGGGTCCATAATCTCAACGTGGTCGAGAAATAAGACAGAGAAGACGATTCTAGACAGACCCTCCATCTTATAATCAATTAAATATATAATACATATCCACAAAGCAAAAAATGTTTACTTAATATGCTAATTTATTGATTATATTTTAAGCCTTATCGCGAGTGACATAATAGGAGAGAGAGAATAACATCAATATTAAATGCTGGAGATAATAAATTGCTTTATTTTATTTGCAAAATTTATTTATCGAAATATGAAATGTTGGAGGTACATTTATAATACAATAAGGCCAACGTTACGCTATATACGCGAGAATTACATTTTTCATTACTTTATTTTTATTGAATATGTATTATTTCTTGAGGTTTTATTATATTTTATGGGAATGACATATTAAGGCTTGCTCAGGCATTTGCAAACGTCAATAACTTTTTTAGTAATATTATATATTCAATATGAAGTTTTACACCATTGTTCAAGAAACATTTTCTCTTTGCATTGAACGATTTTTTGTTAATGTATTTAAAAGTAATAATAACAACATTTTACTTCATTATATTGTACATTAAATTGAAACAAAAATGCATTCTTACGTATAGCAAAACGTTGAACGAATTGGTTTTCTCTAATATGTATATTCTAATGTTCAGTACGATAACATATCCGATGTAATATACCAGTTGCAAATTGCATGTTAGCTACTATCAGATGTCAGATATATCCTAAAGATTAAAGTATACACAAATAAAATATACAGCTAGAACACATCAATACATGTTCTTGGCATTGATACATAATAAAGATTTACAAATATGCAAATTGTTTTCAAATAGATAAAGATTGTATTTTGAAGTGAAGTTCAATGATTGGCATAACATTAACAAGAATTCAAACATTTACTTTGCAAACGCTGCTACCGGTGAGTTAGTTTTATATTAAATTATTCTTGTTAATTGAAAATTGTTGGTAAATGTTCATTGCAAGTAATGAACATATTTTTTGTAAATAAAAAAAATCCATATAGTTTAATTTAACATAATTTTCAGTATCGACCGGTTTTGCAGCTCACTGTCTTCTAGAAGTGTAATACATTTAATTACATAATATAATGTATAAATATTACAAAGGAACTTTCTATTTTCGTTACTTTTTTTTTTCTTAAAAAAGACTAATATCAAAGATTTACATCAATGATATTAGAATTTATTTTACAATCTTCAATGTGAGCAGAAAATAGCTCATTATTATGAAGAAGGAATCTAGTCGTGTCCAGGCTTGAACCCATGTCCCCTGGATCAGGAGCCAAGCGATCCATCCCCTAGACCACCACCCGAATATATTATATTAACAATTTACCTATACATAGATAAATACAAATTCTGTTCACAAAAAAATTAACATTGATTCTAAATTTGTTAAAAAACTTTGTAAAAACGCATAAATTGATTAACTGGTCAATTCTAAATTATTG
The DNA here is from genome assembly GCA_022606425.2 of Lepidostoma basale. Taxonomy (NCBI): domain Eukaryota; kingdom Metazoa; phylum Arthropoda; class Insecta; order Trichoptera; family Lepidostomatidae; genus Lepidostoma; species Lepidostoma basale. The sequence goes on from JAHDVF020001352.1 coordinate 242,601, forward strand.
TTTCTTAAACAATGATATTAAACTGTATATTAAATAATTCATATGAATGACAACGTCTATATTTTATGTGAATTATATATTTCGCATGTCTAAAGCATTATCACATGTTTATGATAATACCTTAGGGCGATACATGTTATTCACATACTCTATTAAAAAAATAATCTAGAAAACATACGTTTTCATTCGTATTGATTGGTCAGTTCTTATTTGGTAAATATTATATATAATATTGAAGATGAGAGATTTGCTAATAAAACATCATTCAATAAAGACATTTTATACGTATTAATGCTTATTTTCAATTGGTTACCTATTCACATGCATTTCTATTAAAATTCAATTTGTGCAATTTGAATATTCACGTCAGTTTAAAATGGGCGTCGATATTGAATTACCGCGGACTAATTTAATTTTGTCACTTCAATGGCAGGCCGGATGGCTGAATGCCAGGCGCGACTGATCGGACCGGGATGTCGGGAACGGCCTGTCAGGTGCGCCTTCAGTCTCCCGCTACTTCTGCTGTCCTGGTAGCCGCCGTAATGAGAGTACCAGGGGGACATATCTTGTTATGGAATGGCGTGTCCCTGAGACGTATTTATATCTGCTCTTAGTCCACGGCGGCGAGGGGTAATGGGAACCCGGAATCGACTCAAATAAGCTATTGGTATCAATCGTGAAGCGTAAACTGATCCACTCACGTAAAAAAAATCGTATTCGTATATTTTACTCTGAGTACTAAATATAATATATTTTATTGTACTTATCAACGGAATTTTCTCACGTGACTCAAAATAAATCCAAACAAGTTTTTTTAACATTTTAAAATCATTTCGTTCATTGTTTTAAATATAAGATTTCACATTTCGCTTGTCAAAATTTTCACAATTTTATTTCGAGTTGAATTTCCGTCTGTATTAAACAAGAACACGATATAAATAAATGCTTAATTGAATGATTACTAAGTATATATATTTTTTTATTTACAAGAATTTTATTACCGTTATTCATAATTTAATGGTGTAAAACTCCATATTTAATATTAAATACGGATGAAAACGTTTTGCGTTGCCAAGCTGAAATGTCAGATGCTTGACTTCATATAAAAATATAATAAAACTTCTAGAAAATTCACGTTTTTATTCGTATTAAATATATATTACGGTTATCTAAATAAATTAAAAAAAAATACATAATAAAAATTATAAAATAATAAAAAAATATAATACGAACAATATAAAAACTTTCATGTTTTATTTATATCATTCGTGATATGTTTTCACAAAAAGCAAACTTTCTGTGTTTCAATAAGTGATCAATAGAATTTCAATAACAGCAAATGGTCAAAACAAATAATACGACAGGATATTAGAAAAAGAACGATTAAAAAGATACGTACAATAGATAATGCATGACCAAAAAGTTACATCCGTAATCCTAGTGACATCGTATTCATTTGTAGCTTTATTTCCAAAACAATTTACTGCATTCCCACAGGATTATACGCACTAACGTTATATAGGAGAGTGTCTAAGGGAACTTGATATCTCGGTATGCAAACAAGTGTAGCAAATGGCTTTAATGACGCATAAATAAACTTGCATGCGTCTCATTTACTGCAGTTGATGCTGTGATGTAGATTAATCTTCCTTGAATGTAACTGCTATGAAGAGACAATTAACAAGGTAGTATTTTACTCCTGGAACAGAATATATAATATATTAATTGGTCAACAATTTGTTGAGATCTATTTTCCGATTTGATAACACTTTACAGTAGTAGGAAAGGAACGTGTTGTGTGGATTTGAGTTGTATAATGAATATGAATGAAAACATGATATTTATAAGAATATCTTAATGAGTGATTTTTATATGAATTGAAATACTCTTATTCCACTATAGAGTATATTTTTCTGGAAACGTTTTGAAGGTATAAAACTTTCATCGCCGGGATAACTAAATATACTCAACATACTGAGATTATTTAGTTTTCGTGCCGATTAAGGTTCTCGATTTATCGAAAAAAATATACTCTCACAACAACAAACAACAAACCATCACGCCGTTTCCCCGCAGGGGTAGGCAGAGAGAATGGACCGCCACACTACTCTATCCTGGCAAACCTCTCTAGCTTCCTCCACATTCATACAACGAGTCATACACGCACGTCGATTCCTCCGACTTCTAACATGACCAACCTTTAAAATTTGATTAATTTGGTCATGCCATGTTTTCCTCGGTCTGCCTCGACTTCGTACCCCATTTACATCATTAACGTATACTTTCTTAACCATTCTTTCTCCATCCATGCGTTCCATATGTCCGAACCAACGCAGCGATCCTTTCATAATTTTGTTCATAATACCTTCTTCCGCTCTACATTCCTTTCTTATATCAGCATTTGAGATTCTGTCGTATATCGTTCTACCACACATACGTCTTAGGGACCTCATCTCTACCGCATTTATTCTACTCTCATCCTTCTTTTGCCAGTTCCATGCTTCGCTTCCATACATTAAGGTTGGGACCAGAACACCATTGTGAACGGCCGTTTTCGCTTTCATTGATAAATTCTTGTTTCCAATAACTATTTTTAAAGCTCCATTCACTTTGTTACCCGCACCAACCCTTCTTTCGACGTCACTATCCGCTCGGGCATCTGCTGTGAACATACTACCTAAATACACAAATTCCCTCACCTGTTCCAAGTTCTCTTCGTTCACACTTATATTACAAACTGTCATTTGCTCTTCCCTTTCGAAAACCATCACCTTTGACTTTCCGACATTCATCATTAATATTAGAATTTCAATATTATATTGAATGCCTCAAGTTTACCAAAAAATAATTCCCAATAATTAATAATGCCATTACCACAGATAAAGATACAGTAAACAATTGATAATAATAAAAATAAAAATTATTGCTTGAACAATGGTGTAAAACTCTATAATTTCGAGAAACTTTATATTCATTTTACGTGTTTTATGATAATTACCTAGCAAAACAAAATACGTTGCTCCCATAAAATTTGAAAGCGGGCATATTTATCAACATTAAATGTGTGATTATAGATCATAATAAAAATAGTCAAAATTCATGAACCCTTGTTTTATTTGTTGATACTTGAACAACGATGTAAAATTCCATATTAAATAATTATTATAAATGAAATTTTTTATTTACTAGAAGTTTCATTATATTTTATGGGTATGAGATGTTTTGCGTTGCTTACGAAAATAATTAGATATTGCCTCAGCAAGACGAAACATGTCATTCACATAAAATATAATGAAAATTTTAGAAAATAGAAGTTTTCATTCATATATTCGGATTTAAGGAGCTATTTAAGGACTCAAATAGGATATGTATTTTGTAATGTGTATTATCATATATTATTTTTTGGTGGGTTGATATCATATAATATTATGCAGTTAACTAACTAACTAACTAACTAACTAGCCATCACGCCATTTCTCCGGAGGGGTAGGCAGAGAGGATGGATCGTCACAATGCTCTGTCCTGGCATACCTCTCGGGATTCCTCTGCATTCATACATATTACCATACACGCACGTCGATTATTCCGACTTCGAATGTGGCCGCCTTTTAGTAATTTATTAATTTGGTCATCCCATGTTTTCCTCGGTCGTCCTCAGCTTATATTTCCACTCACGCTGCTTTCGTACAACTTTTTAATCATTCTACTCTCATCCATTCGTTCCATATATCCAAACTATCTCAGAAATTCTTTTTTAAACTTATTCATGATGCAGTCATCTGCCTTACATTTCTTTCTTATGTCATCGTTTGGTATTCTATCATACAACGTTTTCCCGCACATTCAGCTTAGTGATCTCATTTCTTAGTAATAGTGTATTTTTTTATATTATCTAGATTTTAAATAATTGCATATATTATTGTACAAAATCATACTCATACATTGCACAATGCACATACTCTCATCCATTCGTTCCATATGTCCAAACCATCTCAGGGATCCTTGTTTAATTTCATCCATTAGGCAGTCATCTGCCTTACGTTTCTTTCTTATTTCATCGTTCGGTATTCTATCATACAACTCTAATGTAGTATTTAATAATAATTTTACTATCTATATATTTTAACGTTCTTTTAACCATAAATCCACTGCGGCTATCTCGAACACGGCTATTAATTTACCGCGATCCTGTGAATACTAGATAAGCAGGACGCTTTATAGAATATAGGCAGGAGATGCAGTAAAACAGGCCGTCGTAGAGCCGGTGCGGTCACGGCGGGCTAATGGATCTCCGCGGACAGCATCACTTCTGCTCTCCCGACACCCGGTTTCCTGTCCCACGTCTCGTACGAGGAGCATCCTCATCTCGGCCATTCAGAAATTATCTGCATTTGAATACAACGAGATCAGGACGTGCGGACACTTAGGTCAGTGATGTACATTCGTTTATGTCCCAACGGTAGGAAAGTGACTTTACTTGTTGCCTAAACGTTATTTTAAACTCGATTTTAATGTTTTCTTATCAATAAAACGTTTAATGTGTGTTTTGAACTTTCCAATAGTATTAGTTAAGGGGTAATTGGATCGGGTCACTCTGTCTTTAATGGCAATAGATTTTATTCTACGTTCACCATCACTGTGTTGTAGATTTATAATTGAATTTTTTTTTTACTTTGTAACACAACACATTATTTGAAATTTAAAGCTTAAAAGTTTAAAGTAATTGGGTTCAAAGGACATGTTGTATATTAAAAACATTTAAAGTTTTTTTTTTTGTTTTATTTAAAACGATTTTTTGCAATGTCCTCATTCAAATAATTGTCAGTGAGCACACCTCCGAAATATACTTTGGGAAGCTCAAAATTAACTAGCATGAACATTACTGCAAGACAATAAAGAAACAAAAACTAAGGCTCTAATTTAGAAAAACAGCAAATCCAGAAATTCTGTAATATAACATATATAAAGCACTCAAAATGTATGACGATATTCGAGGATGTCAGAAATGAAAAGAATATAAGCAAATTGTAACCTAATTATTATTTTTAATTATTAAATTTTTTACTAGACTAACTAATTTTTATTAGAATAACATTTTTATTATGTACCATATATGTGTACTATTTTAAGTAAATAAATAAACAAAACAAAAAACCCAAGAATCCCCTTCATAGGGCGAGGAGATATAATTTATCAAAGTTTACGAAAATTAATAATGAAATCACAAGAAAGTTAAGAAACTTATAAACAGCAATAAATTATTTAATGACCTTTGCGATGGAGAATTTAAAAATATCTAATTTGATGTGGAATTTTACACTATTGCTAATTCGACAATGAATGGATTCAAAATAATTACCGCTATGTAAATAACCAGCCCACGACGTAACGGTTCTTGCAGAGAAAAAAGATCGAATCCTCTGAAACAACACCTGAAATGTTCCAGCGGAGATGCAGGTCGTGATCATCGTAGATCCGCCAGAACAGCAAACGTCTGCGGCATTACTCATTGGGAAAGAGTAAGCAAAGTAGCTATTAACTTGTACGGGTATTTGCTCAGAGCTGAACCTCAATAATTAATAGGAGACTATCACGACGAATGGTGGAAGGCTTTGAATTGAGTTACTTAAATTTTCTTATTATTAAAAACTAATTTTCTTAATTTAATAAACTCATTACGTTTATTTCTCCAAAGGGGTATTGCAAAAAGAATAAACCACCACTATATTCGATGTCGATTTCTCGTGCCAAGTTTTTTCTGATTTGATCATGCCACGTTTCCGCGGTCTTCTTCTATTCCTCTTTCCGTTCATATCCTTAACGTATGAGTATACTTATCCTCGTATACTTTCTTTATCGTTATTTGTTAGTGTACGTATAATATATTATTGTCATGTGTCTATCTTAATAAACCTTTTATTATTTTGTTCAGAACTCTTTCATTCGCACTGCCTAATGTTTGCATTTTAAAATCTATCGTATACAGATTTATCATACATGTATGTGAGGGATCTCATTTCTACTGAATTTATTCTACAATATTATTAGACGGATATTTTGTTTTATAATTGAATACATATTTTTTAAAATATTTTAAAAGCAATTACTGCTACCAACAATATCATAATGTTAATTTCAAAACGCATGATTTTTCACAATTTATTGAAAGACTTGCTTGTAAGTATATTTCAATTTAAAAAAAGTTTTAACCATACACAAATGAAACCACTTATCTCTCATAAATTTGAAGAGAACCGTCTGAGATGGTATGGATACGTCATGCGGTGCACAGTCAACCATGTTACACGGAAGGTGATGGAAACGGATCAGAAACCCAGAGGATGAGGTAGGCCAAAGTTGACGTGGATGGGACTTAATCAAAGAAGTCTCAAAAGAGACCGGATTCCACCAGACGCCACCCAAAACAGGCATTCCTGGAGTCACCATACTAGAAGAACCGATCTAAATACTTTTACGAGTACTTTTACCTTGTATTGTAAACTTTATTATATTATATGTATACTTTTATGTAGTGATATCCCTCACCAAGCACAGAAGTACTTCTTTTTGGTGAGGACCTACGATTATTGGTTTAATATTATTTAATTGTATCTCAATAGAGACGAAGATGCAAATTAGAAACTGAATATGGTTGATCAAGGTGTTTACAGGACTTATGACCTATCATTGGTTGGGTTAAGCGCACGCTTTACGAGTATGTAATTACAACATTCCCCATTCCACCTTTCTTTATGACCATGTATGACAAATTTTTGGAAGTTGTATATATGTTAAAGTCCTATGCCAGATTAAACATGTCAGTTTCAATGTGCCATCTATGAAGATTTTGATTATACATTTAAATCATGAATTGATAACCCACGGTGGGTGAAATCCAGTATTCGTATACAATTATAAGTATACATTCACAAATTTTTATTTATTGAATGTGTTATTTGTAATTTTTTTTTAACAATGTTAAAAATGAAATATATCAAAATAATTATAAAAAAATAAAATAAAATAAAAAATACAGGGCTAGGAAAAAGAAGATAAACAAATGAAACTACGCTCGAACAATATACTATACACAAGGTTTCTCTGTGAGACACAAGAGATATATTTTCAACGTGTCAAATGTATTAGATAATACAAGTGTGCATACATTATGATTGGTATATCATATTTCGGATACAAAAACATTAAAATTTTAATAAATTCTCTGCACGTATTTTCGTACGCCTAGGTCCTGCGTGAGTGAGTGGACTAGTTTGAGGAGCATATTGACATCCATAGGAATCATCTACGGAGAGCGACCGGAATTATAAAAGCTCGGCTCGCATCTCCCTACTTGCCGTGAGACGGAGGCTGGGCTGAATGCTAATTAGAGAACCATTTCAAATGAGAAGAAATCTATCAGTTGTTTGATTCTGACATCGCTTTCTTCTAAAATGGATTGACAGCACCATCTTGAATGTAAATTTATTTCGGCTACCGTAAGTGGTTAAGTGATTTTTTTTAAAGCTTAATGGATTTTTTTAAACTGAAATATACAATAATATATGCAACTATTTAAAATCTCGATAATATAAAAAATACACTATTACCAAGAAATGAGATCACTAAAAAGAATGTGCAGGAAAACTTTGTATGATAGAATACCGAACGATGAAATAAGAAAGAAATGTAAGGCAGATAAAATTAAATTGGATAAAATTTAAAAAATATCTCTGAGATGGTTTGGACATATGGAACGAATGGATGAGAGTAGAATGGTTAAAAAGTTGTACACAAGCAGCGTGAGTGGAAAAAGTAATGCAAAATATAAACAGAAAGGAAGTTTATAACTAACTAACCATCACGTAGTTTCACCGCAGGCGTAAGCAGAGATGATGGACAACTATAATGTTCTATCTTGATACACCTTTCGAGTTCTTCTACATTTATACATCGTAACATGCACACATCGTCGATTTAATAATTTGGTCATACCAAGCTGTGCTCGGTCGTCTTCAAGGAAATTATATTTAAAATGTCGCAAAATCCGACCTAGTGGATAACATCTCTTATTTCGAAACACCATATATTTTCTCTTAAAGCTTGTGTAATTTAATTACCTGTAATTTTACCTGCTCTGTCGTTTACGCGTGAGAATTCGTGAACCAACAAACCGCTTATCATTAGATTTCTGGTTTGATATGTACGGAGAATAAGTGCGATCGAAATTCCTAACGAGAATATTGTATCATAAGTAAACTATTGGAAAAGCGTCATGTGCCGATATGTTGCTTATTTGCGGGCAAATATTAACGAGCTCCAACGGTGACTATTATGATTTTCCGTGTTATAGGTAAATAATTTAGTATCTATGTTTCTGGTAGCCAGTTAACATTAGATTTACTGCCTTATTCCAGTGAGAGTGGAAAATAAATTAAGAGTTAAGTAATATGGTCGAGAAATGATCCCGCACGCCATACAAATATACGAAAAGTCTTGTTTTTTTAATTTTAAATTCAATCTTAGTGATTGATTTGCTGCAAAATCTATTAACATCTTTTGCTTTGTCTTGGGGTATCAAATGCTCGTTTTTATTGTGGTGTTTTCCCGTTGCTTACCACATCTTTGCATATAACAGGTTATTTTATTCTGGCGACGACAGTGTTAAAAAAAATCACGCTTTCTTTGATCATATAGAATTCACGTGACAATAAAAATGGCGATAGACTATCTACCAATCACATTTCGTTAGAATCAATAGCTAATATATTGAACTTTTTGAAAGCTAAGGCATTAACGCTGTGAAATTCCAGAGTATAGAATTGCATACCACTTAGGAAATTGGAAAAAACTTTGTTTATTTTCCACAAAATATTAAAAAACACGACATGTTTCTGAAGATACCTCCATCTTTAGGTGTAAATATGTAATGATTATATAAGAAGATGAAGATACACCTGAAGATGGAGGTATCTTCAGAAACATGGCGTGTTTTTTAATAATTTGTGGAAAATAAACAAAGTTTTTTTCAATTTCCTAAGTGTATTGCTAATATAATGTATTCAATAATTGAGTTAAATAACCCTTTATGTAAAAAAATATATTAAATGAATTCAAAATTGAATGATAAGTTAAACTCTTGCATATATACAGCTATAATAGTTTGTAAAACCTTTATCCAATCTTATGTAGACATTTTTATTTCCTACCAGGAGCGCATAGCATGCAAGAGGTAAAACTAGGAAATAGTTCTGCGCCCGTAATAACTAGAGTTGCGGTTTTCACAAAACCTCTCAGGTCATGGGCTCCTGGTATCTGGTTAATGCGGGTAACAAGCAGTACACTTAAAATAATCAAAAATGAAGACCACAATCAGAAGGTCAGACAGAACCATTAAGCAAAAAAAAAATTAACTCGTTATAAATTTCCCGTCAGCAAAGCTTGCATACTTTTATTTAATCGTAACTAACTGTTTACATGTTGCACGATTAAAATACTTGTATTACTAATATGTTATGTGCCTACTATTCCGCCAAAGGCTTTTTTGTAATACGAACGCTGTGTATAAAGGAGGCAGAACATTTCGTAATTAACGCTCGGCTAACATATCATACAAGTGAATTTAATATCCGTATAAGTGTAGCAATGGTAAAAAGGTCAAAGCAAATAAATAATTGTCTTTGGGGACCCCATGGAGCGTGAGAAGAATTGATATCGATTTAAAAATTCTGTTATACATCGAGGTGCAGTCACAGTGCAATTTATCTTATCGAGAAAGCCGCGCAACTTTTTCTGTTTAAGGTTGTTTGCTTTGTTGGATTCAGATCGGACCAGTATTATAATTAATCAGGCGATTATAACTGGACGGCATCAATCAATGTTGCCATTAAAATGTAGAAAATTCACCTACGTACATCTAGTATACGGACCTGAATATTATTATTGCTGTTGGCTACCTATATCAGATTAGGATATAAACATATCAAATTATTGAAAACATACTATTTGCTTATACAAAGATAAACTTATATTAAACATTGTAACGAAAATTCGAACGTTGTTAAGATGACGATGGTAGCAAGCTGCCGAAACCGATCGATCATAAACATAAGTGGAAGCACACTAAATACATAATAATAAAGAAATTTTGCATACATTTTTTTTTGTATTCATTATATATTGTCAAATTCACGCTTTCAAATAGTATTATATTTTTTTATGAATATTTTATATACTAATACATCACATATCTATCTATACTAATACATATTGTACATATTAATACCTTTATGCTTTTATTATTAAAGGCTTATTTTATATACCTAATGTAATAATGAATAATTTAAGATAATCGAATGTTTTTCTGAAATATCTTGATGGAAGTTCATTAAAAATAATAATTAAATAAAACGATGTTTTCATATTAACTACTTCCAATTGTTAACTTTATATTGACAGCGTCCGGTTTTTACGTTTCAAATAAAGGCAAGATACAGAAGATATCTTTTATTTTTCGGAACATATTAAAAAAAAATTATAATTATATACAAAATAAATAATGTTTCAAGTAAAGGCAAGATAAGTAAATGTTGTTAATATTTGAAATGGAGAGTTAAAAGCTTTAAACGCATTTAATTAAAACACTGTTTTCTTTATACGTTTACGTACGAGCTTAATTATCATTTAAAAAATCATTTGTATTTATCATTTGATAGTGTTTACGTACATATATAAATTAAAATGTACACAGCGATCTATGGAGAGACAAATGTTAGGCATAAGTCTGAGAGATAGAATCAGAAATGAAGAAATCAGACGCCGGACAAAGGTTGTCGACGTGGTGGATCGTATTGCCAGGCTAAAGTGGCAATGGGCAGGTCATGTTGCCAGACAGGGAACAGACAGATGGGCACCCAGAGTCCTAGGATGGAGACCATGGGACATGAAAAGAGGAATAGGCCGGCCTCAGAAACGTTGGGCCGATGATATTGTCCCTGTAGCGGGTAGCAGGTGGATGAGAGAAGCCCAAAGAAGAGAAAAATGAAAGAAATTAGAAGAGGCCTACATCCAGCAGTGGAGAGACGGCTGAAGAAGAAGAAGAAAGACGTACAAATGATAAAAAAATAATTATTTCAACATTATTCTACCAATATTCCGCTTTCTGAATCTATATTACCGACGGTAATTGGTATTCGATACTTTTAAGAAATACGAGAATGTTACATACTTCCACGTGGGCGGGTATCGAAAAATGTAATAATAAAAAAAGCGTAAAACGAAAAATGCACACCAAACCTGTTTGCTCCATTTTACGATTTGATACTCTCACGTTGCGGACCTCATCCGCATTCAATTCTTAGTTTTAATGGCTTCACTCACCTGGAACAAAGGAATAAAAAAACAAATTAATAAAATCATAGCAAAAGTATAAAAAAAGGAACCTTGGAACTTAAACACGGTATATTAAGAAAGTTCAATGTTTCATTTTTTTATTTCTCTAAATTTCAGACAAGATTTCAATTTTAGTCTTGTGATGAAGACATCCAATATTCTCTCCATCTCTTTGGTGGTGGTTGACGACTCTTGTGCATTACAATATTGGGTATCCTTGCTGGGTCCATCCTCCATAAATCGTGATGTTAAACTCGTTATTTAGTTATTAATATTTATGAAAACGTATGTTGTGTGTACGGTTCGGAATTTTTATTTAGAGTGACACGTCCCGCCTTGAGAATTTCATTTTTTACGAATTTGGCAGCCAAAAGATGCACTTGGAGAGATCATGTGGAACACATGGAGAATTCGCGAATCGCAAAATTATTAAAAAAGAAAACCCGCGCATCATGAGATTACCAGGAAGGCCGCCGAAGAGATTGAGAGATGGCTGGACATCATCCCAAGACAGCTCACTGTCATAAACAGGTCATACAACCTAAATTAAGAAGAAGAAGAGATGAAAGATAGCAGCCCTTGCTAGACGATATATTTTATTCCAATAAAATAATTACAAACAAATATAAAATGTTTACATTCCTCGGAAATAAAAAGTTTAATGATACTAGTTGTAACCCGTGAAATATTCAAGAAAGTAAAGCTTTTCTGCCCTTTAAAAACTGGGCTCACTGTACAAATGTGATCAGTAGGAATTTTATTATATATATAAAACAATTTTTTTCACTCACGTTTAAATTCACAATTTACAACACCAAATTGTTCTATTTTTGTTTTATACACGACTGTCATACAACAACAATCAGAACAAATATAAAAATAATATAGAAACGTTCTTGGGCACGCGCATCGTGTGCATTTCAAATGACTTTTTCGAGAGAATCGAAACGTTCCTCTCTCGCTCTCCTGTATTCAAAATATTCTCGTACAATTTGTTCATATTATAATTTACATCCTCAAAACCTAGTTGCTGTAATAGGGGAGCGAAAATTTGCTTGATGGACACTTCAAAGAAATATACTGAAACTATGTATGAATAGAAAACAATATTTAGTTTATATAATTTATGATTTCAACTCCATTTTCAAGTCTAAAATGAAAAATTACATATTGGCGAAGGAAATCATTATGAGTGTAGATTTATAAGCAGTTTTTGTGACTAATATATTGTATATGACAAATGTTAGTTACCCTACAAGGTATAATTATAGAAAAATAATATATAATTATAATTATAATTATAACATAGAAAAAAACTAACGCTATTTTTAGTATTTCAAGAGCATAAATATGGACAAGTGATAATGAAAAAGCAAAAAAATTATATCGTCATATAATATATAAAAAACGTGAAATAAAGAATTTCGATATGATATGAAGGCAAATATTGTAATGATAAGGTGGTTACATATTCAAAATGAAAAAAAAAACATTCAAATAATGTTAATGTCTATGATATTGGCTTTATTTAATAGATAATTTAATGCCATTATTATTTTAATATGATTTCGGGCATATGAGCGCCACGGCTAGCTCGAATGAAGCGCAATCGTCCAATTTTCCAATTTTCGACAATTGTCGTCTTTGTGGATGCGTATTATCCACTAGAGTGTACGTGGTGCGGAAACGATCCATGGTCTTCCGAATAACTTGCTCGGATGGACGATTAGTGCACGATAAGTTTGAAGAACCGAACCATGATTTTCAAAATAAATTTGCACAATTTGCAAGCGCTGTTTTGACGTCAGCCTCTTTATGATGAAATGGCAAAACGTATTGACTACAAATCAACTATCAACTGTAAAATTGACAGTCTGTAGAAACAATGTTGCCAGTTTAAAACTAAACCTCTAAAATAAAATACCCAATATATGAGTATCTTCCAGTTTAAATATTAAATTATATTGTTTTAAAATTTATAAAGTTGCGTAATGAACTGGAAATTAAATAAAGGAAATTTATGATTATATACGTAATTTGTAAATTGTTGTACTCGTATTTTTAACCGTCACATTGCTTGACAATATACACAGGCCTCACGGTAATTTTATTATACTATTGACTTAATTTACAATAAAATTCGTAAAATTCGCTTAAAGGGAACTTTCGTTGAAGGCACACACTCGAGTGGCCGGTTTCATGGAAGAGCTCGTGTGCAGCGGCGGTCGTGTTCACAGGCGCTCTGTCTGAGGCCCGCCGATAAATACTGCATTAGCCACGGCAGCGCGAGATGCCACACCCTGCAATATTTATGCTTTCCTGGTAGATTGCCCTTGCGAGTAATGAGAATAGGGTTGCACTGTGGAATTACTTTCAGAACTCAGAGGTCTCCGAATATTAAAATGATTACATGTGAACGAAAGTGAAATGGGAGTACTGATATATTTTAGAAAATGTGAAGCATAATAATATGATGGACAATTTATGACTATGAGATAAAACTAACTAACTAACCACAGCGCCGTCTCACCGGAGGGGTAGGCAGAAACAATGGTTCGCCAGAATCTTCTTTCCCGATATAAAGGTATATACTTCTCTCGATTCTTCAATATTCATATATAATCGAATGATTTTACTGAAATCTCTTGATGGAAGTTCATTTGAAATAATAGTGAAATAAAAGGAAGTTTTTTTAACTACTTCCACTTCCGTCCACAGTTAAAAAAATCGTTTTATTTAATTACTATTAATATATAATATCATGTCATGTTCCTAAAAGCAAGCCTCCGAAGGACGAACATCGTTAGTAATTGCTGAGAAAATACTGCAGAAGACAAACCTAGGTGGAGAATAACTATACATAAACACAGCGCAGAGACGAGTCGATTTCTCCGACTCCTCGCGTGGCCGACATTTTATATTTTATGAATCTGTTTGTGCTACGTTTTCCTCGGTCCTTCTCTATTTACAGTTCCGATTGCGTCGTTTACATATACCTTTAATTTACGTTTTTAAAATGGATAATATGAACTCAATTTTATTTTAAATGATTACCTTAAAATATAACATCGTTTCTGTGTCATTACTGAAGAATATTTGTATGGTATTTATTTTATACTCGCCATCACTTTGTGTTGTGTAATCACATTTGAATAACTTTTTGGAAACATTGTATTATCACAACACTTGTTTCACTTTTCACAAACATGTTACGGGACACAAACTTCCCTTCTTTTTAGTGCATGATTTTTTTTCAGTGGATAAAATTCATACACTTAAGGTAATGCAATGTTTCCAAAAAGTTATTAAAATTTATATGGTAATTTATTTTGTTACGAAGATTCTCTGTTTCATGAAGTTTGTTAAGAAATTTGTGTTTTAAATTATTGAGTGTATATGAGAAATAAGAAACGATAGTAATGAAGCGATACGATAAAAACAAAGTGCTGCAACTGATTATCCAAGGCAATGCTAACGGAAAACCAATTGTACTTCGTGAATGGTTCAGTTGCAGCACAATATCTGTTTAGAGCTTCTGTATCAAGTGTAGAAATAGCCACTATGTTGTCCTAACTCTGATGGGAGAAGAACAATAAGAAGAAGCTGAAAAAAAAAATTAAGAATCAGCCGATTTTTTCGAAGAATTAAAACAATTTTGAAAGAAAGGAAAGTCATCAAATAAGAGTTTGAAACATAAAACGAGCACTGTAGTTTCCTCGCGAACGCGGCGCTCTCACGGATAGAAACGTGTTTCTCTTCGGTTTCGCGTCAAATTAAGTACTTTTACACTTCGCTAAAAAATCTCACATCTCTGTGAAATATTATAGTTATTGCACGTTTTGCGAAGAAAGGCGGGATTTATAAATGAGCCAACGTTTCACACTACATATTTTATATTATTTCTAAAAGCACATAACGCTAGATTGTAAATTCTTTGTTATCACACAATACGGGTGATAGTAAAATATTCATTTGATAATAAACTATTTAATTAATACGAATGAAAACTTCAGTTTTCTAGAAGCTTTATTATATTTTATGGGAATGACATGTTTCGCCCTTCTAAGGCATTATCAAATGTGACGAAACTTCAACTCGTTGCAGTTTATATACAATAGTAAATGGGGCAGAATATGGTAATTACCGAAAATTGATGTGACTTTATACATTTTTAACAAAGAATTATTTGGGTAGGTCCAGAAATATTTGAAAGTGTTTCTTGGAAATCGTTAAGAATTTTTTATGACAATGAATACATAGTCAGGGGGTACTAAATGATATTTTTAAAATCAAAAGTAAGTTATTTGAGGTAGAACGAAATAATGTGTTTCTAAGAAAAACGTCTTTTTACAAATTGTTAACAAATGATTTTACATATTTTATGGTGACTATTGATTCTAAATATTATATATATTAAAAAACGAAATCGCCATGCTTCTCTTCTGCATCTTGTATATAAACTGTAATGAGTTGAAGTTTCGTCATTCCCATAAAATATAATAAAACTTCTAGAATTCGTATTAATTATATAAAACGCTCTTTAAGGTATTACAATTAGTTATTATTGTTTTTTTTTTTAATTTTTCGAGTCAACTGTTTTAATATTATTTTTATTAATGTTGAGATTTTTCAAACATTTATGTTCCATTGTCTATTTGAATAATTTCTTTGATAGCATTTTGAAGTTCTTGCTGGAACAAGTTTTTGTCTTTCTAGCAATTAAACTGTAAGCGTGCTGCACAAATACATAGTTTCACAAGTCCCGATGCAAATGTTAAACTCGACTAGGTTCGCCTTCACGTTTCTTGGCTCCGTTTCTTCCCACACGATTCTACCCCTTTCTGCCGCTTCCTTCCGAGCGGTTAATTGAACCAAACAAAGCGGCGATGCGCCTTGCATGCTGCAGATTGTTGGAGCAGCGACTTCCATCATATCCCAGAGGTCGTGTTACCGCCTCCCCGCCAACCCGAGTAATTGCCGCAGAAGGAATTAATAATTAATAAACGTATTCAGTATTCAAGTTTCAGTGAATTTAATTAACCGATTCCTCGCTACAAAAGATGATGGTGAAATATTACCAATGTCGTGACCGGGCCTAAGATGAGAAGTAATTCCAATGACAGGAGGTAAATTTCTCGCACGGATTGAATTTTCAGAAATATCGTATATAATGTTATTTATTGAACAATGATGTAAAACTCCACACTAAATAATTAATACGAACGGGAACGTCTGTTTTCAAGAAGTTCTATTATAATTTATGTGATTAATACGCATGAAAACGTCTTATTTCTAGAGGTTCCATTATATTTTAAGCGTTTAACAGGCGAAACGTGTCATTCATTTAAAATTTAATAAAATATCTAGATAATAGACGCTCTCATTCGTATTAATTATTAAATATGGAGTGTTACATAATTTTTCAAGAAACAATAAATAATTGATATGAATTACATGTTTCACATCACCACACATTTATTTTACATTTAATAATGCCTTCGACAGGCAAAACATGTCATTCACATCAATTATAATAAAACTTCTAGATAACATACGTTATGATTCATATTCATTATATAATGCCGTTTGGGATCTTGGCAAAATCGGTTAAACTTGTATTTCTCCACGAGATCATTTAGTCTTCATTTTAAGGGTAGCCATAAATGTGTGGTAGGTAATGTATGTTTAACGTATGTTTGGCACAGCGTAGAAGTTAAGCATACATTACCCACCAATTGACTACCCTGAAGATGATGACTGCAACGATGAAGACTGCAACGATGATGACTGAAACGATGATGACTGCAACGGCGATGACTCTAACGATGATGACTGCAACGATGATGACTGCAACAACTCAGAAATTTCAGTCGGTAAAGACAAATTACACGGATTTTCCCAAGATGCCAGACTATTATAAACTTTGAAATATCCTATTTGAACTAAGTAAATAAAAAATAATATAGTAATAACTTCATTTTAGAGTTATTATCATAGAGATATTTAAAATTTAGTCATAAAATATTGCTGTGAATGAAAAAAACTCTATATTTAAAAAATCATGACAGAATAACGGTTATATAATTCGACCGTAAAAAATATGCTTATCAAGTGTACCTATACGTAGCGTTACAAAAAATTCTAACAGACTTTTTTTAAATCGACACAGATTGATTTGTAATACAAAGTTATTATGTGAAAAACATCTTAATACACTTTCAATATTCACACAGAACAAAATATCATGTAATTTTCTATAATTCTTTATATAATATATTTTATAATAATTTGGGATAAAATGTGAAGAAAATTACACACACAAATATTGTATGATATGTAAAAAAAAAGCAATGCATTGCAATTAGATAAAAACACAATTATATGTTGTTATAAGTAAGTGCAGAAACAGCTAAATTATCATTTTCCTATTAGGAAAACACGATACGAAAGGAAGTGTAAAAGCGGAGGTCAAAAAGTCTCGGACAACGGGAGAATTAACATCTAAACACATAATACATGCGAGTACAGATATATTAGTACACAAATGAGGTCTTCATTGCGGCAACAATGAGCAAATAATGGGCTTAATGTTCACTGCGAGTCCTCGCTCAGGTTCCGTATCGGGCGAGATACCCCGCGTATTAGGAGCACACGACACACGAGGAGGTGGCAAGGGTCGGGGCGGGTCAGCGCGCCCGTCCATACAAACACCCGAGATCTTCATCTGTACAACAAAGAACGCGCAAAAAGCTAATACCTCTTTAGTTCTCCTGTTGCCCTGTCGAGTAGAAACTTATTACTCAGCCGCAACTAGTGGCGGATTAGATTACACATGTACCGGAGTCTGTACTCTCCTATTAAATTGATGCAATCGCCATAGTGAGGTATGTGCTTATAGTTATGCGTACTATTTCATACTCGGTAGTTGGAGATTGTGTGATCATTTTCCCGGCATGGTATAATAATTTGTAATTGAATTTTTGTATTAACTCTCCTACAGACGTACGTGAGAATGTTAGTTCTAAATAATATTCTTATATATACCTGCTTTCAACTACGCATAGTGAAAGGAAAATACGAAGGAAAGAGACCTGTTGGACTAAGTCAGAATTTCTGACTAATGCCTATAAAGATTGTCAGTTTTTGAAAACATTTAGATAGGTTTAGGTTATTTTCGGAATTATTTAAGAAGCAATCCTAATCACGATAAATTACAATAAATAACATTTATGACAACTAATTTTAAATATAAAATTGCGAGCCTGGCGAAACAGATCGCTGTAGAAATAAAGGCAAAAGTGGAAGTAGTTAAAAACATCATTTTATTTAATTATTGTCTAAAAAGAAATTCCATAAACGAATTTCAATAAAATCAATCGATTATCTTAAAATTAGTACGATTTAATAATTGATAAATACATTGTAACATATTTTGATACACTTTTTGATAAACTTAAGGTGTTTATACTGTAGAATTCAATAATCACGAACTGTTTTTTCCAGTTTTGAGTTTATTGTTTTCATCATATTTTGGAGAGAAAGATAAACTTATTTATATTTATAATTAGTGGAAAAAACAGTGTTTGAATTTATTAAAAAAAAACGTATTTAGATGTACGAGTAGATTCAAATTTAAAAAATATGAAAAATTATAATGTTTGATATCTAAGTGTCAATATGAAGATCATAGAAGAATATATTTTTATTGAAAGTTAAAGCGTTGACACTGTGGAATTCCATTGTAAAAACTTTGGAATTTGAAAAACAACACTGTATATTTTCTATTTTTATTAATTAAATATCTTTATATAATAAAAAAATAAAAAAACTGTGAAAAGTCATAATATTTTATTTATATATAATGAGACTTTCTTAGTTTATACTATAGTTATATTTTACACATGAAGATGGAGGTCATCTCCGAAACATCATAGTATTTTAATTTACAGTGGAAAATATCACTGTACAGTGAATATATACAGTGATATTTTCCATTGTTTTGACCGAAAAACTATGTAACCTTTACATTTAAAATTGTTAAATTAAATAACTTTGTTGTTTGTATTATAATTGTATTTATTTTACGCGACAGCTGTTTCGTGAACCTATGTTGTTATCATCAGGTGTTACAATAATATATCAAATGTCAAATTTTTGTGATTTTCGCGTAAAATAAAATACAATTGTACTACAAAAAACAAAGTAATTTAATTTAACAATTTAAAGTGTTATTTTCGAATTGCAATTTTTTTAGAATTTCTTACAATTAAGCGTTTCTCCGTGAATACAGTTACAAGTTAAGGTTCATTGAATCGAAAGGATTAGTTAGATCAATTAAATCGTCGTGCCCGGGTCACAGAACGCCAGCTCTCGCTCGCGGTGTTCAGGTCGCATCTAATTACAGGAACATCGGAACGGTCCGGGAGCCCGGGTCTCAGGTGCTGCTGTCTGTCACGCCATTTGTCTATTGGAGTGGCACGACCTCGCGGGCTAATTAGGCCCGGCCGGCGCGACACCTCTCCGTATTGCTGCGCTCCTAATGAGATGTACTCCGTGCGGATCGAAAACTAGATTTCTACAAACCAATAAATATACCCCAGCAAGTACGACACTGAATAATTTATTATGTTTCTGTATAAAAAACACGATGAAATAGAGCATACTGTAGACATGTAGACGATTTAGAGACACCGATGTTTCAGGGCAAAAAAAAACAAATTAAAAATTTTAAATTCAAGAAAACTAGTTCTTTACAACACTTTGATTTTTGTTCATACAATTAAGAGTAATCTGGTGCCTTAACTAAAAATATAGCATACAGTTATAAAATACATGACTATTTGACGAGAGGTCGTGATAGATTCCGACTCTGGAGACCCAGACTTGAAAGTACAGAGAAAGATGTTTTTTATAGAGGATTTAAATTGTTTAACGAATTACCAAATGAGGTAAGAGATGTCGGTTCTCTTGCGATCTTTCGTCGAAGATGCCTTCAATATGTTCTAAGTACCGATGTTTAATGTTTTTGCTGTTTTTTTTTTCATTTGCGATTTTTATATTATTAATTGTTTATAAAATGTTGTTTTATAAGTTGTAAAATGTTTTTGTATTTTTTTATAACTTTATTAAATAAAAAAATAAAAAATATTGACACATGGTGTCCGGAATGCATAAAATAAGTATATATCTAATTTAAAATTAATTATTTAACACAAAACGTTAATAGCACTAGAAATAAAGGAAGACCGATGAAAACGTGGCATGATGAAAATAGTTAGAAGTCGGAAAAATCGACGTGCGTGCATGAGACGATTTATGAATGTCAATGAATCGAGAGAAGTATGTCAGGAAAGACTGCGTAATGGTAAGTTAGTTAGTGGGTAAGAATCAGCGATTATTATACATTTATAAAAACAAATAGAAACGACAAAATAAGGTAAATTACATGCCACCACAAATATAATTAATATTCATGAAAACATCTGTTTTGTAGAAGTTTTATTTTATTTTATTTTATTTGAATGACATGTTTCCCCGGTGTAAGACATTATCAAATTTAAAAAAATGATAATGCCTTAGACAGGCAAAGGAAATATGATTAAAAAAAAATCTTCTGGAAAACAGGGGTTTTCATTTGTACTAATAATTTTATATGGAGTTTTACATAATTGTTTAAGATACAATAAAACGAATATTATTTAATTAAATAGTACCTACCTACCATACCTAACTAACTAAATAACCATCACGCCTTCTTGCCTTCTTGGTAGAAATAATTGCCCGTCAAACTGTCTCTTGAGATATTTCTCTCAATTCCTCAACGTTTATACATCGTGTTATGCAAGCACGCCTGAAATATTGTATTCATGGCTGAATAAAAAAATATATTTTGGTTATACATTAAACAGATCGTTAGTGACATGAAGCACCCATACATAATGTATCTGTAAAAACTTAATAAGATATTATTGACGTCAATTAAATATTATAGTATTACATAAAACCAAAAACAATCGATCATTTGTCTGAGATATTGCGTTTTTACAGGAACCATATTAACTTGTTACCATTTCTTTAAATGTGTACGTAATAAGCCGACGACGAGACTCGTAACCCGTTTTACCTTATTGGTTGTTCCTAACCATGTTCTCTTGAATCCATTTTTATTATTATTAAATTTTATCGTAATTCCAACACACGCAAAAAATGTCACGTTACTTAATAAAAAAATAACCCATCGTACAGCGACTTTAAAATGGCAATGAGCAGATCACGTAGACAGAAGCTTGGGCGAAAAATGAACCAGAAGACCGCTGAGTTGGAGCCCATGGACTGCAAAGAGAAGTGCAGGGCGACTATTACTATGGTGGATGACATAAACCGACACGTCTGGACTGAACTTGGATGCAGTGGCGTGGAAGTGAACGGAGGAGGCTTTTGTAAAAGAGTGGACAGGAATAGGCTTAAGAAGAAGAATAATTTATTATACAAAATAAAAAAAATTAAAAAAAAAATTGTTATGAACGAAATAATGAATAGAACATTAAGAGGTTTGGACGCATGGAAAGAATAAATGAAGAAATAATGTATATTATACCGATGTAAACGGAACAGAAATAGAGGTAGACCGAGGAACGTAGGAAGATCAAATAAATTTAATATTGAATGTGAGCCATGTGAGGAGTCGGAAAAATCTAAAACGTGCGTGCATGACACGATGAATGCTGTGAAGCGAGAGAAGTATGTAAGTAAAAAAAGTGTGGAAGTCCTTCGCGGAGACGGTATGATGGTTGGTTAGTTATAAAAATGCCTGATATAATTAATTTAATTAAAAATTACTTAAGTGAAATGCGTATTTTTAAACTCGATTCAAGATATATAGAGACAGACTGTAAAAACTATAAATCAAGCGTGTCTTAAACCAATTTATCGGATGCATTTTTTTATTGAAAGGCGCATTAATGTTTGAGTATTAAATTCTATTAGTTACGGAAATCATTATAACCATGTACTGGCCTCATTAAATATAATAAAATACATCATCTGTAAAAACTAACTTAACTAATGTATCCTATTGAATATATTGTTAATGTCGACCAATCAACGTCAGAGTTCATCTAAAATCCTAATTAATTATTGCCTCTTTTCTTACGTCGAGAAATTCCGATCGAAGATTCATGGCTGATTAGTATTGGCCGAACGGATAAAAACCATCTGACGCTCGCGAAGATAAATGCTTTCATTTTTAACTGACAATATTGATTTCAATAGTAAAGTAATATATGTATCAAGGTAGGATCATTAATTTCTCCAGTGTTCCTACAATGTGTCTACGACGCCTGAAATAATATCCGTTTTTACCTGTCAATCCGTCAATGTACCAAATAATACGCACATACGTGATTAAAATAATTGATATCTTGTCAATATTTATGTATGTATTACATAAATATGTTTATTGTTTCTTGAGCAAAGAAATTAAACTACATATAAAAACCGACCAACCATTTGACGACCTTCGTGGCAGAGTGGTTACGAGCTCTGACTTCCATGCCGAAGGTCCTGGGTTCGATTCCCGGCGATGGCAGTGTGATTTTCACACTGTCTTTGGTCTGGTGTAGAATTCACGTGACAATAAAATGGCGATAGATTGGCTACCTATAACATGTCACGAGAATCAATATAATAGCTAAAAAATATAAAAATTGTATACAGTAATTGGGTCCAAACGACCTGTTATGTACGTAAAAAATAAAAAAAGTTTAATTATTATTAAAACGTTCGTTTTCTATCATATAATTTCTATCATATTTTAGTATTATTTTTCGAAATGACATTCTCGGGTTACTAGGGCATTATCATACTCCTTCATTTGACATTTGATAATGCACTAACAAGGCGAATCTTTTCACTTCCATAAATACATATAATGAATCTTCTAGAAATTAATATTGAATATATAAATAACTATATAGAAAACTTGTCTATTATATCTTGAGCAGTCTAAATTGCGTCTTTTTTCTAGTAATTCTAGAATATCTTATGGAAATGAGATGTTTCGCCTTGCTAAGGCCTTGAAAAGGCGAAACATATCATATTCCTTAAATATAAAAAAAAACTTTTGGAGAAAAAACCTTTTAATTCACGTTGATTGAGTTTGGCCAAACTTTCTTAATGATAGAAATAATTACGAAAAAATAACATATTAATATAGCCTTAATAGATTTAGACCTCAAAGGCACCCGAGTTAATATCAGAGTTAAATATATTTCTCGCCTTTGTCAAAAAGATCTAATTTATATTTTATCATGATTTAAAAATTGTACTGCTAATGGATTCATTTATCTCAACGTATTTCGAAGGTTTTATATCTTCATCGCTGGAAAAACTATGTACATAAACAGTTTTTTTATCGTTCTGACGATTATGTTAGTATAAAGCTTCGAAAATGGTCAAGAAAAATAAACTTAAGTGTTTTAAATTATTACTAAATCGTAATTATGAAATTTCACAGTGTTAACGCAAAGTTTACAAAAGATTTAATTTCTCAACCACATTATGCTCGTTCTATACTTGTTATACAAATATAATTTTCTTGCTTCTGGTATAAGATATTTTACCATCTTGCACATTGAAAAGGTAGGTGGCATTAATGTGTAAGCAAAAGCAAGGTATAATATATAATAGAACGCACCGTCATACAGGTAAAATACACGTAAAGAAGTCAGTTTATGAACGCCCTGTAAATGGTGTTCAAAACAGCAATACAAATGGTATTTCATGAATGAATCATTGCTCATTTCCAGAACACAGGTGTATGAGGGCGAAGGTTGGCATTAAACATAAAGGTGAACCCATTTGAACGTGGTGCAGGGGAAAAACATAATTAATAGCCGTGTAGGGGGTCGCCTGTGTCTCGATCGGTAATAAATTGATCGAATTGTTTCAATGTTATTGATCGCGAAATGAATAAATTAAGTGATTAATATTCACAACGCATCGGATGAATAAAACATGGCAAAAGCTTTTTGCTAAAGGGTTGTATGTTAAGAAATCGTTTAGCGTTTAAAAAATACAATGTAGAGATAACATCACGTACGAGGTCTGTTCAAAAAGTATCGTGAATTTTGAATTTCCGCTGGCTACGTATATTTGATTTTTGATTTTTTTGTAGCGTTATGTTGGTACTCATGTCCCTTACTTATGCTGACAAAGTCGGCCATTTTGAATGTTTAGTTAATTTTTGACAGCTGTTTTGCTTGGATGTGTTTTGGCTCGTCTTCGATTTTTGCCTATTCCAAAAAATGGATCAAAGAATCTGTATCAAATTTTGTGTGAAAAACAAAATAAAGTGCGCGGACGCATTTCGAATGTTAACTGTGGCATATGGTGAAGCTACCTTGGACCAAAGCAACGTTTATCGGTGGTACAAAATGTTCTCAGAGGGCCGAGAAGATATGAACGACGAAGAGCGTGCCGGACGCCCGAGCACGTCAACAACAGACGAAAACATTGATAAAGTGAAGAAAATAGTATTAGCCAATCGTCGAATCACCGTTAGAGAAGTTGCTGAGGACCTAAACATATCGATTGGCTCGTGCCATTCGATTTTAACCAATGATTTGGGCATGAGTCGGGTCGCCGCGAAATTCGTGCCAAAATTGCTCAATTTCGACCAAAAACAGCATCGCGTTAACATTGCTCAGGAGATGTTGGACTCGGTCCGTGACGACCCAAATGTGCTCCAGAGGGTCATAACTGGTGACGAATCATGGGTTTATGGTTATGACGTGGAAACCAAAGCTCAATCATCCCAATGGAAGCTGCCGCATGAGCCAAGACCAAAAAAAGCGCGCCAAGTTCGGTCGAACGTGAAGGTTTTGCTCACAGTTTTCTTCGATTGCAGGAGCGTGGTGCATCATGAGTTCTTGCCACAGGGTAGTACGGTCAATAAGGAATATTACCTGCAAGTTATGCGCAATTTGCGCGAAGCAATCCGCCAGAAACGCCCGGATTTGTGGAAGAACAAAAACTGGCTTTTGCACCATGATAACGCCCCTGCTCACACATCGTTACTTGTGCGCGAATATTTGGCCAAAAACAACACAGTAATGGTGCCGCAGCCACCGTATTCCCCAGACCTGGCCCCCTGTGACTTTTTCCTGTTTCCAAAACTGAAGAAGCCCATGAAAGGACG
The DNA here is from genome assembly GCA_022606425.2 of Lepidostoma basale. NCBI lineage: Eukaryota > Metazoa > Arthropoda > Insecta > Trichoptera > Lepidostomatidae > Lepidostoma > Lepidostoma basale. The sequence goes on from JAHDVF020001352.1 coordinate 268,186, forward strand.
ACGCTACGCCACGATTGAGGAGATAAAGACGGCATCGAAGGAGGAGCTGAACAAGATCACAAAAAATGATTTTTTTAAGTGCTTCGAGGATTGGAAAAAACGTTGGCATAAATGTATTATATCCGAGGGGAATTACTTTGAAGGGGACAAAATAGATATTCATGAATAAATAAATACTTTTTGAAAAAATATAAAATTCGCGATACTTTTTGAACAGACCTCGTACATCTACGTCAGAATACTTTTACATGGACATCGGCTACGATCTTTTAATAAATCAATAAAAATAGATCTGTCATATTATTATTAAACAACCTTAAGTTAGTTTACATAGAAAAAATAATAATTTAATATAATTAATGAAAACGCCTGTTTTCTAGAAGTTGTAATTTATTTTATGGGACTGGCATTTCTCGCCCTACTAAGATATTATCAAATTTCCTATTTGATTAATGCTTTAGCAAGGGAAAACATGAAATTCTCATAAAATATAATAAATATTATATAAAACCGGCATTTTCATTCGTATTCATTATTTAATATGGAATTTCACAACACTGTTCAAAATAAACTATAAAAAATATGTCATTATAATTACATCGAAAATATATCATTATAATTTCATAGTTTTCTTGATAATGAATGTGAAAAATCTTCACTACATGCCGAGAAACATAAACTCAAAAGTAAAAAAAAAAACAGTTTTTTAATTCATCGTTATGGTGGAATTCCATAGTGTTAACACCTTAAGTTTATCAAAAATCACTTTCATATTATTTTCTCATCCACAATCTTCGTTATCTTTTATCTTTCTTCTCGGAAATATTCCAACATTAATGTCATTCGCTGATCCATCATTTGCTGATTAAATTGCGAAAGTTTTATACGTGTATACGATTTTACACATATAAAAATTACACCAAAGTATAATAATGTATAAGGATTAATTGTATCTCAATAGAGACGAAGATGCATATTGTTTTCTGGGAACAGAAGGTGGTGGCCGAGGCGCTTACAGGACTTATGACCTGTCATTGGTTGGGTTGAGCGATCGCTTTATGTTTAACAACATTCCCCATTCCGCCTTATGACCACCACGTCAGACAATTTTTTTGAACTTGTATATATGGTAGGTTTCCACGCCTATCTTTACATTTTCAAGTTCACTCTACACTAGCGTAATCTATTAAGATAAGAAAGCATTAAGCAGAAAACCTTTATTAATGTACTGTGAAAGTCTCTGCAAATCATACAGTACTAGATTTCGCCTGGAGTGTCTCTCCAATTTTATGCCTGCATGTACCAGTTTTATTTATACAACAACATTTTGAATGTATACAAATTCTTATCATGTATATCAAATTACACCATAATGATTACACCAAAGTTCAGAAAACATCAATTAAAAAAATGCATCCATCAATTGATACATTTATAAGCTTGAAAACCACTTCTTATACTGCTTTTCAATAAGATTCAACTATTGCACGATCACAAATAGTGTACATTATTTTTATTAATAAATTGTATTGAATTTTGTGATAAAATTTATATAATAAGTAAAGAATCTTGTAAATTTGATAAATCATTAATTTGCAGGAATATAATCCAACTCGTATTTTTTACGAAAGTCGCACTAGAAACATATGAGCTCTTAACAAAAAGATCAAGCGTAAATCCACGATTATATTGTGACAATAAGAAATTGATGATTTCCTTCTAATAAATTTTCAAAAGTATATTGCACTTACACCGTTTGCGCTGTTCTCTCTCCGCGGGGTGCAAATAGGAACTAATATTGCCTACCACAACGACATGAATATCGTACTAATAATATATTGATAACATTAAATTTGTCTGGCGTGCGTCATCTGGCGGTAAACGATTACGATCTTTACGGACAAATTAATTGTGCGGGGTCGAGTGTGAGGATGAGAGTTAATTACAATCATTATTCCAATAGTTAGTGAATCTAAAATAAGCGCAATTAATATATTTCTCGTGCATTATCGCCGATTAAAAATTAATAATCTACTCATAATTATTCAATATTTTTTTTTATAAAATATCTCGTAAACGCCGTCCGGCTACACGCCTAAGTAAAGTTTATATCTGATACTGAAAATATAAGTAATATGATAAATAATACATATTATTTACATTCATTTACACTCAAATTATTTTTATTTTATTATTTGATATTAATTAATCGTTGAATCACTCTTTACATCATGACAGCATGAGCCAAATCGATGTAAAGGGTATTATAGCTATAGCTATCATAGTGATTTCGTGACATGTGATAGGTAACAAATCTATCGACATTTTTATTGTCACGTAAATTCTACACCAGACCAAAGACAGTGTGACAATCACACTGCCCTCGCAGGGAATCGAACCCGGAACCTTCGGGGTGGCAGTCAATGCACTAACCACTCGGCCACAAAGGTCTAATTATAATAAAGTTTCTTTGATTTTTTTATGAAATACTGGTCTTTCCACTACAAAAGCGTAAAAAATAGTGTATTAGTTCAAAAAAAAATCTTCGTTGTGGAATTGTACGACGTTAATGCCGTAAGTATATAAAAAAAAAATTCTTCAGTCACTAAAAATACGATAAGAATGAGGCTAGAATACACAATCGAGAGAAAAATACGAATGCCGTGTTCATCAAACTTACATGGAGTAGAGGCTTGGACTCTGAAAGATGAGAACTACAAAAGTATATATAATATAGTGGACTATATAGTAATAATCCGTGGAGACACCGAAAAAATGATTTGAACAATATCTATAGACTTCAATAGCTTTGAAATAGAAAGTGTAAAGGCTGTTAGATATCTGATTCCTAATATCACTCGTATACTGACAAAAAAGTCAAGTCGAAAATTGCTTATTTTCAATAGAATTTCTTGGCCTCTATAGTTTGCCAAAACAGTTTACGTCGAATTCAGTATATGTATTTCACAAAATGCATTTTTTATAACAGACAATTTAGCTCATTTTTATACCGAAAAACTGCTTTAAATGATTTGAAGTTTTCAAAAAAAGTATTTTTATTTAACATTTTATGGCATTATATTGACGATTTAAAAGTCATAATAAATAGAAAATGTCATCAGGGATCAAACAAACTTGTTCATACAATATACCTGTATACTTAAAAAATTAACCACATATGTCGTTTAACCGATAAAATATTATTGTTATACCTCTAAAACACAAGCAAATGGATCTATTGTAGAATTGTAAAGAAGAAGTTTCATGTGGCTAATGATTGAAAGGTTTTCTCCCAGATGATAGTCAATGTTAAGTGGATCCAATATAATGACGATGAAAATACAAAATTGAAGAGACATCTCCAGGCGTAATCTAGTACTGTATGATTTGCAGAGACTTTCACAGTGCATTAATAAAGATTTTCTGCTTAATGCTTCCCAATCTTAATAGATGACGCTAGTGTAGAGTGAACTTAAAAATGTAAAGATAAGCGTGGGATTCTAGCATATATACAAGTTCTAAAAATTTGACAGACGTGGTGGTCATAAGAAAGGTGGAATAGGGAATGTTGTTAAACATAAAGCGATCGCCCAACCCAACCAATGACAGGTCATAAGTCCTGTAAGCGCCTCGGCCACCACATTCTGTTCCCAGAAAACAATTTACATCTTCGTCTCTATTGAGATACAATTAATCCTTATAAAAAAAAGTTTTTTTTAAAGACGCGTAATGGCGAAATCGAGAGTGTTACTGATTTATGTTAAACAAATTGTAGCATGGTTAGGTGTTCGGTATAAGCCGTAAAGTGTACTCGCGTGTCGTCTGCTGGAGTATGATGGACGAGGCGGGCCCGATATGATATCCCCCGACCCATTAGGCTAATGGCCCCGATGACAAATGATGCTCACGATATGGAACATGGTGCGGTACTTGTTTTAAACTCACATGGAAGCTTCTTCTAAATTGGATTTCGGATTGTTACGATAGAGTAAGACATTTTTTGTCAAAGGTAAATTGTGTATCTAAATTAGTTAACTAAGCGAACAGAAATGATTTATAAACAATTAACTAATCACTTCGTGGGGTAGTAGATAGAAAGGATAGCAAAACTTATCTATTCTTACTTACCCATATACGAGTATAATACTTTCACGACTTATTACAACAAACGAAAATTGTAACGAAATTAAAGACTTAAAATATCAGTGTGTTATTATAAGATGGAGGTTTAGATAGAATTTTTAGGAGTGTTTAGGAGTGTGTAGATAGAATTTTTAATAAAATTTGCAATTATCAACATATGTAAACAAAAAGGCGATCAAATGCACTTCGAAGCCGGATCTTTAATGTTTTAAACGAAAATTTAACTAAAATGATTGTTAATAATTTTGGTAAAAAAAAAAAAAAAACATACTCGTATCAATATTTAATGGATCCTTAGTTGGTTCTTGTCAAAATTACTCTCTTAAATAATCTGAATAAATATGTATTTTTTAATCTAGATCACGATTAAAAATAATAAACCTTATAATAAGACATTTCAATTTCCCAACATTTTACAGCGTACGATTCTTCCACATATTTCTTTGATACCTGGCTACCTTCTTGGCAAAGTGGGAACAGCTATAAATATCCCGAGTTCGATTCCCGGTGTGGTTCTCACACTGTCATTGATCTGGTATAGGATTCATGTGACAATAAAAAGGTGGTAGGTTAGATAACTGTCACATGTCATGAGAATCAATACAATAGATCAAAAAACATTTTTTTATAGTAATTGGGTTCAAACGACCTATCGTATACGAAAATAATGCATTGTTTTATTTTTCTTTGTATTACTGGATTTTACGATTCATTCCTCCCATCATATTGTCTTTCAATGTATTCGGACCATATTTTTAGAATACATAATTTTATTTTTCGCGGTAAAACCTTTTGGAAATACTTTTGATAACAAAATTTGACATTCTCTAATAATTGAATTTCTACTGCATGTATTCCACTTTCAACTCCTTTTGTGGATTTCAAGCAATTAAACGTTAAACCGATTGAATGGTATTATTTATTTATTGTCAATCTTTATTTCATTTTCGCAAAAGACTTAAACTAATAGAAAATGCGAGCTTTGAATTGATTGGTTCAGCATTTGAATGATTCACAACCTCACATACATAGCAGTAACATGCCGGTAAATAAATCAAAAGGGTTTTGATAAACTCAAGACGTGAATGCTGGAATTCCATAATAACGAATTTTTTAATGAATTAAAATCTTCTTCTCCTTCTTCCTTATAGAAGACCTATGTGGTCTGTTCTTCAAAGCGTTGCTCCTCCTGTAAGGTAGATTCCCAGCTGTCTTTACATATTTTTGGAGGTCTTCCACGAGGACGAGTCCCATGAGGCTGATTATGCAATGCAATATAGGGGAATCTGGTGGTGTCCATTCTTTGAACATGACAGTCTCTTTTTCGCTGTCTGCTCCATCTAATAATACCCTCAACCTCACATATCTCTCTTATTCTGTTGTTCCTCACGCGATCTCTCAGTGTTTTGCCTGCTATCGTTCTCAGTGTCTTCATTTCGGAAGTCCTCAAAACTTGTTTGGTCCTTATTGTGTCTGCCCTTGCTTCGATGCCATATGTTATTATTGGTCTTACGTATGCTTTATAGATTCTCATCTTACTCTTAATGGGCATGTCTTTGTTTTTCCATATTGTGGATTTTAGAGCCCCAGAGATTGCAGCTGCCTTGTTTACTTGGGCTTGTTTTTCTTCCCGTAGATCAGCTTCCCCACCAGGTCTATGCCTAGATACTTGAAGGTCCTGACCTGTTCTATGGGTTGATTTTCTATAACCAGGTTACATGTTTTGGGTGTTTTGGAAAAGGTCATACATATTGTTTTTTCGATAGAGATTGTGATTGGAGATTGATTGAGATGTTGTATTTATTACAGGCGTGATGAAGTCTGTCAAGCATTTTTTTTCAGCAATGATTATATTCATTATTGTTTTCAACTATGATTATAGCATCGTCTGCATAACACACCACATTGAGAATTCGCTCTCCCATCCTATATGAATTAAACAAGTGTAAAAAACATTCCTTCGTTTTTGGTCTGGTAAAATTCACGTGACAATGAAAAGGGCGATATACTTGCTACTTTTTATCACACCGTGTAGACCGACATTCAATATTTTTGATTTATTGGATCTATTAACAATAATAAAAACAATAATCAAGAAAAAAACCTAATATTCATTTTATGCCCGACCCCACTTGAGTGGTGCATAGTGGCTTCAATATTTTTAACATTGAACCTTATCAGGTATCTTTTTATCTTAAAATATAAATTATGTAACACAATGAATAGAAATAATTTTGAACCATTGCGCCGCTAAGAGACAAGTTTTCTCCAATTTTCACAGGATTCGTGTGAATTATAATAACAATCTTAATTGGTGCTTTCCTCGGCAAGTTCCACAATTAGTTATCTTATAATCACTAAATAAGGTGAATTAATTTTCTGCATTGGAACGATTGCTCCAACGTCACCCCGTGCGCCGTGATTGACCATATAGAGACGAATATTATTGTCATGGCAAATAAATTGCTTCGCTCCATAAACAATTATAAACATAACTTAAATTTCTCCACAATCTTGTATGGATCCATAAATGGATCACAATTCAGCGGTGGAAATTTAATCAAATGGCCGCACAAATGATCGGCGATGTTAACAACCCGAGAGCGCAGGCGCGGAAGAGAAATGACTGTAATCAGACAGCAAGTGCACCTAGTACAGTATTCACACGATATCAAAAGAAACGCTCTTACGAACATCTGTATCGATTAACGAACATGATTAATCGTCCCTATTACACTCAGCGTTGGTTATGATTCCCTGGTATATTTTCACACGGTCAAGAGGTAAACGTATATAAAAAAGTTTATAGATAAAAATAGATGCTGTTGCATTGCGTATAAATAATTTATAGCATCTGGAAACATTAAAAAATAAGTATAGAACAAAATTCTATACTAAGTATTAAATCAAAGATATTCTGACTGATTCATAAAACATTTCACATAAAATGGCATGGAATATATCGGCACGGTATCGGAAAAGTTATAAGGTAAACACAAGGCACGATTCAAGATTTATATTTTACCTTGCAATTAATGAGATATCCTCCTCAGAATTGAGCAACTATTTTAATGACTGTATGTAATAATTAGTGACAAATTAAATAGACTTCAAATTTATATTCTTAATAGCAAGTAATTATGGTTAACGAGTCCATCGAAGAAATTATAAGTTAGTATGTTAGATTAGATAAATGCATTGAAAATAATTGAAAACAATTTCATAATTTGTTTTTCTCGATACTCCATTTATTTTTTGAAGAAGAACCAACTGATTTCGCTTTCGTCGGAGTTTCACCAGGGTTACAAAACAAACTGAACCATCAAATAACCCTAACTAAGCTCCGGTGGAAGTGAAACTAGTTAGTTCTAAAAAATATGAGTGGAGTTAAAACAAATTATTAATATATTGAAAAAAAAAATAGTTATTTTTAACAATGTTAAATCATATATGAAAGTAAAGCGCTGTGATATGAGTAATAAGAACAATATAATAATTATACGGAATTTTAAAACCGTTTAAAATAACTAATAAGGCTTTTTTTGTAAATATCTATTATTATATATTTGCTATGTTGATAGATAGAAATATTGATAAAAATGTGAATATTAGGACACTGTTCTTCAATTTATTACTCAACATATAAAAACGATGTCTTAAATAACATAAAATTCTTTAATATGAAACTCTATAGTGTTATTATGATTGACATATATTTTTAAATAATGATATAAATTTCCCTATTAAATAATTAATACAGAAGCTACATAATATTTTATGGGATTGACACGTTTCCATGACAAGGTTTGACCTTTGATTATGCCCTAGTAAAGATAAACAAACAACTTTTTAAAATATAATAAAATACCAATAAAAGAACGATTTCATATTTATGAAATATTGCATATCTATTAAATACTGTATTATATTAAATGTATTAGTACTGAATAACGTGTTTCGCCTTGTTAGTGCATTTTCAAATGTTATTTAATAATGCCTTGGCAAAGCAAAACATATCGTTCATATTAAACATATAATGAAACTTCTATTAACCAGACGTTTTCATTTGTATTAAAGATTTAATATGGAGTTTTTACATTATTGTTCAAGAAATAATAAATAAAATATTAGTTCGATATTGAGACAATCTCTTAATAAGTGCAGACAGGAAAAGTATGATTCCATTACTGGTTTGCTCGGTTTAAACGATCGTAATGATTATATATATGATTTAAAGCTATTGCAGACACATGCCGTAGATTAGTACCTGTAAAACAGTTAAGCGATTTGATAGCCCGTTGTTAGTTAACCGCATAATTGATAGAAGTTGTTATTGCCCGGTACTGGGAACTGCGTCCCATTTAGCTCCCACAGATAATTGTGAGATCATGATGTGGTGAGATCCTACCGAGACCAATAAATGGACCAAGTCGGAGATGTGCTATTCCAGCCCTAGCGGTGGGCTTAGCGGGGGAGTGATGGATGGTGGAGGGAACGGAGTTGCTCAAAGACACCGGCTAATGGAAGAAAATGTGCGTTTTATGTGGCTTCATTTGAAATATTTCATCGGGTTATTGAATCTCTCATTTCATAAATCAAATAGATTTCTTGTACTGGATCGTTAAGGGTTATATTTTTATATGATACGCATATGAATACATAGTTATAATGAATACATGCACGTGATACAGGAAAACAAATGTTTGTAATGCATTTTTCTCTTCTTTTATATTCGCCATAACTTTGTGTTGCGGATTCATTGAACAATATTTTTTACTTTGTAACCAGCACTAACTTTATTAAAAATTTAAATACACACATGTTTCGGAATGAAAAATTCTGTGTCCGAAACAGGTTAGTATTTTAATTTTAAATGAAGTTAGTGTTATTTGTATTTGTATTTTTTATATTTTATATACTTTGTGAATACAACACTAATTAAAAAAAAAATTACATAAATATTGTTTACAAATATCAGTTTTGACAGATGTATCACTGAAGAAGGACCAGTTGTCAGAAACATGTCTGATATGTGATTTAAAAAAATATTAAAGTTAGTGCTGTATATACAAAGTACATAAAAAAAGACAAATAAAACATCTACAACACAAAGTATGGCGAACATAAAAAAAATTGTGTTGTTTAAAAGTAATAAACATTGTTAATTTTTTTGTAAAATTTTTTTTTTCAGATGCGTTTTGCAAAATAAAAATAATCAAAAACTGAGTCCCCCCCTTAAATAAATATTTGTATGATTTAAATAGGTTCTAACCAACTTTTGAGCTACCAGTCAAAGTATGTGCTAGGCGACCCGACGCGACCTTTACAGTAATTAGACTGAACACCTTTCGTGTATAAGAACACACTGTTTGTTCGCTCACCTCCGAAAATGAATTACTTACGTTGAAAACAATCAATCATTTCAAGAATATTAACATATTGTTTAAACGAGGATTTAATTTACAGCAAAGATACATAAAATTGATATTTGAAAGTGCGTTTATCTAAGCACAACAAATTCATTTTAACAACTATTATTTTTTTATCATACATATACGATGCATTGTCATTCTTATGGAAAAGATTGATAAATGTTTGGTAATAAACTACAGTTAAAGAGTATTCAAAATCTTTAAAAAAAATATATAAATCATAACGATCGTTTAAATAATGAAACTCGCAAAATTTTTATAATAGATATACATACATCATTTAAATATACACCAAAAATGATGTTGGGGTTCTTATGAGAAGAAAGGGAGCCATTTCATTTGATACTACAGTTATATGGGTGATATGGAAAACGCTGTTAAATATTGAAATGCTATAATTGTTTGACATAGAAAAACCTGTTTTTATTAAAATGCTTCAATTGTTTGACACCGCGGTTACAGGTGTGATTTGAAAAATGTTGTTAAATTTTTAAATCCTTCAATTGTTGGATACCGAAGTAATATGTGAGATACGGAAAATACTGTGCTTAACATTAAAATGATTCAATTGTTTGGAACCGTAATAACGCGTGTTAATGAAAAACTCTTTTTACTATTAAAATGGTTCAATTGTTTGATATATTGTTCAATTGTTTGATACTGCAGTTGCATGCGTGACATTTAAAACGCTGTGAAATATTTAATTGGCAGTTTACATGTGTGATATGGTAAACGCTGTTAAATATTAAAATGCTTCAATTGTTCCCCGTGTCCCATCGTGAGGCGGTCCCGTCCGTGCGCGGGGCCCGCAATGTAGGCAAAGCGCGATCATCTAATGATCTCGGAACGAAAGTGGACTTTGATAGATTGCTCGTCTGATTGAGAGATTGATAGATGGAGCAGACCAACCACCGGGGGAGAGCCGATTCAATTACGACAGTCTATTGACTGACCTGCTTATGAACCATATTTCTATGCTGATTTTAACATAAAATAAATTTGTTGAATTATATGATAGCCTTATTACTAAACTATTATTATTTTGTTAATATGTTTTTAAACATTGTACAAAACCTTCGTAACAAATCAGAATAGCGTGATACCTTATTTATAAATAAATAAAAACATTTCTTTCCGCCTTGACCCAAATAAGAATTTTATAATAATATTTTAGATTTATTCACAATATTTGTTATAACAGGTCTAGAAACGATCGAATTTTTTTATTTAATATTATATGGGATGACATGTTTCGCCCTTATCAGGCTTTATCAAATGTTATTTGACACATTTGTGGACATTTGATAATGCTTTAGAAGGGCGATACATGCAACTGCCATAAAATATAATATAACTTCTATAAAACTGATGATTTTATTCGTATTAATGATTTAATATGGAGTTTTACATCATTGTTCAAGAAACAATAAATATTTTAATATCTTTCAAAACCGACCATATTCATGAAAATTTGTTATAAATATTTATACACTGATGAAGGCCTTATGTGTTCAAAACATGTTTGTTTTAATTAAATATATTTTTTCAATAAAGCGTTGATTACAAAGAAATAAACATTGTTCGATGAATTCGCAACACAAAGTTATGGTGAATGCCGAAGAAAAAAACATAGCTTCCACAATATAACTTAACTTCTAGAAAATTACTTATATCAATATTAAAATTTTTATAAGGAGTTTCATAAATTTATTTGGTTTAAAAAACAATTAGTTTTCAAAATGGCCTTTGGTATAACACGTTACACAAAAAATGTTTTTATTTTTTATTCAATACATCCGACATTTAAATGTTATATTATTAATAACTAACACATATTCAATCGTTATACAAAATTATGATAGATCATTATTTTTTTAAGATGAAGCACTCACTTTGTGGTGAAACGATACAAATTAATAAATATCTCAAATAAATTTACCGATATGCCACGGTATCCAATATAAATAATAACTGAAATAATACTATTTTCATTGTAAAGTACTATTATTACTGTGAATAATTATTATTCCTTGTCGTAAAAACACATACGACGTTACCCTTATTATTATTATTATTGTTATTATTAATTTGTTGAATTGGTATTTACATCATTACAGCGGGAGCCAAATCGATGTAAAGGGTATAGCTATCATATTGTTGAACGCATGTATGAAGGAAGAATGGTTAAGAAAGTATACGTTAACGGTGTGCATGGAGTACGGAGTCGTGGAAGACCAAGGAAAACTTGACATAACCAGATTAATAAAATGTTAAAGGTCGGCCATGTTAGAAGTCGGAAGAATCGACGTGCGTGTATGACTCGCTGTATGAATGTGGAGGAATCTAGAGACGTGTGTTAGGATCAAGTAGTGTGGCGGTTCATTCTCTCTGCCGAAGAAACGGCGTGATATTTTGTTTGTTATTAATTTTACTTCATTGAATCGCGCTTTACACCATTACAGTAGGAGCCAAATCGATATTGATTCTCATGACATGTGATAGATATCGCCATTTTATTGTCATGTGAATTCGACACAAGACAGTGTGACAATCATACTGCCATCGCCGGGAATCGAACCCGGGACCTTCGGTATGACCGTCATAGCACTTGCAACGCGGGCACGAAGGTCGACAATAAAAATTCGAAATATACGACAATGAATAATAACTTATCGCTTTAATGATAGTACTTTACAATGAAAACAGTATGATTCCATTTGTCTAGTAGCGTGGCATATCGGCCGCAGCGCGGGTACCCGCACGGCGCGGAACACAATGGAAACGAAGAAGTGTAATGGATGGCAGTTTACCATCATCATGATTACGTGATGTTATTGATGATGCGCCATTTCGCTTCTCGCCGGATGATATAACACATCGGTTAGTAGTCACACATTTGCATACGATGCCAATTTGTAATATAGTACCATTCTGAAAGATGAAAAAAAAGATGGTACTGGCAGAAGAAGGATGCGAGCAGAATAAATGCAGTAGAGATGAGGTCCCTAAGACGAATGTGTGGTAGAACGATATACGACAGAATCTCAAATGCCGATATAAGAAAGGAATGTACTGCGGAAGAAGGTATTATGAACAAAATTATGAAAGAATCGCTGCATCGAAAGAAGTATATGTATGTAAATGGAGTACGGATTCGAGGCAGACCCAGTAAAACATGGCAACCAAATTAATACAATTTTAAAGGTTGGCCATGTTAGAAGTCAGAAGAATTGACGTGCGTGTATGACTCGTATGAATGTGGAAGAGGTTGAAGAAGCGTTTCAGGATAGAGTAGTGTGATCGCAGAGAAACGGCGTGATGGTTTGTTGGTATGTTGGTGTTACATTTTACGTATAAGTGCGAAAATTTTACGTTTGGTGGCGATGTTGTATTTTATTTTGAATTATTTTATTTTAGATTTAATTTGTGGACGTAGGACACATTAAGTGTGCGCGGGTGATGCATATTGGTGGCGATTAGGTTCGCAACCCAGCACACAGCGTCTCCCGCGGGGGCGAAAAGAGAAGGATGGAGTGCCGCATCGGTCAAGTCTGGCAGTCCATTCTTTCTCTCTACCCATTCGGGGAGATGGCGTGATGGTTAGTTAGTTAGTTACATAGTTATTGTTAACGTTTTTATAAGAACATGTGTTTCTGTACATGTATACTATTTGAAGTAAATAAATAAATAAAATATAAAAAAGTAATTTTTTCGAACATTATTATAATGTATACTGTTAGATGTAATCAGTTTAAATTCCATTACAATTAAAAGCAAAGATGAAAATTACATTAACACCGATATTCGAATTCAGTAAATTTTACAAAATTATTTTAAAATAATTTTTGTACAGAATCTTATTTACCACCCCTTAATATTTGTATATAAATGAGTAAATTTATACCAGTGTTGCCAGTCTGTTAATTACTTAAGTGGAAGAAGTTATTAAAAAACATATAATTATTATTTAAAATAAACTTCCGTCAAGGAATTTCAATAAAATCATTAGGTAAATTTGAACGTTTACAAAATACATATTATCAAAGTTATATCTTTGTATCACGACTTTTGATAAAAAAAACTCATAAGATGAGTTTCTTAAACAGCAAACGGGAATGCAACCACTGTTGTAAAGAAAAATATAATTTATATTGAATCGTTTAATTTTAAAACGCGTGTAATTGTCCGTGCGATGACGGTTAATAAAATTAAAGGAGCGTTTCAAATTGTATGATATCAGCGTCTGACAAATAATTTTTTTCGGTTGTAATGTATGTTAATCTCCGTCACGCGGAGATGTGAATCTACCAGAGAGAAACGGACATGTTGACGCTTTTTTCGGATCGTATGTCACTCGAAATTGTATGACTGTAAATACCACTTCATCACGAATATTTAAGAAGCGAATTTTAAAATTAATTAAATTAATGTTGTTATTTGAAATTACATGATAGTAGAAGTTCATTGTAAGTAAAGAAAGTTTTTCATTTTAAATCTTTATGAAATGTAAATTTAGTTAAAATCCACAAATGTTTGTATTTTCGACCAGTTTCGGCAGCTTGCTGTGCCATCTTCTAGATGATGATCTCCAGAAGTTGGCAGCGAGCTGCCGAAACCGGTCGAAGACACAAACATTAGTACATTTTAACTAAATATACATTTTAAAAAGATTTCTTTTTTTTTTAAATATTATATTCAATATTTTAAATTAATCTTGCCCATAAGCTAATGTTTACATTACTAAGGGGTAGGTAGAAAGAATGGACTGCCACACTTGAACCGATGTGGCACTCCATCCCTCTCTTTTCGCCCCCGCGGGAGACGCGGTGTGATGGGTTGCGAACCTCATCGCCACCAATAGGCATCTCCCGCGCACACTTTGATCGTTGAACGTCCACAAAATAAATATAAAACAAATAATATTAAATGCAATGATATAAAATTAAATAACAAAATAAAAATAATATAACGCATAATGTTCTTTTAGATGGTGCACATGTTGTGAGTAAAGTTTAACAAAAAAGTATAAAATACTAACTGAGTGTTGGAATACGGGAAAGAACGCTTTGCTTATGATCCAGGGAACTTGGGTTCAAGCCTATGCGGTATTTTTTGTTTATTTTGGAGATTGCATAATAAATTCTAAACAATTGATTTAAATCCTTGTTAGCCTATTTTAAAAATTATTGAAACAAAAAAAAACTAACTTATCAAAACGTCGTCTCTCCAAAGGGGTAGGCAAAAATAATTAACCGCCACACAGTTTATTCCTGATAGGCTACTTCTCTCGCTTCCTTAAAATTCATTTACGTGACATGCACGCACGTCGATTTCTCCGACTCCTCACGTGGCCGAAATTTAATATTTGATTGATTTGTACATGCCACGTTTTCCTCGGTCGGAATTTAATTAAGTAATGCATATTTCAGATAAGTTTAATAAAATGTTGCAATTGTGTTATAGTTGTTAATTTAAGTTTTTAATCGCGTTACCCCTCTCAAATGACGCAGATGTCCACAAAAAATGTTCCAATTACAAGACTAGCGTGTCCGCGGAGAAAGCTGTACAAGTGAGGAATTAGTTTAATTGAATGACAGTAATCCGCTTATTCTCGAGATAACTGACAACCGCAGAGAATAACTGGAAAGGGGAGGTGGGCATAAATTATAAAATCGTGCAGTTCTATCAACTCCGTGATCGGAAAACAACACGATAAGAATTTTTCGATAATTAAACTGTAAGAAAATATAACAAAATATACTAATACGTTTTACAAGAAAGTTAATATAAATATTGTACTCTGGATAATAATGTGGCAAATAATTTATTATGAATAATAAATTGTGATATTGTATAATAGTGTTTTAATTTAAACAGGTAAATAATTTGTCAAAACGTTACTGGCGATACGGTATCAAAGATTTCAAGGAATATGTTTTCACACACACACACACAAGACAAGTAAAAAAAATCAGTTAAATTGTTATAACAACACATTGACAAGTTTTTTTTAGATAAACTTAAGGCGTTAACACTGTCGAATTTTTCATGAATTAAAACACTGTTTTTTTTTTTTTTGGTTTATTTTTCTCACAGTAAAAAAATAAACTAAAAAGTAGAAAAAAACAGTGTTTTTATTTATAAAAACTCGTCATATTATAATGAATATTGATTAAATCTTCCGAACTGTCTTGAAAAGGCAGTATACGATAATAAGGAAAAATACTGCTCTAGAGCTATTTGCTATAATTATAGTGAGAAAAGTAGGAAACTTGAAATTTATTGTAATTGAAATGGTCTCCTCCTTCGAATAATGGAATAACTTTTTCTCGTGGAAATAGATGTTCCCCCAAGTCGTATGTCTGGTTTTAATTTTTCAAACCAAACATAATAAAAATATACGAAAATAGATTGTAAGCAAGTTTGTTAACTGCAAAGTGATGGACATATTTGAGAGAAGGGTGTTACGAAAAATTCAGAGCCCTTAGAACGATGGTGGAACCTGGAGAATGAGGTACAATGAGGCACTATAAAAAGATCTCTATACATATTAGACTGAGTAGGTTGAGGTGGGCAGGACACGTGGAGAGAATGCCATCGTCTCGGGAACCAAAAAGAATCCACGAGGGATATCTGGATGGAAGAAGAAGAGTCGGTAGCCCTAAATTTCGATTGGAGGATGAGGTGAAGAAGAACGCTGCACAACTATTGCAAGTGTAGACTGAAAGGTTGAAACAGGTGATAGAAGTACTCACAGGCGAGGACTAATGGAGGCCAAGGCTCGATAGGAGCTGTAGAACCATCGAAAAAGTTTGTTGTTACATAAAATCAATGTTTTTATTGGAAGAAAGTTTTACAGAGAAAATATTTAAATGCGGAATTTCCGGTATAATTCACACCGCGCCAAAAAAGCGATACACAGGTATTCCCATGTAAAACATGTAAGTACGCATTCGTTACAAAATTCAAAAGAAATATATACACCATAATGTATGATACACTCGAAACAAAACTCCTGTGTCATTTTTGACTGAACTTACAGCGCATGCGTGACCTTATGTTGATGTGTGAGGAATTAAAAGAACTGGTTAAGGTTGATATTCGTATGAAGTTTCGTGGGAATGTTGGCAAATATTCAAAATGACGTTATTTTAATTGAAGTGTAGAATATCATAATAATATGTATTTCAAAAATTCAAGAACAAGATAAAAGATCTTTTCACATTTTCATGTACGCATATATTTTTTCATTTAAAAACTTACAGGATACAGCTCAATATTGTGAAGAAGGAATCCGTTGGTGTCCAATCTCGTACCCAAATCCTCTGAACCATGAGTCAAGCATTCTGTCCCCATGACTACCATTTTTTCTACCATATATAGCACTCACAATGTGGTTAGACATTTAAAATTTATAGACATAAAATAATAAAACACTTTGTATTTAACCATGGTATGGTTATTATAACTAACTAACTAACTAACCATCACGCCGTCTCCCCGAAAGGGTAGGCAGAAAGAATGGACTGTCACACTTTAACCGATGCGGCACTCCATCCTTCTCTTTTCGCCCCGCGGGAGACGCGGTGTGATGGGTTGCGAACCTCATCGCCACCAATAGGCATCTCCCGCGCACACTTTGATCTTCCAACATCCACAAAATAAATCTAAAACAAATAATATAAAATACAATGATATAAAATAAAATAACAAAATAAAAATAATTTAATACAAAATGTTATTTTTAGATGGGGCACATTTGTCTATTTAATTTATGTTCCACGAATCCACCGTTTTTTTTTAATTTAGCACATAATGGTTATTATAATTAATGCTAAATAGTTTTGCTTGTACCCAAGCTTCATCAGGGCTATATAATAACTGAATAAGTGAAAAAATATTCCCATGATGAGGCTCGGGTACAAACGAAAATAGTTGGCATCATCTTTAATACAAAGTATTTTATTATTCTATTAAGCCATTTATATATATATATTTTTTATAAATAAATAATTAATGCAATTTCTTCTTACGAGATACAAGATATGAACATGTCAGAAAAACAAGGACCAAACAAGTTTTGATGACTTCCGAGATGAAGACACTTAGAACGATAGCAGGCAAGACGCTGAGAGATCGCGTGAGGAACACCAGAATAAGAGAGATATGTGAAATTGAGGATATTATAAGATGGAGTAGATAGCGAAAAAGGGACAGGTCTGTTAAAAAAGTACGGGCATGTTAAAGCATGTTCAAAAAACCTATATTATGCTACATAATCAACCTCATGGGACTCGTCCTCGTGGATGACCTCCTAAAAAATGTAAGGACAGCTGGGAGTCTACCTCACAGGAGGAGCAACACTCTGGAGAACAGACCCCATAGGTCTACAACAAGGAAGACGAAGAAGAAGAAAAACTTTCAAAAGATGGTTGTTTCTTGTTCGAGCATTATAAAGCTGAATTTGAAATGGGCCTATTGAAATAAGACATATAACGAGAGCTAGAAAATTTTCTAAGTAACCTAAGTATTATTGATTGTAGAAATTAAATTCCGGGCATAGAATTCAGAATGAATTAAACTGTGGATTTTTTGTGCGCGTGCTCCAAGCCGGTTCTCCGCCCGGGGAAACAATTACCCATCATGCTTCATAATGACACGAGGCTCTTAAATACAGTTTAGCTTCTGACGTTTCGGATTGCCGCACGCCACATCTTCACGACCGCTAAGTTAATTTATACGTGTTCAATGAACAATGCACTTTTAATTGGGAGTGTACAGAAAAAAAAACGATGATTGCTCTCTACCTTTTTGGGGAAACGAAAACACAAAAGAAATGAGACAATACGGAGTATTGTTTTTTCTTACGTAAAAGTTCATGACTAATCCACGTATTAGAACTTAGATTATGTAATTTTAAACAAATATTTGTACGTGACTGATTCATACTTTAAGTGTAGAAAAAGTATATCCGGTCCTTTCTCGGTGATATTATAAAGATACATATTTAAAACATTATAAAATTGTTTACAAATATGATCAGTTTTGACTGATGTTATAAAGATTTATTTTGGAACGTTTATGCTTTTGTTATAACAAATATTATGAATCAATTTAAATTTTAAAATAATTGTTTAAAGTTCTTACTGGAGCTCAGATAATTACGTACAACAAAGGAAATAAATCAACGATTGGACGTGACGTTAAATTTATTTAATTGTTTATAATATTTTCATTATTTTTAATTGCTTTTTTAATTTCTAAAATTTCAAGATTGCTCAAAGTTATATTTCTATTATTAACATGCAAAATTTCAACGCCATTATCTTTATTTGATAATGAACTTCCATCAAGTGATTTCAGTTAAATCATTTAATTATCTTATGTCATTTATTTACAAAACATCGTTTTATTTAATAATAAAAAACATGTTTCGATGGTCCTAAGATCGATTACTGGAAAAACCCTCCGAGATCGTGTCCGCAACGTAGACATAAGAAAAACCTGCGAAATAGAGGATATCATTCAGCGGAGTAGATCCAGAAGAAGATATTAGAGGGACCATGTAGCCCGAATGGATGGTGACAGACTTGCATATACAGCCGCTTATGAAATCCCCTCCGGACACCGCCCACCTGGAAGACCGCCTAAGAGATGGGGGGACAGCTGGATCTCATCATCCGACGAGATATGATTTCTGTATCACAGATCGTCAGATCTATTAAAAGAAGAAGAAGAAGATGTTTAGATGATCGACGCAGCACAGTAGTTTTGATGTGTTGTGATCAATATTTTTCTTGGAAATCTTTATTACTTGAATATTGAACGGTATCCTGGAATCAAATTTCCTCATCACGTCGGCGTAAACAAGTTAAACAAGAGTGTATACTACGATCGCCCGATCGTGTATAATAGAATTGTGCGTAGATCAAGCTGTAGTGCGTGGACAATAGGAATTCGGAAGTTTACGCAGCGATCACGACACGGGCGGCCATTACTTTTTATTATATCCCGAAATCGACAGTGTTAATAAAACAATCAAAACACGATCAACAACAAACTGGAGCCCTGCCAACGGACAATAACTCCAAAGCGATTACCGGTTGATACGAGAACAATTAGTGTTAAAGAAGGTAACATCAACTACTCGATCACGACCTCTTACATACAGAAACCATACACTAGCCCTTATACAAAACTCGACTGTAAAAAAACAGATAAAACGTGAAACACTGTGACGTAAAAAGCGTATAAGCATTACATTAAATTATGTTAAAATCTCAAAGAATATCAAGAATCTTATTGATGTTGTGGCTTGTTTTGGTGTCGAAATTAGGTGTACAGGCGAGAATGTTTTAGAGACAATCACGTGGTGTTAAAGGCGCTGTTAAGTTTTTGTACTGTGTAGTCACGAGGGTTAACTCGCCTGTAATGGTTACGTTATTGTTGGATCTCAGGCCTTTGTGGGTCTCTCTCTTTGTTGGGCCCGTGGTATTGTGAAGGCATTGTTGGACTCTCGACTGGACCGCTCTGAGATTCGATACGAACTGTGTGGTCCAGCATCGCTCGGATTACAGGAAACGGGGGATTTAAACACTGTATTGATTTGATTCGATTTTAACTGCATGAATAAATTAAGATTTTAAACAAATTAGTATTACTACTTATGCGCGCATTCATTGGCGTGCATGAACATTTAAAACATTTTTTATGGGCTGCTGAAAAATAACTTTAAGTTACTAACCATTAACCTGTATCACACTGGGAGTACGCAAAGAGGATGGACTGCAATGCTTCAAAACAGACGTCTTTTTAAATTTATTCATACCATTTATTCCATCCTATGTTATTTCATCATTATACTTTTTCTTTCTTCGTATTCTTCGCAATGATATTATTTCACTAGAATTGATCCTATTTTCATATTAAGTCAACCTTATCAATCAACAGTGTTCAATTTCAATTACAGGTTCATTCAAAAACACTTCTTTAAATTTTTATTTTATTTTTATTTTGAGTATATTTTTAATTATAAAATTCATACAATTTTTGTTTTTTTAGTTATTTATTAAAATTTCTCTTTATTTATTTTCAAACACCATAACTACAGCTTTTTTTACATTCATACAAATCAATCATATGAAATATTTCATACACTCTTGATACCAACACATTCATATTTCCCATATCGTCAGTGGAAGTAATTCAAATTGATTTTTTTATAATATTTACAGGTTATAAACAAATATATAGTTATAATCTTAGACTAGAGAGCTTAGAGTTTATTTAAACATTTCAATAATTTATTATAAATTACAATAGTAAAAATATGTTGCGAGTATGTTTATTCATTTATCATATGACCAAAAAATTATTTCAAAGATGCGAAAAAAACATTTTATGTGTGGATTATAATATGTATGTTATTTAACTGCGGCACTCTTTATATTCCTTAATTGGAATAATAATTAAATGGTTTGCAAGTTGTGAGATTTTGTATGTGGTAATAATCGATCGATACAGAATGGTCGAAAATATCTTTAACTGGCGCTACTCATTAAGATAAGTGTCACGTCCCATCAAATTTTTGTTCTCTTAAGCAGGGCAGTATTATAGATATAAATGTTGTTTAAAATATATTTAAAAAAATTAAACAGTGATAATATATTTGTGCGACCAGCAATGACCTATGGTTCGGAATGTTGGCCACTCACAAAACAACAAGAGGATAAAATTTACAGCAATGAAATGGGAATTCTGAGATGGGTAGGGCGGAGTAACGTTCTTTGATCACATCAGGAACACACACATCCGCGGTAGTTTAAGAGTGAGACCAATCTCGGACAAACTTGAGGAGAACCACCTGAGATGGTACGGCCACGTCATAAGGCGCCCAGAAAACCATGCTACTAGGAGGGTAATGAAAGCGGACCAGCGACCCAGGGGACGTGGTAGGCCCAAGTTGACATGGATGGGACTCATTAAAAGAATCTGAAAAGAGATAGTCCTGGAGACGCCATACAAGAAGAGCCGTCCCCAAGTAAATAGGACAAGGCTAGGAAGGAGAATGTTAATTGAAATTTACTGATAGTGAATAATGAAGTAATTTTTTTTTAAATATGTATTTAGTTTTATTCTGCTTATTACTTAGATTAAAATTATAGGCATAGGACAGCTACTGAAAAATTATCAATTTTTTAAAAATATATTTAATATTGAAGACACTGAGGACGATGGCAGGCAAGACACTGAGAGATTTCGTTAGGAACATCAGAATAAAATAGATATGTGAGGTTGAGGATATTATAAGATGGAGCAGATAGCGAAAAAGGGACTGGTACGGTCATGTTCAAAGAATGGACACCACCAGACTCCCCAATATTGCATTGCATTTTGTTTTTTGCATCAGCCTCATGGGACTCGTCCTCATGTAAGACCTCCTTAAAGATGGAAGGACAGCTGGAAATCTGCCTCACAGGAGGAGAAACACTCTGGAGAACAGACCACATAGGTCTACAACAAGGAAGAAGAAGAAGAAGATTATTTTTTAGTTTGGGGATTTCGTATCGTTGTTCAAGAAACAATAACTAACCTATAAACCATCACGCCGTCTCTCCCTAGAGGTAGGCAGAAAGAATGGACTATCACACTTTGCTTTCCTAATATACTTCTCTCGCTTCCTTAACATTTATACATCGTGTCATGCATGCACGTCGATTTCTCCGACTCCTCACGTGACCGACATTTAATGTTTGATTGATTTGAAAGTGACACGTTTTCCTCGGGCTTCCTCTATTTCTAGCTCCATTTAAGTCGGTTACATGCACCTTTGTCACCATTTTGTCTTGAATCATCCTTTCCATGTGTGCAAACCATCAAAAAATAAACTATATGAAACTGGCAACACTGTTCCTACAGACTGCCAATTTGACAGTTGACAGTTGATTTGTAGTCAATACCTTTTGCAATTTCACTCAGGAATGGCAGAGCGTACTGATCATTTCTTGAAATATTTTGAAATGGCAAAACTTACTAACTACAGATCAACTCTCAACTGTCAAATTGACAGTCTGTAAAAACAATGTTGCCAGTTTCAAAACCAAACCTCTAAAAAAACACCCTTTATAATTTATGGTTAACCTAATTTATCGATAAATACGTCTCTGTCCCATACATTAATTGTTATAAAATCGTCTTATCCATTATATCAGATTTCTTTCGACAATTATTGGATCAATTACATGGACCGCGCTCTTTGTGCGGCGGCATTGGGAGAAGCGGACCTCACGTGGATACATTTCTCCACGTATATTGATGTGCATCACCTGTTTACTTTGTCCTTTGGCTAACGTGCAAGAATCGTTATGAGCACTCGACTTATGGAATATCATAATGTAGAACCATATCACATTCGTTTCTGGTATTATATTGTATATATTATATTTTACGTGTACTCAATTGAAGCCTTAAACATGTTTATTGTTTGTAATGTCTGTTGAGATAAAAAATGATGATAACTGATAATAATATTACACATATAATTTAAAAAAAAAATGAATAGAATAATGGATCGGAAAGGAGTTGAACATCAGTGAGTTCAGATAATTCAAGAATAAACGGCTATATTTCGTAAATATTTTGACAATTGGATGTATAATACTTTGAAATGGAAAAAAAACTTTTTATCAAGTATGCGTTTTAAATTTTTAAGTAATGATTAAACCACTTATATAAGTTGTTATTTAATACTATCAACCGGTTTCGCTCCAAATCGTATAATCCGTTGGGAGTTAAACCGTTTGGTAGTGTGAACTCTAAATTGGACCGAAAATGGAAAATATCGATTTTATTTAAATCAGTTTCTTTACGCAAAATTAAATCAAATCAAATTGAATCCAATCTAATCATCTTACAGGTAAAATATTATATACATAAAATATAATACCAGAAACGCATGAGAGATGGATCCAAATAAGGTCAAATACAAAAAAATATATAAAAGTGGGGTCAAAATGGAATATTGGTAATACAAATGTAGCCGTGCTAAAGCGTTACAAATATTTTGTTGATGCCTGAGCAAGGTAAAATATATCATGCCTATAAAATTAAATAAAACTTCTAGAAAACAGACGTTTTCATTCGAATTAATGATTTAATATGGAGTTATATATCATGTTTCTTAGTAATAATAAAGTAAAATATAGAAATGTTTTCATTTTAAAGCGTTATACTTGAAAATTATGACAAAATGTGTCATTCAAAAGCTGCGAGAAATCAAGAAATGTCAGCGTTTGAATATTGAAGAATTAAGATATGTCAGAATAACTTCCTGACGCGCTTAACAATGCTGTTTTAATGTAATTATTCAACTCGTACGAACGCATTAATATCTATAATTCCGCGCCAATTCATCCGTTGTGGAATTCCAAGTAACGAAATAATTAATCATGTGTTAGATCCGAATAAATGCCGCAAAAAATCACGATCAATGGCCATGTCTGAGAGACGCCCCTTTGAAGATATCTAGTGAAGTGGCATCACAATTCATATATTCCGTTTTGTAGATTTGACGTAGGAATGTAAGTGTTAATCTGTTATAATTATTATTATATTTTTTTTAATGTATACATATATCTTAGAGATTAACATATATAATCAAAATCATATCTTCATAGATGGCGCATTGAAACTGACATGTGAATTCTGGCGTTGGACTTTAAGATATATACAACTTCCAAAAATTTGTCAGACATGGTCATAAGAAAGGTGGAATGGGGAATGTAGTAATTACATAAAACGTGCGCTTAACCCAACCAATGACAGGTCATTAGTCCTGTAAACACCTTGATCAACACCTTGATTTCAGTTTCCAATTTGCATCTTCGTCTCTATTGAGATACAATTAAATCATGAAAAATTATTTCATTTTAATCAGAAGTAGACATAATAACAGACATTCTGTTTTGTAAAAAAATATATATTAAACCAAAATAAAAGCTCTATTGTAATAATTGATGGTAACGGTTTTAATTTGGTAAAACTATATTTTATAATTAATGTATAATGAAAGTTCGATGGCATTTTGGTTTTACATTGATTTATTTATAAACGAAAATAGATAACTGTCTATTTTGACAGCGTTAACTAGGTGATCACAATGATAACTTGATAACTTATAATCATAAAAATACAATGTGTTTCACCATATAATAAGTTTACTTTTTAAAAATGGACGAAAAGTAGATTATCAGTCAGTGCAATTGTTGTATTGTAGTCAGTGCAATTGTTGTATTGTAGTCAGTGCAATTGCACGAAATGAATGAAAAATTCCAAATCACTTCCTCTTTCACCGCGTGCAGAGCAATAACCATTAAATGTAATTAACAGGACCAATAAAAGACGAACGAGGAAACAAGCGAACGATAATGGATTGTGTAGATCACATAAAAACTCGCGTCCGTCTCTATATGGAAGTGGTTGTATCGGGTCTCATCATATTTTATATCGAGAATAAAGATTGATTCCAGAAATGAAGCCTGTGAGAAAGTAGTCATTATGTATCTGGATATGAAAAGTAAAAAGTACTTTATTCAATATGTAATACATTGTTATGCGCGAAATGTTAAATTTACTATTAATATTCGATGATGTACAAGCAATTCTTCCATATAAGTTATTTGTAATGGATTATATGTTATGAAATATTGCAATTTTGTATAAATTTTTCTATACGTTCCTTTTTATATTTGCGACCGGTTGTGATTTTAAACATATTCATTCTTATTTATGTGAACACATTTTTATTTTAATTGTTTAAAGTATGATTTGTTATATTTAAAAGTGGTGTAGACAGTAATAATTTAAGATATAACTGTTAAATGTTTAAAATCTTTAAATACATATTTACCCGTTGAAAAAATAAATTTTAACGCTTTTTTTAGCTAAATCTACATGTTTTTTTAATATTTTAAAATAAGTGATTATTTAATATATGCAATTTTCCGTATAAAACTTTTTTTATTTTTTAATAGTTTATTTTGTTAGTATACATCAAACAGTCTTTCGACGTTATATTTTATTTCATTATCTTGAATTCTTATATATAAACATTACCAAGATTTTGTTCTATGACACGTGAATTCAACCTGAAACACATTTTTATAATACAAAACTATTGAAAAAAAAAATGGAATCTCAATCTTTCACTAGTGCTATAATTATCTTAAAAAAATGATCTTCCAATAATCAGAGTAACATTATAGCTTCTATTTCATTAAAAAAATATATAGAATTTTGTGATGAAAATTATAATATTATTATAATTTTCATCACAAAAATCTATACATATTTTTTAATAAAATATAAGCTACAATGCTGCTATGATTATTGGAAGATCATATTTTAAGATAATCATAGCACTTGTGAAAGATTAAGATTCCATTTTATTCTCAATAGTTTTATCTTATAAAAATGTGTTTCAGGTTGAATTCACGTGTCATATACCAAATCTTGGTCATGTTTTTAAAGACCATCGTCAGATGTCATCTTTTACTTTCTTTTAACTTTAGGAAATATTCGTAAATATAATATTATATTTTACGTACATCAATTTTACAAAATTACATTTTGAACAAATCTTTGCCAAAACTATTCACATTGCAAAAGCTATTATGTAAATTAATTTAGATGTTGCATAACATACTTATTTAAAAACAAAACAGGAAAAATAATCGCGGTTGCTACTTGTAAGTTAGATTATTACTCGTGTATATGAATGAAATGAATAATGTTATTATCATATCATTTATGAATGAAAACAACGATAAAGCTCAAAAAGTGACACAAAAACCTATGTACTCGTACCTAAGTTTATACACACTATCAAATATGATTATGAAACCCCGACGTTTGATAATGGTTCCCCGAATTGATAAGGTATTACAAATAATACGTTTTATTTTTTTAAATGTGTCTAAAAACACAACACTTTTTACAAAATCACATTTACTCAATTTTGGTATTGATCATATAATCCATTATTTTGGCCGAAACACTATGATACGTCAAAACTATTAAATGTAAATTTACAAAAATATACCCAAGCTTCATCAGGGTGATATAAGAACCGTTCAATTCTTATATTGTCCTGATGAAACTTTGGTACAAGTGAAACTAGTACTAAATACAAATTGTTTTATTATTTTACTAACTAAACCTTACCATAAAATGAGTGCAGCATATAAAAAAAATATACGTATGAAATGTTTTAATGTAGAAACACTGTCATTATTTTTTTATGAGATTTTTGAGACTGCTGTTTCGCCAAACATTGTTGGCGTGGGTCCTCACCAGGTGTTAAAAACAACTCTGTTGTTTTCAATTAGGGTGGTTATACGCTTTGCTGTTTATCAATAGCGCGTGGAATACATATTTAAAACAACAAAATATCGTTAGAGAGTAAACATTAACTTAAGGATTGCCTGTAAAAGTATAAATAAATAAAAATGTACAGAAAAAACATTTCCGAAAATAATTTTATAATTAATATGTTGAAATTAAAACTGTAATTAATATATATTTAATTGTAATTTTATCAAATGAGTGGGTTAAGAGTGGTAAAAATCAAATGCATTTAATTTTTAGGCTAGATAACAATTACAGTTTTATTTTTCGACATGAAGTATTGATAGAATAATCACAGTATTCGTTGTTTCAACGCTACAACACATATTATAATAAACAACCCATGTTATATTAAACTAGATAAATAATTAAAAAATCTCAATGAACTACCGAAACTAAACAATTTATATTGGTATGATGACCCTGGGCGCCGTGACTTCCGCTGTGGACAGATAGAGCACCGCCTGATTGTAAACTTCCGGTTCCCCTATAGCTTCCTGATGCAGATAGGACTGCTATTATTACAGCATCAGAACGCAGAAGCAGGTTTCAAAGATAAAATAACTTAGATACGGACATTTTGGGACGGCTGTGTTTACCAGTTTTTAAGGAAATTCCGTTCAAATGTTTGAGCGTGTTTCCTTTTGAAATGTGCGAATAATTTGATAAAAGAACATATGTTCCGGAATAAGCGTTTTTTTTATAGATATCATGTTATCTTTTATGATTAAGAACAATGCGCTTAATAAAAACTATTAATATCGAAACAACTTAAGTTTTTTTATAAACTTAAGACGAAAACACTGTTTATTCCACGTTTGTGCTTATTTTTCTCGACCAGTTTTGACAGTTTATATCGTTCTTCAAATGGTGATGGTGTAAAACTTTCAAAACATGTTGAGAAAAAAAAAACATAATGGGTAAAAACAGCGTTTTAATTCACAAATAAGTTTGCACTTATGTTTTGAATTTTATATGATTAATTTATTCTATATTTGCCAAAACTTTGTATTGCGGATGTTTAATGTTTCTTTTTTTATATACTTTGTTGAAAAAAATAAAATTAAAATACCAAAGATGTTTCGGACACACAAGCCCTTCATAAGTGATATTATATCAATATCAAAAATACATTTTTTTAAATTTCACGAATGTGGTCAGTTTTAATATCTGTCAAAACTGACGTTGAAGTTGCAGAGTCTTTTGAGCCAGAGAAAAGTGTAAACCTCTCGGCTTGGTGCAAATATCAGCAAAGTGTTCAGGAGGAACTGCGATTTTTTCCGGATTGAATAATAAATAGACATTGCCGATGCGAAGTTCTTCGGAGAATGTACAGTAAAGAAAATTAACATGAAAAAAAAGTGTTATTGGAGAAGTTTTATTTTATTATTAAAATGGCATTATAACATGTACTGCAGGACATTTGTTAAAGCAATGAACCAATGCGAAACATGTCATTCCCATAAATAAAACAAAACGAACTTTTAAAATTCTACATTTTCATTCATATGAAGGGTTTAAAATGGTGATTAACATTATTGTTCAAGAAACAATAAACATGACTAGATAATCCTTAAATTAACAAACAATGTACTCGTAAGATTAGATTTCCAGATGCAAGTTGTTCATTTGTGGTTTGATTCATAATAATTGAATACACTTTATACAGGTCGATAGAGTATATATATTTTCTTGAGTATGAAACATTTGTTATTGAGAAAGCAATATTATTTATTGCGAAAGGAAGTCTGCTAAAAGGACGACAGTTAGCAATAAAGCAATACAAGTCCTTCCATAGTGATGTCAGAACATTCACAGAATTTATGGATCCGATTCAATGGTGAATGTTCGATCTCCGTTGTTCAATACAAAACGAGTATCATCGCGACCAGAGTGCGAATTTATTAATCAAAGTTCCCTGGGAAAAGTCACTTGAACGTTGAACAATCATATTCAGATGCGACAATATTACCAGATGCTTGTAAAATGTTTCGTTTCAAAAACGTGTCTGATATGTAATTAAAAAAAAAGAAAAAGACAAATGTAATATATCATTTAAAATATTTATGTTCATAATTCTCTCTTACAAGTTCAACGACTCGGAGGAAAATCTACGTTCCACAGTCAATTAAATCATTGTAATATAAACAATGATAAAATACGTATGACGTTTTCCTCATATCGATTAAATCTGAGGCAATGAAAGCAATCCTATTCTAGAAGCGGTGCTCTCGATATTCCATGAATTATTTGCATTTAAAATCAGAGCTTACATGAAAGATAATAACCCTACATCAGAGGTATCCAGGAGCGGCTAGAATCAAACGAAACCCTTCTTTATGTTAGAGAGCTTTCATTATTTCATGAAATAATAAATAATATTATAATATAACCTATTGTATCATTAAAAAAACTGCAGAATTACGTATACAAATTTATTTATTTAAAATTTAATTAAAAAATTAATATGACATAAATTATTGTGAAATATCGTTGATATATCGAATTTGATATATATAACTATTTGCAAAAATATTTTACTCACTTTAAATATTAAATTAATACGCATGAAGATTAATGTTATTGATAATGAATATTTTAAAGCTTCGTTATCGTAACAACTATTGAATACAATCTATATTATTGATTTAATTTTACCTTATAAAAATTGGTAACAAAAAACATTTTTTTACAATATCTTTAGATGAAATGAATATTTTTTTTATTAAAAAAAAAGAAGAAGAATAAAAACAGCTTTACGCTTACCTTTATAAATGTGCGAATTGAAAAAATATATATTATTAACCTTTACATCGTGCAAAACATTACAATTTAAAAACAACGTGAATTTAATTTTTTTTATGAATATATATAGCCTTTTATGATTGAAGTTGAAATAGTTAATAAAACGTAAAGTATATTCGTATATGTAAGGATTTAAAAAAAGTGATGTTCAGTTGTGTTATTTTAATGTGTTGTATAAATAAAAATTGATGAACTAATTTATATTAAACTACCTATATTAAATTTCCTTACACACTTTAAAATTACAGTTCAACAAATCATTTCCTGAGAAAACTCCCTAAAAAAGCAACTCTATTAATGACCGATTTCGATCAAATTAGTTAGGAATAAGCGGCTGCCAATCCGTTAAAGAAAAAAACCAAAGAACCTCTTTCAAACCTATACTACTAGCATATTCCCAACGTTATTAAGAGCTTTATGATGTATTAAATAACGTTTTGGTTGCGATGGAACTACGCTTTTTATATGACCTAGGTTTTAGAATACTGGTTTCCGATGGTATCAGAGTGATTACTTTGTGAATATACCGTTAATTTAGCATAAACACAATTATAAGAGCTGTATAATTATTCTCATTCGTGGCTGGGCCGATCCGATTATATCTGAAGCAAGCTTAACATATGAGAACACGCTAGTACTTGTTACATATAATGTGAGACACCTCACTAGATGTTCTGAACATAGACGTAAGAAAGTCGAAAGAAGAAATATGATGAAGTGCAATATATCCAATAATCATAGAATACATGTAAATATTCGTAAACTCACATAGTTGTTGCTGTATTATCGGGTATCTCAAGTAAGTGAGCCTCATGAAGCCGGAATTGGATCTTCTGGCTTACAGAGGTTCAGCTCTTGTGGCTATTCCATCCCCCACAGTTCTAACGACAATCTAAAATGAAAGGCACGATTAAAATCATTCGTGTGAATGATCTATTTTATCTGACACGTGCCATATCGTAAATCATATCCTTTGCATACGAGTATAAAATATTGTGAACAAGTGGAATAAAACTAAATGTTTCTTTTTCTTCTATATTCACCTTCACTTTATCTATCTATTTTGTATTTACAAATGATTATCAACTAAGTAATTCATATTTATTCTACACTTCGCATTTTTCACAAACATGTTTCGGTTGGGACCTAACCATTTTCAATGAACAAAACTTTAACACTGTGTTGTGGATTCATGTTTAAATAAATATAACTACACTTGTTTTTATACAGTGAAAAGCGTTGTGTCACAACCGAAACATGTCTGTGAAAAGTCTTGTAAAAATACGAAGTGTAGTTATATTCATTCAAATAAATATTTATTTATTAGTTTATTATTTTTTAAATATTTATTCAAATATTTTTTAATTACTAAATCCATGTTATATTTTCCAGAAACGTGGGGTTTATCTTTAAACAAACGAAACGTGTCTTTCTCATAAATTGTAATAAAGCTTCTAGAAAACCGGCGTTTTCATTCGTATTTCATCTTTATGACATTTCCATATTTTTTCTCACATTACTTTCATTCGCACTGCATTCGATTCTTATATATATATATTTGCATTTGACACTCTTTTATATACAAATTTACATATAACATACAGTACTTTAATTTTATTAAAAGAGTTGTACCTATAAAACTGATTTATTAAAAGCTCACTAGTCTATCGTTATATTTGATAATATATTAAAAACAGGCGTTTTCATTCGTATTAATTTCATTCGCATTGCATTTAATTCTTATATTTGCATTTGACACTCTATTGTATACAAATTTACAAATAACATACAGTACTTTAATAATATTAAAATAGTTGTACCTATAAAACTGATTTATTAAAAGCTCACTAGTTAATGCATATGTAATAAATATATTAGCTTCACTCGAAGGTAAAGTGTATACCATATGTTTTATGATACCTATCAGTGTGCATATAAAAATGTACGCAAGTGAAGAGCAGAAGACTCGAAGCTAAGATTTTTCCCTACCTTGGCGGTGGATAACTTTTTATTTTATGGACCCATAAACTAATAAAACAGAGATTGTCCTAATTGGATAATATCTTAATAGAGATGCAGTAAAAGCGGTACGAAACATGCAATTATAAGGTATACTGTTTGATCACTTGTAAGATTGTGGTTAATTACAATTACATCATAATATGTAAGTAAACGCCCAATACCCGCGGTTGTGCGAGAATATGTTGCGGACATCAGATTGGTTCGGTGATACAGAATCCAAGAGATATATTGAAGTGTAAGACATTTTTATTGTTTCTCGAACAATGATGTTAAATTCCGTATTATGGTAGATAATTAAACTAACTAACTAACCATCACGCCGTCCCCCCGAAGGGGTTAGCAGAAAGAATAGACTGCCACACTTTTCTTTCCTGATATATTTCTCTCGCTTCCTCAACATTTATACATCGTGTCATGCACGCGCGTCGATTTCTCTGACTCCTCACATGGCCGACATTCAATATTTGATTTATTTGATCGTGCCACGTTTTCCTCGGTCTTCCTCTATTTCTGGTTCCATTTACATCATTATCATTAACATATATTTTGTTACCATTCTTTCTTCATTCATTCTTTCCATATGTCCAAACCATCTTAATGATCCTTTCATTATTTTGTTCATGACACCATCATTCGCACCGCATTCACTTTTTATATTTTCATTCGACACTCTATCACGCACAGAGTATTCACACATTCGTCTAAGAGATCCCATTTCTACTAAGGTTTATTGTACTTTAATAGTTTAAATTGTTTAATTAAATAACTTTGTTTTTTGCATCAAAATTGTATTTTATTTTACGCGACAGTAGTTTCATCAACCTATGTTGACATCATCAGGTGTTACAATACGATGATGTCAACATAGGTTGATGAAACAGCTGTCGCGTAAAATAAAATACAATTGTGATACAAAAAACAAAGTGTCTTAATTTAAGAGTTT
Source organism: Lepidostoma basale (assembly GCA_022606425.2). Classification (NCBI taxonomy): domain Eukaryota; kingdom Metazoa; phylum Arthropoda; class Insecta; order Trichoptera; family Lepidostomatidae; genus Lepidostoma; species Lepidostoma basale. Next base: position 300,934 of record JAHDVF020001352.1, read on the forward strand.
AAAAGGTTAAGGTATCACAGAGTTTCGGCCAAAACAATGGACTACCTATTTTAATAGTGTTGTGAACAAAATAATGAATGTTTCATTAAGATGGTTTAAACACATGGAAGAATGGTGTAGAAAGTATGTGTAAACGACATAAACGGATCTAGAAATAAAGGAAGGCCGTGAAAACGTAGCACGATAAAATCAATGAAATATTAATTGTCGGCCACGTAAGGAGTCGAAGAAACAGACGTGCATGCATGACACGTTGTATAAATCTAAAGGAAACGAGAGAAGTATGTCAGGGTAGAAAAGTGTAGCGGTCCTGAGAACCTAGCTAACTAACTAACTAGCGATGATTAGTTAGCTAGTTAGATTTTTATTTATTTATTATATATTATGGGAGTGAACGGTTTATTTGTTTAAGTAAATATTAAATATACGCTTTTAAAACATATGTACAATAATTAACGGTTTTGATGAAATAATTTATTTTATTAGTATAAAAATTTCAATAAACGCTTGGTGTTAATTATGAAAAAATATTGATTGACAATTATTTTGTGAATATATTATATATCTTAGTTTATTATTTCCCGGAAAAAATAGTAAAATTATGCTGATACCATTTCGTCATTTAAGTCGAATAAAGTTTTAAATATAGTTGTGGTTTTATAGTATGGTTTAGTGATGATCCAAATAATTTCAAAAAGGTGATTAATTCAAATATTATGTATCCTTTACATACTATAATAAAATACAACACCCTGATTATTATTTTTTTTGGACCTGCATAATTTAAAACTCATCCTGTTTTTCTGTCCTATCCCAATTTTATCTCAAGTTTTTAGCAAACAGAGTAGAGTTGGTCACTTTTTTATACACTAATTGATTTTCTCCTAAATAGTTACTAGAAAAACTGGAACTCCAAACACCTAATTTCTAAAACGCACTTTATGAGAATCTTCTATGTCTATGTACTCGTATCTTAAACCGCAGTATTTCATAGTTGGAACAATCAAGAAGTGGGTGTTGATTGTTCCGGCTAAGAAATTTTGCTTTATAGAATTAGATTTTTTTTCTTCTTGAATACGCCAGGTCGTTTGAACCCAATTACTGTATACAATTTATTTGAGCTATTATATTGATTCTAATGACATGTAAATATTCAATATTCACGTGAATATTCACCAGACCAAATACAGTGTCACAATCACACTGCCATCGCCGGGAATCGAGCCCGGGACCTTCGGTATGACAGCTGCTCTTACCACTCTGCCACGAAGGTCGGCATATTTTATGCCATATTTTATTCATTCTATTCTTGCTTCTGTATCAATCAACACTATTTTTGTTTGATTTGTAACTTTTTTATACTTATTCTTCTTTGATCGTCTCATTTTGTACACCAAAACTCGTAAATGCACATGTTTTAAATTATTCAATTGATAATTAATTATACCTTCATGTTCTCACTCTTCTGTTCATTCCTTACTCCACACATGCGTTTGGTCACGATAATCATTTTGCTTACAAATTATTTAATGATTTTATGTTATACGGTATAAGAACTTGCATTTTATGTTCCAGAACGATTTTTCTGTCCGCCATTTTGAGTAAAATGCCCTATCAAAATGGCGGCCAAACAAAATCGGCCTGGAACATAAAACGTATTCAGCGTGTTCAGCATTTAAAAAATAAAGTACATTTTTACTTGCTGTAAGAGTCGTGATATTGTTGTGTGTATCTATGTTCGTGTATGTGGACTGTATACTGAGCGCTGCGACGGGGTGTCTAACTTCTTAAGCGGCATTCATTTTCTTATTAAACTTGCGTGCTGGAAACGTTTACACGGGACGGGGTCATTTCTTCGGTCAGTTTGAGACCCACTTGTAATATTTCATTCCAGTTAACCAATTTTTAATGTGGATTAACGACTTCACAAACGATCCGGTGATCTCTTATTCCGCTAACAATGTACCGACATAATTGCATCGCTTAACAGTGAATCGGACACACAGGTTTTGATGAAACTACAAAAATAATAAACGCGTATACTCAATTCAGAGCTTTAGTTATTTCAGTATGAAATGTTATCCCTTCTTATAATCTTAAATATTGAAGATATAATGAACTACTATTTCTAAAGTGACACAAGTAAAAAACACGTTTTCGTCTTTTGTCACTTTAGAAACACTAATCATCATCACCGTCTTTCATAATAATACAAATAAATGACATGATTTATAAATCACCGTTTTCTTGAATTAATAATCTCAAGGGTGCTGTAGAATATACAGAGTAGGTATACTACTTTATAATGAAAGCTAAAAAGTAAGTTTGGTTATTGATAAATGTTTTGAGAACAATTAAATGTAATAATGAAGACTTCCCTCATCATTGTAAAAAAATAAGTGTTTTTGAATGAAAGTTTTTCATTAAAAGCACGCGAATACATTGTTTTATTTATTTAATTTAAAACAGGTTACTTCAAAGGCACTAGGTGGATTAAACATAAAACAAACAAAAAGAGCAAAAACTGTTTATTGTTCCATATACCTATAATGTACTATGGGTGACATCTTTAGGGTGACGTTTGAACTACACTATATTATTCAACCACATTGTTTTTTTTAGATAAATTTGAGATAAACTTAAGGCGTTAACACTGTAAAATTCCATAATGACGACCATTCTCCCGATGATAAAGGTATAAGCCTTCGAAACATCTCGAGAAAAATAAACTCAAAAGTGGAAAAAACAGTGTTTACTCATAAAAAATTCGACATCGTATTTTTGTACAGTTATTGGGTTTTACGTTTAACACCAATTGGGATCAAAGACTCTGTTTTGGTTTTTTTGATACTCGGAACCTTGTAATATCGAGCTCTCGATTCTTTATAGTAGGTATTCGTATATATTAAAAACAATATCCTCTGCATGAAACTAAAGCGGTCTCCGCTTTCATAACTTCGACTTTTTATTTTAATCACTCAGTATTATAGCAACAAAGCACGGCAACATACCGACAATTCCTTGGACTTTGACTGGATAACCAATCAGGAGAATTTATATATTTAATACTTATATATAAGATTTGTACTGCAGAAAGTATTACCCGCACATTTTACAAAAATATTCGTTGGGATGAACGATCTCTCCACGTCGGTACAAGATCACAATTATGCACTGGTGACGTAGCTTTTGTACCGAAAAATATAAATATATTTCACACCTTACGTGTATCAAATAAAACATTCGTATTCATTGGTTCCTAAATGGGTATAAAAATAATGATGTAACGATGTTCGCCGTTGTCCCGGTGACTCGCGGCGATGAGGCTCGGGGGGATAAAGCACAAAAAAGGCAAAAACCACTTCGGTCAACATTTTACGGTGTTACATTTTATTGTGCGCGATACTAAAGGCGGCGAGCGACGGCGCTCCGAGGCGCTTGGCGTTGACAAGTGATGGAATTCTGGCAAAAAATATCAGTTTTCGCAATTAAATAAAAACTTTAATTATCTATTAAAGCATTCAGATATATTTATTTAAATAACTTTAAAAAACTTGACTTGGATCGAAGCTGACTTACGAAATCGAAGAAATAGCAGACACTGTAAGAATTAAACATCTCCTAAGAGTAGCAGAAATTAAAACATTGGGTTGGTAGAACCTTCAGAGATAAGATACCCAACGAAGAGATTCACAGATTCTGCAAAAATGATGACATAGTGAGATGGAGTAATTAGGGAAGATGATTTTGGAGGGACCATATCGAGAGGACGGATCCAGTGAGGATTCCTAAGATCATGATGCATGATACTCCAGAGGGCCACCAAAGAGATGGATCGAAAGTTTGCCGTCTTCATCACGGAAGAAATATAAACAGATATCCTGTATAAACAGATCGCATGATCAACAATAAGAAAAAGCAGAAAAAACACGGTATTATGGCATCACTATATTCCGCATAATACAACGAAGTGCTGTGAAAATGTAATGTTTTGTTGTAAGATATAAAAATGTGAATCCACAATATAAGGTGAATGTGATTAAATAATAAAAACAGAGGTTAATGTTTTGTTAATTAAATAATTTTTAAAAACGCTTTAATTCACATAGCACAATAAAATGTTGTGAAAATATAATGCGAATCCAAATTTTTTTGATAGTTCAAATGTGATTCCATAACACAACGTTCATTCGAAGTAAATTTATATAATAAAAAAGAAGTCAGTTTATATTTCCATGAAAAGCGGTGTAAGACTTCAAATTAAGTATTACAATGCCTTGCGAAAGCTTATTTGATTTAATTGTATCTTGAATATTTTACATGACCTACAAATTATTGAAACTTTTTCACGATATGTAGACATCTGAAAAATTTTCACTTCTGTGGTGATTCACTCAATTGTGTTGTAAAAATATGAGCTTCACAAAAAAACAAAATAATAATATCTTGTGCATTCGTCTTCATTTTAATTTAATTTGAAATAAAAAATATATATAATACGTCCATTTTGGGAAAAATATTTTTTCTTTAAATTTTCATCATTTCAGTCATTTTAGCAGGTGATAAAGAATATTTAATAAACAACGAAAGTTTACAAAATATATTGTAGCATTTCCCAACCCTGATGTTAGAGCAAACATAAAATAAATAAAATTAAGAGAATTTGACATCAGTTTAGGAAAAAAATGGCAAAGACAAATTCGTGGGCTTAAGTATTTATAAATATTTTTCATCTCGTATATTTTAAATTTTTATGTTAAAAGGCCAATGAATGTCAATTTAAAACACCGATAAAATAATTATTTCGTTTTATGTTGAATGCGTGGTGCGTGGTATGTTGGCATTATGTAAGTAGGGCTCCCACACAAAAGAATTCTCCTATTTACAGGTGCACGGAGGAAACTAGTCACAGAATAATATACACATTACAATACGCATTATATCGCCCGAAAGGTGCATTTCCCTTAAAGACGAATCGTTATTGTTTTTAAATGAGACGTAGATATTTTGAAGATAGGAACCTCGTATACTAATAAAAGTAATAAATTAAAAGCGAAATGTACTACGGAAGCTTCTAGAAAAGTTAAACACCTGTAGATTACAATCTGGAGTTAAACTGTCAGAGTTAAAGTCTCTACATAACGAATCTCCCCTATTTTAACCTTAAATGTTTTACTATATTGAATAATATAATTAATTCAGTTAATTCTAATTGGTCTACCGTTTCTTTTAACGTTTATATGGGTATATACAACACTTTTTAAACCGTTTAGAACTTTAATAAATCTAATCGTTATTATTATCAATAATATGGAAGGTTGATCTTTTAAAATGCACTTAATATTTTAAGATTCCGTTGCTGCTTCTAAGAAAACCAAAAACCAAAAATTTAATATTTAAAAAATCAGAACATTTGTAATTATATCGTGTATAAACATGTATAATTTATCGTCCCTTGTAGGGAAATACGAAATAAATGAGAAAAACAAATAAACATGGGAATAAATGGGAACATTACAAAACAGCAAATTAATTAACTCCACAATAAAGACAAAAGTGGAACAGTTATTAAAAAAAAAAAATAATAATTTAATGAACTACAATCAAGAGATTTCAGTGATAGCATTATATTATTATATACTCCAGCCTGCATTCAACGACATACAAAGACTGTTAAAAGATGTGATGAAGTGAAATAAATCAACACTTTAGGGAGCTTCATTGGTTGAAATGTCCAGAAAGAACAATACAAGATTCGTTGAACGACCTTTAAGGATTTGAAAGGAATGGAACCAGCTTATATATTGGATATATATCGGAGCTCTGCTTCACCAAGAACCTGAATGCGAGGGAGTCTACATTGCGATTTGCCATGTCTTCGGCGATGGATAGATTTTCTGTACCAAAAGGCTGTCCTCGCACAAATTTTGGCGATCGAGCCATCGCAGTAGCTGAGTCTTCATCCTGGAACAATCTTACTGCAAACCTCAACTGCATTGAAAACCTGTCAAAGCGTAGAGAGTAGATACCCAAAACGCATATTTTAGAATTATCGTATTCTGATAGAAATGTTAATTGAGTTCGTCAGGTCTCTTATTAAATAAATATATAAATATTTTTTAACCAGTTCATAAAATTGAGTATTTCCTATAACTCCATTGATAACTTTTTCTTTTTATAAACAATCACAATTATAAATTTATTATGTAGTTATGCTAAATTAGTGAAAAATGGTTTATTTTTTATTATTAATAGTGAATTAATCGGATTTATAAAGCTGTGGTTAAACGATATAATGTCTTGTTTCAATAAGTTTGTTTAAAAGTGTCATGGGTAGGTAATAATAAAGTATTATAATGTACTTACGTAATCCTTATGTTGTTATTGGATAGTCCTCTTTACTATGATGAAAATATGGGAATAACATACCTGAAACAAAAAGAAACACAACATGACTTTTTTATAATCAATGGAGGGAAATTAGAGAGGAAAATTTCGAATGAAGATTCTACTTCAATTTTAAAATTGAATATTTAGTTAAAGCAAGACAAGCTGCAGTGATAAAATTAAAAAAACTGTTTTTAATAAAAAATGCCTTATTTTAAAATGAATTCGCTTACATTTCGGTTCAATGAGAATTTTTTTCATGAATCTTTATAAAAAAAAAACTAACTAACTAATCATTACGCCGTCTTCCCGAAGAGGTAGGCAGAAATAATGGACTGCCACACTTTTCTTTCCTGGCATATTTCTCTCGCTTCCTAAACATTAAAACATCGTGTGATGCACGCGCGTCGATTTCTCTGACTCCTCACATGGCCGACATTCAATATTTGATTTATTTGATCGTGCCACGTTTTCCTCTGTCTTCCTCTATTTTGAGTTCCATTTACATCGTTAAAATATACTTTTTTTACCATTCTATCTTCAATCATTCTTTCTATGTGTCCAAACCATCTTAATGATCCTTTCATTATTTTGTTCATAACACCATCATTCGCACCGCATTCACTTCTTATATTTTCATTCAACACTCAATCATACACAGAGTATCCACACATTCGTTTTAGAGATCTCATTTCTTCTGCATTTATTCTACTTTCATCCTTCTTCATAATAAATATTTATACCGTCTTAAAACGTTTTTTTATGCACAATTTATATTATGCATTAATCAATTATTTAAAACAATCAACACTCATAAAATGGTATAAACTTTTCAAGATTGTGTGAATAATTTTTTTCCATAAACGCAAAGAAACTATAAATTCAGCAACATTTCCACTTCTCGAAGGTACGATTCCATTCTTGATAACTTATTGTTACTATACGAGTGTCATAGGATTGCCATTTTTTTCTCAAAATATGCTCTCAGTTCTGCATCTCTGATCAATCGAATGCTGGCAAACCCGTCATTCCGGTACACAGGTTGTTGCGACGGGGGAGCGGAGAGCGGGGAGGGGCGGATGCAGCTTCGGAAAACTTCGGCTGAAATCGGCTAAAACCGGCCCCCGCCTCGGGCCCAGATTACTATTTAATAAGCATTAAGGTGGTTGTAAATGATTTTAAGCCGCTCCAAGGCAATCGGAAGCCTTATTGACTTTTGAAGGATATTTAAATTCGATGCCTATCAGCAGTGAATGCATGGATTAAATCTTAAAGGAAATGGCTTGGATTGATATGCAGGTGGCGGACTATTTGATATTTGCACTCATAATTTTAAGAGTCACTTTATTCTATAAGTTTGATAAAGGTATTGCATTATAAAATAATTTCGTATTAAATAAAAACAAACTACATTTCCGTAAAAGCTTTTGCCGTTCACGTATATTCGTACAATAGAAGCTTTCACGGTTTATAATCGCAATATATATGTTATAATATAATACATACCCGTGAATATAAACTTTTGTATTTGTAAACATATGTTACGAATGCACACTTGTATTTTAAAAATCACTAATAGATGAAATTAAAATATTGTTGTAGTCTTATGAGATTAAGGTGATAACGCCTTATTAAGATGGTTTGGACATATGGAAAGAATGAATGAAGAAAGAATGGTAATAAAGGATATGTTAACGATGGAAATGGAACCAGAAATAGAGGAAGACTGAGGAAAACGTGGCACGATCAAATAAATCAAATATTGAATGTCGGTCATGTGAGAAATCTACGCGCGTGCATGACACGATGTATGAATGTTGAGTAAGCGAGAGAAATATGTCAGGAAAGAAAAGTGTGGCAGTCCGTTCTTTCTGCCTACCCCTTCGGGGAGACGTCGTGATGGTTAGTTAGTTAGTTAGTTATATTCAATATTTAATACGAATGACAAACGTTTCCATTCGTATGAATTTTTAATATTGAATGGATTTTTACATCATTGTTCAAGAAAAAAATAATCACGTGAAGTAAAACTTTTTTGAATCAACAAAAAAAACAGTTTGCAAGTTGTGTAAGTGTAATAACATGATTTACTGCAATCTCATGAAATTCGTTTATCCCAATCTCAATAAAGGTTTATTAAATATTATTGCTTATTTAATGTAGGCTGAATAAATAATTCAATCATACATACTAAAACGGAACCCAAAGTAGGCTTCGGATAATTGAAATTCAGTTCGGATTTCTAACACGGAAAGTCCTGAGAAATATGCGAGAATTTCCCGCTCTAGTAGTCGCCCATAACTCGCCCCCTTCTCCCTTCGCCCTCCGGCTCCGTATGGGTGCACGGTCCTCGCACAGGGCGTCACACATACACAACATTCTTATCTGTTTACATTCGGTGTTACCATAATTCCACACCGGCATTATCGTATTTTAATGTAAACTCGCTGCCAATAACATATTTCTCGTTCCTCTAACATCTTGTTTAAGATGCCATCTATATGCGGATGCCTTAAAGCTTCGAGTGCGGACGAACATTCTAGACACGACATCTGAAAAGCCACGGATACATGTAGAACGCATTTTTCAGTTTATTGCAAAGTAAATAAAGTAAAGAAATAATCCGACCAGTACGAATGTGTCTACATTATAATACTGTTTTGTTTAATAAATCTGATATTAACAATTTTTTATTATCGTTTATGAGTATATTTTGTGATAATATATTTATTGATAGGATTATCTTGTAGCCGTTGAAAAAAAATCAAAATTTAATTACTAGGATTGAAAACGTCTGAGTCTAGAAATTTCATTTTATTTTATGGGAACATGTTTCGCCCAGCTAAAAAAATATCATATGATTAAAGTAAACAAATACATTATTAAATAATAATTTAATAAAACGATGTTTTTTTTAACTACTTCCACTTGGTCTTTATTTCGACAGCGACCGGTTTCGCCAGGCTCGCTGGCATCGACAGACAGACGGACGATTATTAAGTGTTTGAATTTGAAACGCTATAATTACGTATCACAATTTATTGAAAACTCATTTATGCATTTATTGACTCAAGAGTTTGTAGCACTTGATGATGCCAACACGGGTTGGCGAAACAGCTGTCGCGACAAACTAATAAAAATAAATTGTGATTCATTAAACAACAATGTATTAAATTTAAACATTTAATAATGTTGAAGCATCATAGTGTTTCGGCCAAAACAGTGGATTATCTTTATAAATAGTATATTATTTATATTAAAAATTCTTCAAATAAATATATAACCCACGTTATTTTTGTATAATCTGATGCCAGAAATTCGTTTAATATGAGAGTGTATACAATAAAAAATATCTATAAATTAGCATTGTGTACGTTGGTATGGCAGATAATATACATATAATATAAATATATCAGAATATCAAACCTAAAAATAGTTCGATATAGATCAACTCTAAATTACGTAATTCGAAATGTCGCTTGTATGACATGCTCAGTCGTGAAAACACAAAACCACATAATTAATTACATCTAATTTAGTAGTCTGCTGCTGGCTATTGTTGGCTTTTTGTTGCAGCAAAAATTAAGATACCGAACATCACATTTCGCAAGAAAACGACGGCACGAAGTAATAAAGAAATGAAGTATCAAAATAGGAATTTGTGGACACAATAGACTTTAATTGAACAGGAATTGAATGTTGGAAGACACGAAACAATGTTATTACAAAACACGATTTTTTATTGTTTAATATTATGTATATAATGTATATAAAATATTTATGCATTTAAAAACACCTAAATAATTTTTTTTCGTTTTTTGATGTAATATCTAACGACCTCCTAGGCAGTGGTAAATGTTCGGACTACCATACGGAGGTCCTGGGTTGGATTCCCAGAGATGGCAGTGTGATTGTCACACTGTCTTTAGTGTGGTGTAGAATTTACGTGACGATAAAATGGTGATAGGTTAGCTACCTATCACATGTAATGAGAATCGACATAATAGCTGAAAACAAATTGTATACAGTAATTGAGTTCAAACGACCAATTTTATTTTAAAAAAAAAGGTGATGGTCTAGGGGAGAGAACGCTTGACTTAAAACGCCAGGGACTTGGGTTCAAGCCTGGACACATCCCGATTCCTTCTTTACATAATGAGCTATTTCATTTGCTTCTTGTGCATATTAATATATTATATTTGAATTGGGTACTCTATAATATATAGGTAATAAAGTTTTACGACCTACTTGTCTTAAAGTTCTAATATATATATTGCATTTATTCTACTTTCTTATAATTATTATTTCTAGTCGGAAGAATCAATGTGCGTGTATGACTCGCTGTATAAATGTGGAGGATCAAGAGAGGTGTGCCAGTATAGAGTAGTGTGGCGGTCCATTCTCTCTGCCTACCCCTACGGAGAAACGGCGTGTTGTTGTTGTTGTAATTCTACTTTCATCCTAATTTTGTAAGTTCCAATTTTCACTATTCCATAACTTATAAGAGTCGGTACAAGAACACCATTTTACGCTGCCGCCTTAGATTTTTTCCATAGACTGTTGTTTGTAGTGATAAATAAAAGCTCACTTTAAAAAAATACTTCTACGCGACAAAACTAAAACGCAATATTTTACAATTGAATTCCTATTTCAAAATAGATTACACATTTTGATGATGTTGCAAATGACTCAGGACGACTACGAGTCGAACTGTTTTTTCTGTTCACGATTGAACGCAAATTTCGAAATATGAATGAAATAAACCAAACTAATTTCAGATGTTTGTTTGAATTACGAATTCGAAAAGAATTTTTTGAAAGACGTGACGAAAGTACTATGAGTTTGCTAGAGATTGCGATTCACATTATGCATCGTGACGTTGACTTTTGTTTCAAAATATATGCCCGCTTCCAATGGAAAAAATTGTATGAGTATCACAGCATTCAAAATTCTGTCGTACATCGTTTTACTATACGTACGTCTTTATATTCTGATCTTATCCATCTTCGGCCAGTTCCTTGCTTCACTTTCAAACATAAGGGTTGATATTTAAACTTCACTGTGAATGTATTTTCTATTTTATCTCGAATGTATATGACGACCTTCGTGGCAGAGTGGTAAGAGATCTGACTTCTACATCGAAGTTTCCGGGTTCGATTCCCGGTGATCGCAGTGTGATTGTCACACTGTCTTTGGTCTGGTGTAGAATTCACGTGACAATAAAATGGCGATAAATTAAATACCTGTCACATATCATGAGAATCATAGGTAATATATAAAATAGCTAAAACGAATTGTATTTAAAAAAAGCTAAAATGGCAGTGCACAATTGTGTTCTTGTACCGATCCTTATGTATAGAAGCGAAGAATGGAACTGGCAAAAGATGGATGAAAGTAGAATAAATGCAGTATAAATGAGATCTCTAAGACGAATGTGTAATACTCTGTGTATAATAGATTGTTGAATGAAAATATAAGAAGTGAATGCGGTGCGAATGATGGTATTATGAACAAAATAATGAAAGAATCATTAAGATGGTTTGGACATATGGAAAGAATGAATGGTAAAAAAAAAATATTTAAACGATGTTAATGGAAATAGAAATAGAGGAAGACCGAGGAAAACGTGGCACAATCAAATAAATCGGATATTGAATGTCGGCCACGTGAAGAGTCGAAGAAATCGACGTGCGTGCATGACACGATTTATGAATGTTATGGAAGCAATGGAAATATGTCAGGAAAGAATAGTGTGGCCGTCCATTCTTTCTATCTACCCCTGCGGGGAGACAGCGTGATGGTTAGTTAGTTAGCTAGTAACAAATTGTATTAAAAAAAAAATGGGGTAGGAATAAAACTCAATCGTTAAGTATTTTCTACAAATTATTGTATATGTCTCGAATACGCAGCGCGTTATGTGTACAGTATAAAGCATTCGTATTATATTATGTGTGGGTACTAAAAGCATAATGCGACATCAGAGTATAATGGCTAAAATACACATCTTCAAAAGGTCGGTATGTTTACGACGTGAGAATTGGTCGGCCTCACAACACCTGAATGGAGAAGCTGCAGCTATCTTCATGTTCATAAATCATATCTCATTCTGTTTAGGATTCTTAAATTTAAACGTTGAGATACGGAACACACAATACCAGGCATATTTATTGTTTCTTGGACAATGATGTAAAACTCTATATTAAATAATTAATAAGAATATAAACATCTGTTCTCTAAAAGTTTTATTATATTTTATATAAATGACATGTTTTCAGGTAATCATTTTCTGTATCAAATGATTTTACTGAAATCTCTTGATGGAAGTTCATTTTAAATAATAATTAAATAATACGATGTCTTTTAACTACTTCCACTTTTGTCTTTATTTCTACAGCCACCGGTTTCGCCAGGCTCGCTGGCATCAACACACTAGTGATGCCAGCGTGTCGTGCCAGCGGTGACCAATATTTTGATGCCAGCGAGCCTGGCGAAACCGGCCCCTGTCGAAATAACGACAAAAGTGGAAGTAGTTAAAAAAAAAATTATTTAATTATTATTTTCTTGTATTCTGGGGTTTATCCCTTCATTGTTTTCAGCAATGTATTGAGCCACGTCGATTACCATGATTACTTTACTCGTGTATATAAACAACAACGCGTTTGATTTTCGCTATTTCGCATTTGAAATGCCTTGGTATTATCAAATGTTTTTTTAAATTTTATTTTAACATCACGTGGTGTCAGTCGACTCCGGAAAAGATGGACTGACGACATAATTACAGTCGGCAGAAAAAAATGGATAAGGATCACGCAAGAGGGCTATATCTAGTAGTGGAAATGGCTAGAGAGAAGAAATAGAAAAAGAATACGGCGAAGTAAGAAAGAATGTTGCCATATATAGATTTAGAGTTGAGATCAGATAATGTCAGCAGAAATATATTTTTTTTCTTAATATTTAGTATGTGGAATCATCAGATCACGCCAAGCCGGTATTTCATCCAACGAGGATTGTCCGAGAAAGCTCCAGTGACCAAACAGTTACTAGTGGTGGAGCAGGCCGATTAGTCACACGCTTTTTCACGGCTCGATGCGCATGCGCGGGGAGGTATGGAAACTAAGTGTGACCGCAGACGCGGCCCACCTCCTAAGGAGACGGTATTTTGGACCGGATTGGAAAACCAATTACCAAAACTATTTTTTTTCTTATTTTTTTGCATTAGCTTTGTGATCGAATTTTATTATTATTATTATTATTTTGCTGAATCGCTATTAACATCATAACAACACGAACCAAATCTAGGTAAACGGAATAGCTATCATATTGATTCACGTGGCATGTGATAGGTAACTAATATACCGTCATTTTCTTGTCATGTGAATTCTACACTAGACCAAAGACAGTGTGACAATTACACTGCCATCGCCGGGAATCGAACCCGGGACCTTCCGTGTGGCAGTCATAGCACTTACTACTCGGCCACGAAGGTCGTTAAATTATAACTACAATTGTCTAATTATATTCATATAATAATTTTATAGTGTTTTCGATATAAGTTATAAGTTACCATAAAGTTATAGCTTTATACGATCTTCGTGGCCGAGTGGTAAGTGCATTGACTGCCACCCCGAAGGTTCCGGGTTCGATTCCTGGAGAGGGCAGTGTGATTGTCACACTGTCTTTGGTCTGGTGTAGAATTCACGTGACAATAAAATGGTGATAGATTATCTAACTATCACATGTCACGAGAATCACTATGATAGCTATAATACCCTTTACATTGATTTGGCTCATGCTGTAATGATGTAAAGAGCGATTCAACAAAATAATAATAATAATAATATTACAAAATTAAGTTTTTTTTGTAAGTTATGTAATGTTAAATGCTTGTTTTTTTAGGTACGTGCGATATAATGATAAATAAAATAGGTACTGGGTTCGACTCTCGACCGGAACCAGGAGGTCCGATTAGTTCCGGCGAATACCGCCGCAGCGTGGCGGTCAATTATTTATTATTCTTATTAGTCAGCTCACAAATCGACGGCCGCTGGACCAATTTGATTTAGTGGAATCACTCACCCCCCGCGAGCCACGAGATGGAATTCGTAACAGAAAATGAAAAAAAAAAAAAAAGAATTATGTATTATGTGCTCTTTGGAGATTTAACCTGCTTATAAGATACCATGATTCATAGATAGAAATATGTTAAGTACTTTTACAAAATTTATTGAAAGGGTATCAATAAATTTAATTTCGAAGGATAGAATGCACATTATAAAATAATAATATTTTATTTGTTTCAACTAACTAACTAACTAACCATCACACCGTCTCCCCGAAAGGGTAGGCAGAAATAATGAACTGTCACACTTTTACTGATGCGGCACTTCATCCTTCTCTTTTCGCCCCGCGGGAGACGCGGTGTGATGGGTTGCGAACCTCATCGCCACCAATAGGCAACTCCCGCGCACACTTCAATCGTCCAACACCCACAAAATAAATCTAAAACAAATAATATAAAATACAATGATATAAAATAAAATAACAAAATAAAAATAATTTAACACAAAATGTTCTTTTTAGATGGTTATTTGAAACGCAGTTATGTGTTTCAAATTATACATAACTGCCGATGTATATATATCGGCTAAAGTAAAGGTGGATACTAAAAACGTAAATTGTAAGGAAGAAATAATCATTAAAGCTATATAAACTAGATCACTATGATGAATGAAATTATATTGTCGAAAAATAAATATAAAATTGTGATACATAAAAACCGAAATTTATAATTTAACAAACAAACAAACAAACCATCACGCCGTTTCCCCGCAGGGGTAGGCAGAAATAATGGACCACCACACTACATACACGCACGTCGATTCCTCCGACTTCTAACATGACCAACCTTTAAAATTTGATTAATTTGGTCATGCCACGTTTTCCTCGGTCTACCTCGATTCCGTACCCCATTTACATCATTAACGTATACTTTCTTAACCATTCTTTATCCATCCATGCGTTCCATATGTCCGAACCAACGCAGCGACCCTTTCATAATTTTGTTCATAATACCTTCTACCGCTCTACATTCCTTTCTTATATCAGCATTTGAGATTCTGTCGTATATCGTTCTACCACAAATACGTCTTAGGGACCTCATCTCTACCACATTTATTCTGCTTTCATCCTTCTTCTGCCAGTTCCATGCTTCGCTTCCAAACATTAGTGATGGGACCAGAACTCCATTTTAACAGTTTATTATATTGAAGTAGCATAGTGTTTCGGCCAAAACAATGGACCATTCAACATAATTTTTATTTAAAAAAAGTAATTATGGAATTCCACAGTATTAATTATCCACAGTATTAACTATCCACAGTATTAACGATCCACAGTATTAATCAAAGAATAAATATAATATGTGTTTGTAATTTACAATTATCATAATTACGAATAGGTCATATATCTTTGTGAACGTTTTAAGAAACAAATAAAAGGTTTCTCTTTGGTTTACAAAACCAGTATTTCTACCCCCATACATCGTTCATTTCAAACCATTTAAATGAACCTTCAACCTTGCATGCGTCTGTCCTTGCACTCTTTACGTTCACATTCGTAAATCTATCATACTCTTGGATCGTAATAATGGGTTGTTCATATATATGACGTGAACCGATGCCAGAACAAAAAACGTGTGTTTACAATAATTAAGGTTAGTCGCGTTTAATCTGGATTCGGATCGGCGATGGTCCCGCGGTGTTAGGGGCGGACAGCCGCCTTGCCTGTAATTAAACTGGTTCGAACCTCCACTTAGAACTACACATTATACCAATGTTTCCTTCTGCGGGTTGCTGGATCGATCATCCATTATCTGTTGTTATATTATTATATTTAGGCTCGAAGGGAGCGAGCAAGAGATCGAAGATTGTTTTATTTGTTTATGTTTTTAAATGGAATATTCGGTCTATAGGTATATTGCTTAGCGTAGGAGTTAAAAATGAAGAACGTTTACTTCAAAAACAAATGTTCAATTTATAAATATTGTTGTGAAATGTTGTGAAATGTTTACATAAAATAAGTATAACGAGGAATAGTATATATATAATTATTATTTTGCTGAAAAAACTCCTTACACCACAATAACGCGAGCCAAATCGATGTAAAGGGTGAAAATAAAGAATACCAAAGGAAATATACATAGAACCTTATGAATAGGATTATGCCAGTTATTTCCTTGCTGCCTTTATCTTACGATGTATTCACGAATTCGACATAATTACATCCAAAGAGGTATATCAACTGCTTTATTCATAAAATTAAGAAAAGGTCATTAATATGGTTTAACCATTTATAACGAATGAATGATATAACGGAGAAATCAACGAGCATACATGACACGATGTATGAATGTTAAGGAGTCGAGAGGGAAAAAGAGTGCGGGTCCATTCATTCTGCCTAACCCTTCGGGGAGACGGCATGATGGTTAGTTAGTTTGTCAGTTACTAATGGATTAGAGAATAAGGAACTCGAGAGGTATGTCAGAACAGAATAGTGTGGCAATCTGCCTACACGTCCAGAGAAGCTAGCTGATGGTGATTTTTTTTCCATTCAACAAGTCGTCTGAATCGAATTATTGTATACAATTTGTTTTAACTGTTATATTGATCCTCGTGACATGTGACAGGTCTGAAATCTATCGCCATTATATAGTCACGTGAATTCTACACCAGACCAAAAACACACTGACTGAGAAACACTTTCGATGTGACAGTCATAGTGCTGGCCCTTCTGCCACAAAGGTCGTCATAGTACGTAAATACATATGTAAATCAATGATTTTTATTCATTAAAACAGTATTTTATTACATTATTTTTAATAATTACACCACGACACTCCACTGATTACTTCTGTTTGCCTATAGACCTGTTACCCCTGTTTGGAACGTATGTTTTAGACGTAGAAAAAAATGTACGTGTAAGGGTTACTCGTAAAAGCGAAATGAAATTTATTTTCTCACTGCCCAATGTAGAGTTACACAATTATGATGTGCAAGACACGAAAAGCGATGTATTCATAGCATCGGGCGAAAGCCGTTTCGGAAACGAATCCGCGGTCAGGGGACGTCTCACCGCAAGAGCCTTTACCGAAATGGAGAACGCTCCGGATGAAACGTTTAAGAAAAATAATACGCAAGAAGCATCTTGCGGCTGCGGTTACCGATAACAATACCCGTTCGCAGCGATTGCTATTATACCCCCGCTTGTAACTTTTTCAGTTACCACTAATGCGATACATTGCCGTATTTTTTAAGTCACCAAGATAGTCGTTAATAAAGCATCAACTGAAGCTTTAAGCTTCCCACTGATGGAATGCATTTTTTTTAAGGAATTCATATGAATAAGTTTTCATTATTATAGTTAAATGTGGCAATTTAACGGAAAAATAACATACCCATGAAGACGTGTACAAGAATATAACATTACATATCAATAAAAAATATAGCTTTCAAAGTAATGCAAAAGCTACTTTGGAATGAAGTCCTGATTTTTTTATCTAGAGCTTGCTTGATGTTAATAAAAATGTATTTTAACAATTCTAAAGACTGAAAAAATAAAGGATATGTTTAATGCACATTTTAACTGTTAAATATTTATAATAAGAAATGAAGAAAACGTTTGAATTTCTTAAAATCGACGTAATAGTATATTATAGTATTATATATTATGACGTAATACAGATTGGTTATTACTACCTTACCTGTAATGAAATTATTTGTAACAATATATAACAATAATAGTGGACTGCACTCAACTTTCTATTGAACATCAGAATAAATATGTATTGTGTCTTAAATCCCATTCACGTGAGAACCCAAGAGAAACTGCAAGGATTTAAGAACGTTGCAGTCCATAGGTACAATCTGCTTACGATTTTGTAAGAAATTGGGTGATGGTTAATAAGTTAATTATGTATTGTATCTATTCTACTAAATATTTTACATTTAGCTAATATCAAATTATGACAGTTTAAAAATAATAATTGAGGGTTGATCATTAAAAAAGGTGTCTCGTGTAAAAAAAAAGGAAAAAGGGTTTTAAAACACAATTGGTGTTATATATAAAGGCCAATAATTGTGCAAATACATAAAGTGATTTAATAATACATTTTGATTCGAAAATCGCATTAAATATGCCACCCGTGATACCTATTACGATAAACCGTTTTCCTCTTTTTCTTTGTTTTATGTTTAAACCACTTAACAACTATGTAATAACCAATTTTAAAAATCGTTTTGTATTACAAAGAATGCAAGCGTTTAAATTTGAATTAAAATGTCATATTCATATAATCTTTGACGCGCAATTTTTCACACTTGTGCGCACGTGAAGTGTCCGGCATTCAATTTAATAGAAGCTAACTTAATTAAGTATAACTTTAACAGGGTTATGTTTATCGCTTTTCGGGGAGCTTGGTTATCAGGTATCACATTTAATACCATAATACTAAAATGCCCGACCAATAACATGCACAATTTAATCTGCCTCATGTGAAAGGCGATCCGCCGCCGGATCTCGGGACCCGGTCACCGCAAAAGGCTCTAGGTTCTCGCGCATCAGATGCCAAACGAATAAAAAATGAAATATACGTGAGATTTCAATGGAGATTGTCGTTTTTATGCACAAGCGCTTGGTGTCCGATGACCGCCAACCGGCGCAGCCCTGCGGAAGATGTTGCGGTTTGGGAAAAAGTAAACGATTCGGTTACGTTAAGCTCATTAAGATATAAGATAAGCTTTCAGTTTTTGTTGACTGGCTTAATGGACCTTGTTGTTTTCTTCATAAACCCACTTGTCTCAATTTCAGACCAAACCACCTGAACACTGAATGTAGCCAATGCTATTTTTGGTATGCGGTAATTTGCAACTTCTGTGGACAGATTACATCGTGATATCAAATGACACAAAGTATGCCTGAATTGAATAAAAACTCTTTTAATTTTATAAATAAAGACGATAACGTGACATATATTGAAATCTTATATGTAATCAATGTTTTAAGGGTAAACATAAATATGATTCTTTTAATTGTTTAAGAGAAACTCACCCATAAGTAATTAGAATTGATTAAGACAGAATCTTCATAACATCTGTTTACATTTCATGTAAACAATTTTATATTATTTTAAATGTGTATCTTTATAATATGTATCACTGAAGAAGGACTGGTTGTCCGAAACATGTCTGATATGTAATATTAAAAGTGTTGTATATACAAAGTATATAAAAAAGAAAAAGAGAAATAAAGCATCTACAACACAAAGTATGGCAAATAGAGAAGAAAAAACAATATTTTAATGAATATTGAAAATGAATACGAATGAGAACTTGTGTTTTATAAAAGTTTTATTATATTTTATGGGAATGACATATTTTGCCTTTCTAGGCTTCATCAAATGGAGTTTTAAATTATTGTTCAAGAAACAATAAATAATATTTAAAATCATAAACAAGGAAGATACAATGTTTTGATATAAAGTAGCCCACTAGATATCAAAATTTTATGTATTAAATCATTATCTACACATCTTTTCAAGGTATAATACCATTAGTTCATACACTTTTTTTACTAAACATATAATATATTAAAGCAAATGTGTGTAGTTGACAGGTTTCAAGGATAAAAAAACCAAATATATAAAATGGCAATTTCCGAATAAATTTTTAAATCTTTGATAGTGCATTACATAGTTTTAATGTATTGATTGCATATTATTTCGAGGAATCGAGAGAAGTATGTCAAGTAAGAACATAATGGCGGTTCATTTTTGCTGCCTACCCCTTAGGAGAGACAGCGTGATGGTTAGTTAGTTAGTTCTCTGTAAAATTCGTCTGCGATATGTAATTGCGAAAATAATCACCCGTAAACATGAACATATTTTACCGCTCCACCACACACGACCCTTTCAAATCATTAGGTACTACTTGGAGTAATATATAATACTTACGCAAACTTCTTCCTTTAACAAAGATCAGCTTCTCGGAAGCGATTAATTTGGGAGCGGTGGCCCGGCGGGTGGGGGTGGGGGGAGAGGGTGGGAGATGGCTGGCGAGAAAGGGCAGGTGGCGAGGGGGGAGTGAGACTGGAACCAATAACCATTACAAGTCGCTCGTCAGAAGAACAATGCGCAATCTGGCCGGGAGTTGAACCCGAAACCGCAGTCTAAAACACTGCGCGTCTGCCTCCACCGCGAGATGTGACAGTGAAATGGTTCATCTAGGGAAGTTCATATTATACAATCAATTAATTATTATGATTTTAAATATATATAAAAAAACACGCGAAACTATACATGCTCATTAATACTAACTAACTAACTAACAATCACGCCGTTTCTCCGTAGAAATCGACATAGAGGATGTGCCGCCACACTGCTCTGTCCTGCCATACCTCTTGAGATTCCACTACATTCATTCATGATAACATGATTATTTCGGGTTCGAATGCGGTCACCTTTTTGAAATTGATTAATCTGGTCATGCCAAGTTTTCCTCGGCATCTTTTTCCATTCACACTGCTTGTATACATTTTTAACGACTCTTCTCTCATCCATTCGTTCCGTATGTCCATCCACGCCTGAAACGCCTGATCATATCAACATAGGTTGGCGAAAGAGCAGTCACGAAAAACAAAAAAAAAATTAAAAATGTGATGCCATAAACAACGTTTTATATTATAACAGTTTATAACGTTGATATTAAATTGAAGTATTTGGTATTTTGTTTAAAGAGAGCGATTTATATTTTAACAGATAATAACGCTGATATTAAATTAAAATTTGTCTTTTTCTTTTTTATAAACTTTGTACGAGGTCGTCAACAACAGACGAAAACATTGATAAAGTGAAGAAAATAGTATTAGCCAATCGTCGAATCACCGTTAGAGAAGTTGCTGAGGACCTAAACATATCGATTGGCTCGTGCCATTCGATTTTAACCAATGATTTGGGCAAGAGTCGGGTCGCCGCGAAATTCGTGCCAAAATTGCTCAATTTCGACCAAAAACAGCATCGCGTTAACATTGCTCAGGAGATGTTGGACTCGGTCCGTGACGACCCAAATGTGCTCCAGAGGGTCATAACTGGTGACGAATCATGGGTTTATGGTTATGACGTGGAAACCAAAGCTCAATCATCCCAATGGAAGCTGCCGCATGAGCCAAGACCAAAAAAAGCGCGCCAAGTTCGGTCGAACGTGAAGGTTTTGCTCACAGTTTTCTTCGATTGCAGGGGCGTGGTGCATCATGAGTTCTTGCCACAGGGTAGTACAGTCAATAAGGAATATTACCTGCAAGTTATGCGCAATTTGCGCGAAGCAATCCGCCAGAAACGCCCGGATTTGTGGAAGAAAAACGCTCGTATATACAACACTATCAAAATTACATATCAAACATGTTTCGTATAACCAGTCCTTCTTCAGTGATACATATTTAAAAGATACATATTTAAAAAAAAAATTACATTAAATACTTATGTATCTTCATAATATGTATCACTGAAGAAGGACTGGTTGTCCAAAACATGTCTGATATGTAATTTTAATAGTGTTGTATATACAAAGTATATAAAAAATAGAAAAAGACAAATAAAACATCTACAACACAAAGTATGGCGATCATAGAAGAAATTAAATTAAAGTATTTGGTATTTTGTTTTAGCCTTGCAGTGTGGCTTAAGACGAAACGAGTTCAAATTGAATGCCCCCCCAGGACGGACGGTTAAAAACCGCAGCCCAATGGGAAGGTTTCCAACAAGATAATCACAAATATTGGTGGAGTCTTAATAAATTGCCTTTCAATTGTGGGAAAGGCGTTAGTTGCTTCCCCGCAAACATCATCCACTTTCAATACTTAACCACACCCGAGAGTCTGGGCCGACTGGTATGGCGGGCTAGCCAGCGGAAATACTTCAAAATGGTGGGCCCAAGACAATGAAATCGATCGGCCGATCTATGCGGGCATTTAAATACCGCGTGAGAATATTACGAAGGAAATCAGAACTCATACCAAATTATAATTTGGGCAATAGTTAGCCACAGTAAAATGCATCCACATACATGAATTATTGATATACTTTCATTCGGTATACTTTTTTCGCTAACTAACTAACTAACCATCACGCCGTCTCTCCGAAAGGGTAGGCAGAAAGAATGAACTGTCACACTTTAACCGATGCGGCACTCCATCCGTCTCTTTTCGCCCCGCGGGAGACGCGGTGTGATGGGTTGCGAACCTCATCACCACCAATAGGCATCTCCCGCGCACACTTCTATCGTTCAACATCTACAAAATAAATCTAAAACAAATAATATAAAATACAATGATATACAATATAATAAAACAACAAAATAAAAATAATTTAAGACATAATGTTCTTTTTAGAAGGTGCACATAATTATTGTCTATTTAATTTATGTTCCACGTATCCACCGTTTTTTTTAAATTAGCAATAATAAGGCACTTGAAACAAACCAAGACCAGTAAGAACTTTTAAATAATATTGAAGAAATTATTCAAATTGTCATTGGAACAAATGAAAAAATTATTTTTACACATTACATTCATACATTACATTTAAAAAATAAGTTTCATCGATAGTTTCAATCCAAAGGATTGGTTTGCAGTAAACTAACCAGTTTTCGTCAATTTCAATTTTAGATTAATTTAATGATCCAATATTTCGTACTAAACACATGATAATTTTTTAGAAAGGAATACTTTTCATAGGAAACGACGATGACATAATGAAAATGTTTAAAAAAGACTTTTCTCGTTAGTTAATATATTTAAAAAAAAAAAACTATAGAATGTCTCAAAACTCGCTCTATGCATTCAATGAAATGTTTATTATGTAATTATTTTCAAAATAAGTTCCCTTTTGACTTATTTCGAAATACATAAACGAATCCACCGATGTCTTTAATTATTGTATCCAAATGTAATGCGCAGCGTGTAATAAATGGATCTAAATTAATCTGTAGGCATAACAAATCAGTTGGTATTAAGAACGTTTTCTAAACCTAATTTCGAAGCTGTTTCGTGTAAAACTAATTAGAATCGATAAACAAAGTGTCCGACGTATTTGTCGGATATGTAGTCCAATTTTTAAACGGATCTACTTACAGATAGAGCCCGTTCTGTGGGAGAGTTGTAAGAAAGTGAAGAATTCATTACATATAATAATGTTTCAAATTACCGAACTGATAAAACACGTATGGCGATGTTCACACTAGGAGTTAATTAAAGAGCGCCGGTAGGAATCAAATTAACTAGATCTCTCAAATAAAATAATGAAAAATAGAAGAAGTGCCAAAAATTTTGATCTCGTATGAACATAATTCATAAACGTTATTACAAACACAAACTATTTAAATACTGTTGAAAATCATACGTAAAAAATACACATTTTCATTGAAATCTCGCAGTTAAAATCCATCTTACTCGTAAATTACCATATACACAAAAAATATTCGAAGATTTAAAAAAATATATATTTTGTGATGTAATGTATGTCAAATGTCTTAAACAACTAACTAAACATCACGCCGTCTAACCGAAGGGGTACGCAGAAATAATGGACTGCCACATTTTTATTTCCTGTCATATTTCTCTCGCTTCCTCAACATTCATACATCGTGTCATGCACGCGCGACGATTTCTCTGACTCCTCGCGTGGCTTTTGTAAACATACCACCCAAATACACGAACTCATCTACTTGCTCCTAATTTTCACCATTCACGCAAATGTCATGATTTCTTATTTTTCAAAAATCATTTCCTTGGACTTATTGACATTCATCATAAAATAATTTCGCATGCATACCTCATCATACTATTCACCAGGACTTGCAGTTCATGCTCGTTGTCTGCAAGTAGGACACCGTCATCCGCATACTAGAGACAGCTTACTGACACTCCCCTCATTTTGGCACCTACATACAACCCTTTCAGCTCTTACATACACTATGTCTTATATGTCTTAGCAAGGCCATATACCTCACTCCCATAAATCATAATAAAACGTATAGAAAACGGACGCTTTCGTCAATTTTTAATATCGCCATTGTTCAAGAAACGATCAATGTGACGTTAACCAATTCGTTAAACTAACATTGCTTCCCAAATTTGTTATTTTAAATTGATATTTCTTCTTGCGGATTCATAATGGGTTAAAAAAATACAAATTCAGGCATTTCTTTAACCTTCTTTATTCGTGTGGATCGTATCGCAGGCCGGTAATTTGACTAGTTGAGTATATCAGATGGCTTTCAGTGAATTTGGGAAGATATCTGGTCACGACTTGGTACAGCACCTGGCGAGGAATGCAGATTGTGATATGTCGGGACGGGAGTGATTGTCCTTGAGAGGAGATTTGTGGGAAACTGGGGCATGGCGGGCGGCGCTCGTTACCCCGACACCTCCGTTTCTCCCTTATCCAAAGCCGCGCTACAAATAACCCGCAATCACGATCGATGTTTCGGATCAATTTATCTGCCTGGTTTTATTAAAGCCGATAAAACACAGATGTACACGCGTATCTCGTACCGTCTAATTTGAAACACATTTCCCTGCGTATTTTAGTTTATCTTGTTCATGATAAATGTTGGTAACAGAGGATCTAATTTTACGACAATTACTGCAACTTAAAAAAAAGCTCGTGAAATACCTCATCCACTTTAGTTTCAAGACCAACGCTTTGCAAATGCTTTGAAGCCATGATATTCATCGTCTATTGATTTCCTTTAAGAAACCTTCAAGTAATATATAAAAACTTATCGATTTTTAAGTGGTTACGATTAATAAAACTAAGTATTAACAGTAATACAGTTTTTTTTTTAATAAAAGCATAATTTACCAATTAATCCATAAATAAATGTCTTTGATAAGAACATATGAAGAAATCCTATTTATTTAATATATTTATTTGCAAAAAAATTATATAATAAACATATGAAAAAGATAAAAGAATCGAAGCATATTAAAACTCAGTATATATTAAAAAAATATAATCATGAGGGAACAGGCAAACGATAGTAGAGAAATCGATATGAGGTGAGGTATCGATTCTTGCAATTTTGATAAGTCAAATGCAACAACAACAACAACAAACCATCACGCCATTTCCCCGTAAGGATTGGCAGAAATAATGGACCGCCACACAACTCTATCCTGGCACACCTCTCTAGCTTCTTCTACAATCATACAACGAGTCATACACGCATGTCGATTCTTCCGACTTCTAACATGACCAACCTTTAAAATTTGATTAATTTGATCATGCCATGTCTTCCTCGGTCTGCCTCGACTCAGTACTCCATTTACATCATTAACGTATGTTTTCTATAAGTCAATAAAGATAAATATATCAACAATAGAACAAAATCATCTCTCGTCATTGACGAATTTCAGAATACGTTGAATTGAGTGGCATAGGTACTAGGATTTTTTACGAATTCGTACAATCGTGAAAGTTTTTATTATATTTGAGTTTATAATTATCATTGTGATAAAGAAAATAATATTTAAAAATACGTAATAATAAAAAAATGAGTACATTGGCCAAGAGTTAAAACCTAATGAATGTATAATGAAATTAATTTAGAACGTTAAGAGATTAGGAATGACTATTTCGTAAGTTTGAATCAATTAGACCCGGCCGCCAGGAGGTATGAAGTATATAAGTAGCTTATTTATTGCAATACAGTCGTCAAATCTGAAGCACTTAATGTACGCACTGATAACATCTCGACTACTGGAACTCATTATATTAGACAGGCTTTGAAACTGGAGGCGAAATACTTGCCGCCTTGCGTTGGTCGGCCTGACAGTTGAAGATTTAAGTTTCCTCTAACCACTTTAATTTTATATTCAACTGTTTTAATGCGTTGGTTTTATGGCAGGTGAAAGGACACACCGGTTAACCTGCTGTAGATTGATTTCGCGTACTAGAATACGAGTATATCATATGTTATGTTCACCACATCTTCTCGTTTCAGATTATTTATAACTTTAACCTTTCAGTGAATGCTTTAGAATTTCTAAAGTAATCCTTACAGCAAAGATAAATGCTATCAAATATAAAGCCAAATAATCGCATTATTTCAAAATATGTCTTTCAAGCTATCATGAATGAAACATTCTATTTCATATTTATAATACTCGGTTTTAAATGGACCTTCACAGGTCAGAACCTTCAAGTATCTAGGCATAGACCTGGTGGGGGGAGCTGATTTGCGGGAAGAAATACAAGTCCAAGTAAACAAGGCAGCTGCAATCTCTGGGGCTCTAAAATCCACGCTATGGAAAAAAAGACATGGCCATTAAGAGTAAGATGAGAATCTATAAAGCATGCGCAAGACCAATAATATGTTTGTATTATTTTTATAAATCCAATGTAACAATTTTTGGGATCTCAAAAATGAGTGTTCACAACACTCACGAGACTCCTTTACAAAATAAAGAGAAAAAAAAAATAATAATAACATATGGCATCGAAGCAAGTGTAGACACAATAAGGACCAAACAAGTTTTGAGGACTTCCGAAATGAAGACACTGAGGACGATAGCAGGCAAGACACTGAGAAATCGCGTGAGGAACACCAGAATAAGAGAGATATGTGAGGTTGAGGATATTATAAGATGGAGCAGACAGCGAAAAAGGGACTGGTACGGTCATGTTCAAAGAATGGACACCACCAGACTCCCCTATATTGCATTACATAATCAGCCTCGTGGAAGACCTCCTAATAGATGGAAGAACAGCTGGGAATCTACCTTACAGGAGGAGCAACACTCTGGAGAACAGACCACATAGGTATACAATAAGGAAGAAGAAGAAAAAGGTTTTTAATGCAGAAGATATTATACAATTGCAGTAACAAGAGAAAAAACAAATTTATATTTGTATGGGAGAGACGAGATGTCATCATCTTAGGAGACATGATTTCTAAATACATAAAAAAAAATTGATACATAAAACTCGAGTTAAAACCAAAACAGTTTGACATGATTTCTGTTTCACAGATTGTCAGATCTATTAAAAAACAACAAGAAGAATAAGAAGGAGGAAGGTTTTTCTTAAAATATATTTCACGTCCTGTTACTAATTTTTGCATATGTAGAACTTACACTAATTTAAATTCAATAGTCACCAATTGATTTCTACAAAAATCTAATAAATATAATAACAGAAAATAACAAAAAATTTCACACTCTTTTTAGGATCTTAGTACCCCGAGATAGTACTGAAAGTTTTATTTGAAAAATCATAGCAGTTCAAATTTTATATTTTTAACCGTTCGTTTTAAAAATAGATCAATGAATTAATGAAGGCTAAAATGCTATGTAAATTAATGACGTTATCTTTGTTTTTCGTCAAAACTTGCACGTATCTGCAATCTAGTCTCCCACGCTGCCAATCAAAAACATGAACATGTTAATCTGTAGATAGATTTCCATGCGGGTAGGTACACATGCTCTTAACTTATTAGCCCAAGCGTAGCCGTAATCCTATTCGGATGAAGTGAAACAAACGCGGAGAAAAAACAAATCCTTCTCACAGTGGAACAAAACGAAAACGATATGCGCTACACATAAGATGATATCTAAGAAGCTGGTCCATTATTTTTGTACCAATTCGATACCGAATTGATGGACGTATAGACAATGGGTCGATCCACGAATGCGCTCTCTCGATACGAGTAATCGGACGGACCTGTCCGAGCCCCCTAGACAAATCTCCCCGACGCGATATGCATCTGGACCTGACACACTCGGACTGAGGCGGCCATAAATAATATTGAGCGGACGGAGTGACAAGATGTGTAATATACCCCGGATAAGACCGCGGGCCCGAGATGGTGGTGATAGAACAAAAGTAATGACGGAAAACATTCCTCAACGGATGATGAGATACCGCTTTATAATCTATCTTCGCGAGATAAGATCAAAAAGCCATTTGAATTCGGACGAGATGTCAATCGCTACCAGTAGCGTCCCCGGCTAGATCACTTTGTAAAAGATACCCGATATTGATTAAACATCAAAAATAGTTCTCATGATTAAAGAGTTCGTCAGAACACCATCGTCAAACAACAAAAAAACAATCGCGATATGTTTGTATGACTAGTAAATTAAAAATAAAGAGACACTTCGATTTCACATGTGGCAAAAGAAGGATGAAAGTAGAATAAATGCAGTAGAAATGAGATCTCTAAGACGAATGTGTGGCAAATCTGTTTATGATAGAGTGACAAATGCAAATATAAGAAGTGAATGTGGTGCGAATGAAAGTGTTATGAACAAAATAAGGAAAGGATCATTAAGATGGTTTGGACACATGGAAAGAATGAGTGAAGACAGAATGGTAAAGAAGGTATATATAAACGGCGTGAACGGAGCTAGAAATAGAGGAAGACCGAGGAAAACGTGGCACGATCAAATCAATCAAATATTGAATGTCGGTCACGTGAGGAGTCGGAAAAATCGACGTGCGTGCATGACAAGATGTATGAATGTAGAGGAAGCGAGAGGCGTATGTCAGGACAGAACAGTGTGGCGTTCCGTTCTTTCTGCCTACCCCTCCGGGGAGACGGCGTGATGGTAAGTTAGTAAGTTATCATTTTGTTCGGAAAGTGATGATATCATATAGCAATTTCGATAGTAGCAGGTGCTTCAACGGTCACTTTTATATGATTCGGGTACCAATCAAACTCATTTCCATAATTTCACAAGTTTACACAAGGTACAAGGCAAGTCACCGCAATGTACCCACATCAAATAAATAACTATAATTACCTAATTAAAATAGAGAAATAACTATAATTTTTTCAATAAGATTGTATCTTTATCTGTGTGCAAATTTATTTTATGTAAAATTGAATGCAGTTTTAATAAATTTTGTAAATAGTCAAATAATGTTGTCAATAAAATAGGTAAAATGAGATCTCTTAGACGAATGTGTAGATACTCTGTGTATGATAGAATACAAAATTACATACCTATTTTATTTTACCTGTTTTTTAATCGACACCTTAAACTTAATTTTTTGTTTGTAATATATTTTTCTCAAAAGATATTACAAAGAAAAATGAAAGTTTAATTATTTTTCTCGAAAGATATTACAAACAAAAATTCAAGTTTAAGGCGTCTATTGAAAATAGGTAAAATAAAATATGTAATTATGTACTCTATCATACTCAGAGTATCACACATTCATCTAAGAGATCTCATTTTACCTATTTTATTGACAACATTATTTGACTATTAACAAAATTTATTAAAATTGCATTCAATATTAAATTAAATAAATTTGCACACAGATAAAGATACAATCTTATTGCAAAAATTATATTTTTTTCTCTATTTTAATTATTTAATTATAGTTATTTATTTGATGTGGGTACATTGCGGTGACTTTATGAAAAAAATTGATTTTATTTATTTGATTTGATTCTTAATAATTCGTTACATTCTTTCACACGCTGCCAATAATTTGAAATTATTTTTACTCGCTGTAGCAATAAGACTCGCCGATAGCTTATAAGTACTCGTAGCTACGTAATACGAGCTAGAAAGATTAAATAAACGTCAATCTTATGGCGGAAATTGCAAGAAATAACATGTGCCTATCATGGATGACAAATGGCAAAGATTGCCATCAAAGCGGCCAATGCACGAAATAATACCACTTAGGACACATGTCATTGAAGATGGCTTGCAGTCGACATCGCCAAGTGACTTATTTGAAGAAATCTGTATGTTTTTACCATTAGGGTACGGCCACACCGGAGTTCTTGGGTAGGAGTCAAGACACAGTTCGCTTGTGATCACGCCCTTGGTGTGGCCGGTCCTAAAGTGCGCCCTACATTGGTTCGCTGGGTGTTCATTTTGACTCCTACTCTGGCACTTTGATGTGGCCGTACCCTAAGTGATCTAACAATTAGAATTTATAGTAGAATTAAATTTCCAACAATGCCAAGATTTTGAAAAACATCCAGCAATCGTACTAATAATCGTTAAAGGGTATTTTTATGGTTTTCTTGTTTATTAAAAAAAATACTTGAAGCTTTGAAAATGCAAGTAAAATTGGTTAATTTTTGATAATCTACGGCGTTAACAATGTAAATTGCATACTTGTTATTTTTTTATTAATTCAACTTTTAGGATTTTTGTAAAATATATTTAAAAGGTTTTGACTGACGATTTAACTAACTAAACTTACTAACCATCACGCCGTCTCCTCGAAAGGATAGGAAAGAATGGACTGCCACACTATTCTTTCGTGACATATTTCTCCCGCTTCTTCAATATTCATACATCCTGCCGCGCGTCAATTTCTCTGAGTCCTCACGTGGCCGACATTCAATATTAGATTTATTTGATAGTGCCACTTTTTCCTCGGTCTTCCTTTATTTCTAGCTGCATCTTTACAAAATGTATGTTAAAGATGTACTTTAACATATATTTTTTTTAACCATTCTTTCTTCTTTCATTCTTTCCCTGGGTCCAAATAATCATTATTTTGTTCATTACACCATCATTCGCACCGCATTTACTTTTCATATTTTCATTCAAGACTCTATCATACGCAGAGTATCCACACATTCGTCTAAGAGATCTCGTTTCTACTGCATTTATTCTACTTTCATCCTTGTATTGGCAGCTCTATGCTTCGCTTCCATTCATAAGGGTCGGTACAAGAACACCATTGTGAACTGACATTTTAGCTTTGAGTTTACTGGTGATTTATAATTTACATAATTAACTTATTAAGTGAATAATATAGAAAAATTTACGCAATTACCATTGCAATTTTTAATTTTTTTTACACCTGACTTAAATTATTTAATGAAGTGATAATAATATAATTACAATAGTATGTAAGAGGTGGTATGTTTGTAGGAAAGGACGACGTGTTATGCTTTAATAATTTACCGCCTTTAGTGTAAAACCTCCCAAGATTCCAGCGTAGATTGAAATATTATAAAGCAATTTAAGTACTACGGGAATTACATTTATCTTCGCTGCATGAGAATTCCACTCCTGAATAATTCCGAGAGTTAAAAAAATCTTATAAAATAATTGTACTTCGCTGTGATTAATAACGCGTACTCAAACAATGTAAATTACATTCATACATTATCTAATAACATCACATTAACTTTCCAAGTACAAGGGGTTTTTAAAAAAAATTCCCATCTAAAGTGCATGATTACAGGAAAACATTGTATGAAATGTTTTGTTTTTCTACTGGTCCGTAAAATAATTAAAAATAAATAAATAATATTTTATAGCCGATAGGCAACTATTGTTGAATGTAAAGATTGAGACACTGTCAGAACCAAACATCTCTTAAGAGTAGCAGAAATGAGAACATTGCAACCTATTGTGGGGAGAACCCTTAGAGATAAGATACCCAATGAATTCGCAAATCCTACAAAATTGAAGCATAGTGAGATGGAGTAGGCAAAGAAGACGATTCTGGAGAGACCACATCGATAGAATGGATCCAGCAAGATCCAGCGTCGACCACCAGGACGACCACCAAAGAGATGGAAAGAAGGCTGATTGTCTTAATCACAGGAAGAAAGTTGATATATCAAGGAAGGTCTAGACAGCGCGGAATGGAAAATATTATGGCTGATCTGGCTAGGTTAGGCGAATTGAACTATGGCCATAGGAAGAAGTAGTCATAAATACGTAAATTTTCTAAAAGTTTTATATTTTATGGAAATGATATTTGATACTGCTTTCGCTATTTCACGATCCATTTTTAATGCTGTATTTGAAAATCAAACATAAAATTTAATTAAAGAATCTTGCTTAAAATTCCATTTGAGCGGTTAACTCGCGTGACTAAATATGCATCTAAATCATAAAACTGAAAACCTAAAGTTTATACGTTTATGAATACCATACAGATATTTCCCACGCTTTGAGATAAGACAAAAATGATATACATAAGTAACTGACAATTGAATAACAGCAGGCAATAAAATAACTACAATTTAAATCGTTTTACGTCGTAAAAAAATATGTTGATAATATTTTAACGATATAATTAAACATTAAGATTACTGGAAACCAATTTCTCATTCGCAAATCGTTATTCTTAAGAGACACTGCATTCTGGTCAATTTGTTTACAAACTCAACATATTCAGTAAATCTAGTAGCAATATGTAGGGAAACATAGTTTAACAAGATGTCTTTCGCCAACGCACTTTTCCAAACAATGGGCGAAGTCCTGATACGGAATACTACATTGTGCTACAAATAAGATATTGCTTAGAATTTATAATGAATATAGTCATTTGGTCTGAAGAGCAATGGAGATTTTATTTACTACCCTTCTTAATTAATTCCAATTTTGTCATATCTAACAATGGATTAATTTTTAAAACAAAAATTCAAAAACAATCAAAACTAAATACAGATTGTATCGTTCTCTCATTTTTTACATATATTTCCTACAGCGATAACTGATAACTATACTCATACAAGAAAAAAAGAGTTTGTTTTTGTGTAAATAGCACAGTAATTCAAACATTTAAAATATTTGATGGTGTTTTTATATGAAAATCTATAGAACTTAATAGTAGGACAAGAAACATCATCGTCGTCAATAGAGAATAAAATTATGTATTTAAGAAATGGGGTAAAGAGCATATTTATCTATTAATTCTCCTCATCATTGTATTCATGAATTCGCAATAAATATATGTATTCATGATTCTACGACGTTCAGATGATATTTAATAGGTGTAATAGTTTTGTAGTGCTGTGAGCGACAATTTATAGCTTAAAATTGTTTAGGGATTCCTCAATTTGTAAGAAACTCATGAATGTAAACATACCCGTATGAATGAAAATACGTTATTAAATATAAAAAATCAAATTTAGTTCAAATGACTGAGTTTATCTATAGTTTTAGTAAGAATACAATAGGGTTTATATATAGTTTGGCTATTTAAATCTAACAGTTATAATTTCAAATATTTCCATGAAAGAAAAAGAACCACCGACTTTACACAACATTAACACAAGACAGCCTTCAACTGTTGAATATATGCATAATTTATTATTGCATGATCATTATAACACGTTCATTCACTGTAAATAAAGAACCACACACCATGTTACATATTAATAAATCGAACCAAAAGCTGTTACAACATTTATGTGATGAAAATACATTCGCGTAATGCATTGAACAGAGGAAATGAAACGGACCCAGAAAATTGATAATAACCAGATGATTGATGGAGGATTTCACAATACAATAAAGTTTGCCTTTGATTAAGACATTTGTATGGATGACCCGCGGATGTGAATGTATCCAGCTCTCATTATGTTGTATAATTAACATACACCTTATATGCACCACACCATTATGTACCATATAATTTTTTTATAACGGTGTTTAATTGAATCAATTTCGTGTGAAATCAATCAGCATAATTTGCTGTAATGGTTATGGGAACAAAAAATGTATGAAAAAATTCGCCTACTCTCGCGTTAATTAAGAAATCGAATTAATTGGTGGAAATTATGTATTTATCGAATGAGATATTGCAGATTTGATGTCTAATCCAATCACTCGTTTCTATGCATATAAGACTAAGCAATGTGTAATTTATTGTGAATATGATATGTGAGCAGTGGAAAAAATAAAAAGATAAAAGTTAATACGAAAAAAAGTACATTTTCTAGAAGTTTTATTATATTTTATGGAAATGAAACGTTTCACCTAACTATGATATTATCAAATGCTTAATTTTCAATATTAAATGCTCAATATTTAAGACAATCAAATGATTTTACTGAAATCTCTTGATGGAAGTTCATTTTAAAAAATAATTAAATAAATCTTGATTAAATTTAATAAATAATATATAAATAAATAAAAATTATGTGTCGGTAGTAACATGTGTTTTGTAATTGTGCATTGTCATTTTTTGTAGGTCGTTTATAGTTTTGTTTATTATGTTAGACAGTTTAGGTCCAAGATAGTAGAAATATCTTTGCGCATAAGAAGTTGTTTTAGTTTTTGGTAGAGAATGGATATGTTTGTTGTCCTTTTATGTGTCTGTCAGTGTCATTGTGTGTAAACGTATAACGATTTTGTCAATATTGACACTGATGAAGAGCTTCTGTGTCTCAAAACATGTTTATGATTAAATTTCATTAAAGTTTTGTATGCAAAGTTTTTTAAATGTATTCCTTGTGATTATTGACCAAATTGATGCTTCAAAATAAATTATATTGTATACAAATAATCGTTTTTAATTCTCACAATATATGGTAGAATTCTGCTATATATTTTGATATCCCCTTGTACCTCTTAAAGTGTTAGTAGGTATCCAAGATAAAATAATCCTGTTGAGAAGGCGAGTGCGAGGCGCCAGAGGAATGTGAAGACGCGATGTGGAATCGTGAGGAGCACCTTCCATGTTTAGTATTGCACCTGCGCGTCCGTTCGCATCAGAAATGAGCCGACACCTATTCTACAAGCTCTGGATAATAAATTCCCCCGCAACATACCGGACTTCTAGATGAATTTATTCACTGTTTCAGTACTAACCTGTGCAACTAGTGTATGTTCCTGACAAGTAGAAATTGAATAATCGATTTTTATAATATAATGAAACCGACAAAAATGATATGGCACTGTAACCGACAAAAAGGATTTTGCACTGCACTTACACTGCATTCATGTTATAAGTGTGTACTTAATAATGTAATTATTGATTCTTAAATTCTAAAGAAAATACAAAGTACGATTACAAAAAAATTATAAGTCTTTTTTGATACACAAGGCGTTAACACTGGAATCCATTATGAAGATTTTTTTATGAATTTAAACACCGTTTTTTTTTCACTTAAGAGTTTATTTTTCCTGACATATTTCGGAGATATTACGCCTTCATTATCGATAAAATGATATAAACTATATTGTTCTCCCGATAATGAAGGCTTAAATAAAACCTTTAAAATGTGTCGATAAAAATAAACTCAAAAGAGGAAAAAACATTGTTTTAATTCATATAAAGTTGTGTTGTTCAAACTAATGAGTACAACTATTTACACAAATGGAACTTTAAAAATCAAGGCACATTCCGCGTTCACCAATTATTAAGTTTTCATATAAATTAAACAATAAGGAGGAATCCTTTTTGTACTTGAGACAACAGTGTTTGTTGCTTGACTGCGCGTTGATGTGATTTTCCTTTCTAGTTCGTTCCAGTGGATTTTACACACGCATATGTATATTATTATCAAAGTTTGCTCGTTCATTTGCTCGTTACCTGTTAAACGATGAATGAATATATTCATACCAATACATCTACATAAATTATAGAGGTAGGCTTTAGCTGCATTATACTTTGTATTTGACAGCGATATGAAGTGATTTTTTTTAAATCGATACGCAACAACAACAAACCATCCCCGAATTCCCCGAAGGGGTAGGTAGG
This sequence comes from Lepidostoma basale, assembly GCA_022606425.2. Taxonomy (NCBI): domain Eukaryota; kingdom Metazoa; phylum Arthropoda; class Insecta; order Trichoptera; family Lepidostomatidae; genus Lepidostoma; species Lepidostoma basale. Next base: position 336,851 of record JAHDVF020001352.1, read on the forward strand.
GAGAATAGACCGCCATACTACTCGATTCTGAGACACCTCTCTAGCTTCCTCCACATTCATGCAGCGAGTTATACACGCACTTCGATTCCTCCGACTTCTAATATACCCAAATTGCACATTATAAATATTCGAACAATGATAGATAGATTTAAATAACATTAATTTTTTTAAATAAGATTTGGTGGTATTGAAATAGATTAGCAAAAAAAATCATCTGTTTACATAAAAAAAAATTCATTTCATTTCAACACCCAGTTTGAGAATTTTTTAAATACTCAATGTGCGTAGAAAAGATAAATCATTGTTATGAAGAAGGAACCGATTGCATTGAATCAGCATTGAACCATATCTGTTGATGTTAACCACATAGAGAATACTTGTAAATAATACAGTTTGGAATACAGTTTAATTTGAATCAGACAATCCAATAATTTGCGAAAATTTTAGCAAAAAAAAAGATTTTTATTTATTTTCATTTTAATGAGATTATAATTTAAGTATACCTTTTTTATTAAGCATATATTTTTTTAAAAGGGTCATATGATACTTTAAGCTATGAAAAATAGGATACTAGTTTGATTAAGTATATATAAAGTAAAAATGTACCTCCACGTGCATTATACTATAATTATAATATTTGAGGCCTCTGGAAACGACACAAAGTCTGAATATCCTTTAACGCAATAACACTGATAGATGGACCTTTTGAGGATCATTCTTATGAAAGTAGCTTCCTATTCACACGAAGAAGAAGAAGAGTATTAAGGAATATGAATAACATTAGCAACTTTATAGACTTTTCACTCAATATTCCAATGGCTTTTTACTCTATAGAACTTGCTTAAAATGGCTATCATTGAACGCCAATGCATTCAAAGGACATGTGTGGTATTTTAATGTGTGTTAATGAGATTCTTGTTGTCTGCAAATAATATGTGCAATGAATGAATGTCAGTAACATCATATGCAGTGAATGAACGTCAGTAATGAGACTGTTCACCAGCAGGCATTTATTGATGACGAGCAATTAATAAACAAAAGACGTAACTTTTTTGTTGAAAACAAAACACACACTCTTTGAACACCGATGATATGGATAATATCGAAACCAGTAGGTACTGAAAAAGATCAGTAGTTCAATATGTGACCACAAAGTCATTAAAAATAAATAACATAACATACCATTACACTGCCTCCCTGGCGGAGTAGGCAGAAGGAATGGATTGCCACACTTGTCTTTTCTGACATATTTCTCTCGCTTCCTCAACATTCATACATCGTGTCATGCACGCGCGTCGATTTCGCTGACTCCCCACGTGACCGACATTCAATATTTGATTTATTTGATCGTACCACGTTTTCCTCGGTCTTCCTCTGTTTCTAGTTCCATCTACATCGTTAACACATCATTTTTTAACCATTTTTTCTACATTAATTCTTTTCATGTGTTCAAACCATCTTAATGATCATTTCATTATTTTGTTCATAACACCATCATTCGCACCGCATTCACTTTTTATATTTTCATTCGACACTCTTATCATACCCAGAATATCCACACCTTCGTCTAAGAGATCTCATTTCTACTGCATTTATTCTACTTTCATCCTTCTTATGCCAGTTCCATGCTTTGCATCCATACTTAAGGGTCAGTACAAGAACACCATTGTCAATGAAAATTATTTATAATAAATAGATAAGCTACATGGCATGAAAATCAATATAATAGCTAGAAACAAGTTGTTTACAGTAATTAGTTTGAAACGACCTCTCGTATATAAAAAAACGTGATTTGTAATCTTTTAAAAATACACAATTTTATGTATAGTTTTTGCATTGTAAATTCTAAATTTTATATTTAATAAATTTGATTGTTTAAACTATTTTACAGTTCATTACTAAGTCTTAGAAATCATTGTAAATATGTTAAATTTTTATAAAAATAAACGTTTTAATTAAAAAAATATCTTTTTACTTACAAGTTTTATTTTAATATGGCAAATAATAATAATAAAAAAACAATAGATTTAAGTATGGCGAAACAGAAACATGTCTTGTTCTTTATAAATATAACACGCTCTGGACCCTATATGGTTTCCATAATATTTTACGTGATTATTCGGGTTATCGTTAACACATTGTGTGCGGGAAAAAATTAAAAGAGGTTTTATGTTTAACATATAATATGCTAACTGGCAACGGAAGATTTTTCAAATAGTCCATTGTTATGGCCGAAACACTATGAAACTTCAATATTAGTAAGTGTTAAATTTACAACATTGTTATAATATCACATGTTTTATTATACAATTTTAAGAATGCCGCGACAGCTGTTTCGCTAATAGATGTTGGTATCATCAGGTGTTACCAACAATTCAATTAATCACATTTAACTAGTTGTTTATAACACCTGAAGATGCCAACATCGGTTGGCAAAACAGCTGCCGCAACATTCTCAAAAAGTGTATAACAAAAAAAATGGGATTAGAGGGGTAGGCAGAGAGGATGGATCGCCACAATGCTCTGTCCTGGCATACCCCTCGGGCTTCCTCTACATTCATACATCGTACCATGCACGCACGTCGATTATTCCGATTTCGAATGTGATCGCCTTTTAGTAATTGATTAATTTGGTCATGCCATGTTTTCATCAGTCGTCCTCGGCTTCTTGTTCCACTCACGCTGCTTGTTTGCTGCTGCAAGTTTATTAGACTTAATTTATAGTTAATTCTTTGTAACTTCTTATTAATTTATATCGATCAAATATTGAATGTCGGTCACGTGAGGAGTGAGAGGAAGCGAGAGAAGTAAGTCAGGACAGAACAGTGTGGCGTTCCATTATATTTACTTACCCCTCCGGGGAGACGGCGTGGTGGTTAGTTAGTTAGTTACAAATATTGTTAATGTGAGTTGCTGTTCCATAGTCTACATCTTATAATATAAAAACATATAACAGACAAAACATATAACAGACAAAAACATTATCATTTCCTGACAGGAAGGGCTGATCGATTTCGTCAGGTGCAGCCCTCATACAAAATATGTTTATATGTATTTTTTATCATTATTATTATTATTATTATCTAGTTGATAAAACGGAGCATCTTCTACAGCGCCCTTAAGATGAGCAATTCATAAAAATATCGCTTTATAAATTATCCAATTTATTATTATTATTATTATTATAACAGGTTCCGCGAATTGTATCAAAAAAGAAGCACACGTATGTATCTGTAATCATAATAATCATGCGATTGGCTATAAACATTTTTTCTCGATAGTGCCGATAGTGCTGACATGGGAATATTCGTGTTATGCGCGGAACGCATAAAATTCCTATAAGGTTTCCAGGAACATGTCAACTGATTCAAAGCGCGCTGAGAGAGCGCTCTCAGAATGCAAGCGGTTTGTTCGCGGCCATTACAAGCGACGTTTTAGTTGGAGAATCTGGGAGTCGTGGCTGCGATACCATCAAAGCGCTCAGACACCTCCCAACTAAACGGCAAATCGGTTAAACGTATACGTAATTTGTTACCACCGACAATACCCACGTAGGAAATGGGAACTTACTCTCGTGATCCCCGTATTAGTTACGCAGTGTACAGAAAACTGATAATGCGAATTGTGCTTTAATAATACTTGTATGATACAAAAACAGATTGCATCTCGACACTATGAGTACTAAATACAATCCATATCTTGGATAGTTTACAATTATTAGGTTTACTGTTAATCTCTTGACCCAGATGTAGAGATAAACTGCAGAATTGAGGCAGCAAGAGCTACGTTTGATAAAATGAAATCACTGCAATGATAACGTTAACTTGAAACTCCGCCAGAGAATGATCAAATGCTATGTGTGGTCTGTTTTATCAAATCAAATCAAATCAAATCAGTTTATTAACTCAATAGACATTACAATCAGGAAAATGTTTAAGGCATCTATTAAGTACATTTATTGTACGGATGTGAAACGTGGATCTTGAAAGTTAACTCAATGAACAGACTGGAAGCATTTTAAATGTGGCTCCATCGGCGAATGCTCAGAGTTCCCTGGACAGACATGGTTACCAAGAGGCGAGCTAGAGTTGACAGGGAACTGTTATCAACTATCAAGGTTCGAAATATCTCACATCTGGGTCATATACTGCGTGGGGAAAAGTACCACCTTCTCCAACTGATATTGGACGGGAAAATTGAGGGACGCCGAGGGCCCGGTAGGAGACAAATGTACTGGCTGCGAAACGTGAGGGGGTGAACCGGTATCCAAAGTGTGGAGGAGCTGTTCCGAGCGGCGTAGGACATGGACAGGTTCGTCGAGGTGATCGCCAACGTTGGGGGACCTGACAGGGCACTTGAAGACGAAGAAGAAGGTTTAACTATGTGTAAACTGTAATGAAAGGTTAATAACTATGGTATTTCCACTTTTGTCTTTATTTTGTAGCGACCGGTTGTCAATCTGGGCCAGTTTGTCGATGTTATATCAAATAATATATGAACACACGTATTATATTAAATTTATACCAGTATATAAAATGTATTCTAGAATATTATGTGAAATATTGAATACTGAACAACAAAGTCGTGTGAAATTATGAGCCATTTCATTTCTCCACTTACGATCATATTTTTAGTATACTCGTACATATATTCCATATTTCATGAAATTCAATACTCTATGTAATCGATTTTCAGAATTCAGCGTGAAGTTCTTGCTGTTTCTAAGATGATAGCTGTTGTTTCTCAGGCCACGGCGGGACGTGACTTTATATGAAGCACACATGTTACAAGATGACTAGTGGAAAGAATGAAAAATACGATGGGAATTATAGATTACTATAGGTATCATAACAGTTCCTATATCTCAGATGAAATGGGTTTGTAAGTCTGGATAGAATTAGTAATACAGTAATAAAGCAGACAGTTACAGCCGTGCAAATCATGTGGAAACGCCTGGTACTCGGAAATATTAGGACTTATGCGTGCATTAATGCATGTTTCACGCGAGGTTTAAAACTAAAGACCCCATTTCCACCGCACTAATTCTACGTTCATCCTTATTATGTGATTTCCATTAGGGTCAGTACAAAGTGAACGGTGAAAAACTTGATAATATGAATGGAACCAGAAATAAAAAAAGACGGAAGAAAACGTGTCAAAAATCAAATAAACTAACCCCTAAATGTCGGTCACGTGTCCGATATTTAAAATTCAATTTATTGTATTATAGGGGATAGAACGCTTGGCTCCTGATCCAGGGGACTTGGGTTCAAGCCTGGACACGACCAGATTACTTCTTCATAATAATGAGCTATTTTCTGCTCACATTGAAGATTGTAAAAATAAATTCTAATATTATTGATTTAAATCCTTTAAAAAAATATATAAAAAAATAAAAAATTATCCTCGGGGGTTGGAGGAATCGACGCGCGTGCATTACACAATATATGAATGTTAAGAAATCGACAGAAGTATGGTAGAAAATAACAGTTTGGCAGTCTATCCTTCATACCTACCCGTTCTTTATAAAAGGCGTGGCCGGCCTTTAAAATTGTTTTCATTTAGTCATGATATGATTTCTTTGATATTTCTCGACTTCATAGTCTATTCACATCGTAAACATATACCCCCTTAACAATATTTTTTCATCCATGCATTCCACATGTTCAAACCATCGCAATGATTCTTTAACAGTTTTGTTTATAACACTTAATTACGCTCTACATTATTTCCTGCTATCAATCGGCCCTTCTTTTGCCAGTTACGTGCTTTTTTATAATAAGGGTTGGAACCACAACTCTATTGTGAATGTCTTACAAATTGACTGTTAGGTAAAACGCTCTTCAAAACCGAAAAGTTTTGCGGTTGACAATGCGTCGAACTTTTCCGAAGAAACCAGTGCAAACTAACATATCGTACTCGTACTATAACAACCATAGCGTTAGAGAACTATATATCTGCCATAACATGTTTGAAAGGATTACACGATTTGTGACATTTAGGTCAATTTGGCCTATCGCGTCTATAGAAGTATCACAAAAAATCTTGTGTAATTAGTTTCTTACAAAGAGTTAATTTTCTTAATACTATTGGTGTATTAATTAGACAAAAATGACGATTTAAATTTTACTAAGCATCCTCGAATAATGGAATGCTACAAAATTAACCAGGAATGTTTCAGTAATGAATGTAATATTTTGTTGATTTTAGACACGGAAAGAATTGGTATGCCAACATAATTTCGTTATTTTTTTTCTCGTACGACTATTAACCACCCGGATAATCGTTGCTTTATGCATATTAGAGTATTGGCAAGAAAACCTAGAAGAGACATGTTTTTAAATGCAATATCCATTCAATACGATACTTTGTAACTGTATTCGGGTCTTCTCCGACTCGTGTTTCTAATAAAATAGTCACGTTAACCCATCTCCCGGCAAAATTAGGGCTATTTCACCTTTCATCATAAGCGTTTTTATAACAATAAATAAATTTACATAGAAATATCATATACGCTATACGGAGAAATTTAATAATTATCTGAGAGAGACCAGATGTAAAGATAAGCGATCAAATCAGATATTTTTTTTATCTAAGTTGCTGATATAATTCTGACTATTTAATAACAATAGTATAATAATGACAAGTAATTAGAAGGCTTTAAAATATGCAACGCATTATTTAGGAAATTTTATTTATGTAAAGTTAAATTGTTTAAACGATTTTATATATACGACAGTGTTCCCATGTATATGTCTATAAACTTATATGATTTTATACCTTTTTTAATTGTATCTCAATAGAGACGAAGACGCAAACTGAATATGGATGATCAAGGTGTTTAGAGGACTTATGACTTAGGTCATAAGTCCTGTAAACACCTTGATCATCCATATTCAGTTTGCGTCTTCGTCTCTATTGAGATACAATTAAAACTTGAATTGACCACCCTTTGGTGAAAATCCAGAATTTCGTATACAAGTATAAGTATTCATTCACAAAAATATTTGATTTTATACCATTTGATGATGTTGTATCTGTTCGTTGAAATATATTCTAATGGATGAAATTTATAATCCTTTAGAATAATGCGAAATATTAGAAAGATCCATTTTAAAAAAGTAATTGGTTCTTATTAAATTATAAAATATAAATTGTTGAAGAAATAAACCGTCATGTTTATGTAAAGTGACCGAGTACATCAGTGTACCTAACGTATATCGAAATAATTATATATTTGGTAATCCATTGTTTTGACCGAAACACTACGATACTTTAACATTATTAAATGTTTTAATTTTGAAACATATTATTATACGCATCGCAAATCATTTATGAGATTGTGGCGACAGCTATTTCGCCAAGCTATGAAAGCGACAATTTGGTAAAAGTAAATTGTGATAAGTATAATAACAATGTTTCATACTTCTTTAAGTAGAAGATATATGCAGTAGAACATTTTTTTAAATAATAAATAAAAGCTGCTAGAACGAATGAACTTTTCAAATTGAAAGTATCAAAACATCTGATAAATCCCTAGAAAAGCGAGAAACGTTCCATAAAATAAAATAAAACATCTTGGAAAATATAATAAAATTTCTAGGAAATAGACGTTATCATTCGTATTAAATACTTAATATGGAGTTTAACATCATTTAAGACCTTCATTATTACCATATTAACGACCTTGGTTGCTGAGTGGTAAGAGCTCTGACATCCATAACGAAGGTCCCGGATTCGATTCCCACCGATGGCAGTGTGATTGTCATGCTGTCTTTGGTCTGGTGAAGAAATGTGACAATTAAATGGCGATAGATTAGCTATCTATCACATGTCACGAGAATCAATATAATAATAGGTAAAAATAAATTGTTAACAGTAATTGGTTTAAACGACCTGTTGTACACACAAAAAAAACATTGTTCAAGAAACAATAAACAATAAAAGTTAATTCACTAGAAATATGAAACACAATTGAATTTGCTTATAACAGTATTAATTTTAAAAAAATTAGAGAAAGAACTATCTTATAGTAGCAGAAATGCGAACCCTGCGCTCCATCGCAGGTAAAACCCTCAGAGATCGGATCAAAAATGAAACGATAAGATCTATCTGTAGTGTTGAGGATATAGTAAGATAGGGAAGAAGGCGCTTTTGGAGAGACCACGTGGATCGCATGGAGAATACAAGAATCGACAAAATTATTAAAGAAAAAAATCCAATGGACATCATCATCCCATTACAGCCCACTGTCATAAACAGGTCATACGACCTAAGAAGAAGAAGAATTAAAAAAGAATGAATTAAAGATAATCAGAAAATTGCGACAAATGCGACAACTGCGTGTGTTGAAAAGTCGTATTTATATATGGTTATTGTAAGTACTGCCAGCAAAATAATTGCGCTTTTAGCAGTAACTGTGAATTTTCCACGCACGCAAAACTTGGAACAGACGTAATGATATGTTTGGTAGGTCCAATTGACGTTATTAAAATAAAATTTGTATAACTGTATAAATTGACAGCATTTTCGTTGTTTTGTCATAACATTGGTATTTTGTAAACGTTATTATTTTATTAAAACATTTCAAATCGGATACAATCAATAATGGTAGATTATTTAAAAATGTGATAGAATTAAACATTGAAACATTGAATAAAGTAAATGCAATTATCACAACGTACAAATTAACAACTTTACAAATAAAACTATATTTTTTTAAATGTATTAAATAAATAACGCAACAGAAAAAGAAAATCTAAAGTACCTGCGTATGCTAGATTATATTTTTTTTTAACTGAGTACACCCTTATAAAGCCTATTAACTTCAAATAGCCATACAACTCTTGAAGAAAATTAGCTCATTTTAATAATATTATTCCAAGCTCCTCAATCTTGCACCTTTTGCTCCCAGCAGTACCCTTCGACCAATTTGAAAAGATCAGGAAGAACATGATACATCTATTCCTTGGATCGCCCTTATGATCCTTTTTTCAAGGCAGTATATTCTAATTTTTACGTAAAATAGTCATTATCCATACACAGAACCAAATGACGCCACTGCCTTGATGATGATGATGCTATTTCAAAACAGGAGCTTGGACTTTAGAAACGTTTTATTTTATATTTCTCTTTTTATTTTTTTATATACTTTGTATATACAACACTTATAATAAAAAAATAAAATTACATAGACACGTTTCTAATATATTTTTTTGTTTTTAATATAAGTGTTGTTTATACAAAGTATATAAAAAAGAGAAATAAACCATCATAACTAATACTAAGAGCCGTCTGTTAATGCCAGCGAGCCTGGCGAAACCGGTCGCTGTCTAAATAAAGACAAAAGTGGAAGTAGTTAAAAAAAAACATCGTTGTATTTAATTATTATGTATAATAATAATGTTTCAAAATTAAAATATTCAATCAGTTTAACTGTAAAATATAAGAAAAGACCTTTATATATTATTACCGCGCGATGGAAATTTAAAAATATACCATATCGCACGTTAAATAGTAAACTGACCGATTATGGTTTAGGTCATAATTGAATTAACATTAGACAGAGGCTTGTGTTAACGCTATCCAAATATATTTTTCACAATGTTAACGCTACCATTCATACGTACGATAATTGTTCTCAATGTTAACGCTATCCATTCGTAAGTGTTTTTCGACTGTTTTTGTAAAAACACCGACTTATGTCAGATTGAGCAAAACTTGTTTTTTTGAGTTAGGCCAGTATTAAGCGTGCGATATAACGAAGGCCCTCTTGTGGTATTTAAACGGCCTACAACAAAGTAATTCGGGATCGTTCTAACAAAGTGCATACAAGTCGGTTGAAAATAACGGCAGAGGAGATTTTACAGCTTTGGTTTTACGAATCACGCGATTTGATCGCCGGGGCCAGCTATTGATATCGCTCGGGGGGCGATAATCACCGATTCGACTCTGGCAGCGGCGACACTGCCGACACTGATGGCGACTTTATGAGTGCTTGGATCGGATTTTATGCGGATGATGATACTGCGGCGGAGGCTGCACCAAGCCCGGTGGAAGCTGTCGCGCGTTGCGTGGGAATTATTGCGCATAATAATAATCGTCGCCGGTTTTTATCGGCGGCAAATCTGAACTTAATGTTTGCGCATAATCTTTAAATCGACAGCTGTAGAATTTTTTTTGTATACAACAGATCGTTTGAACCCAATTACTGTATACAATTTGTTTTTATCTCTTATATTGATTCTCGTGCCATGTAATAGGTACTCGGGCGTTGAATCTAATCGTCTCGGATTTGGACATTTTCAGTGTCAGTGAGGCAGTGTTCATCTTTTCTTCTTCAAGTGCCCTGTCGGGTCCCCCCAACATTGGCGATCACCTCGGCGAACCTGTCCCTGTCCTGCGCCGCTCGGAGCAGCTCCTCCACACTTCGGATGCCGGTCCACTCCCTCACGTTTCGAAGCCAGGACATTTTTTCCTTCCGGGCCCTCGGCGTCCGTCAATTTTTTCCCTCCAATATCAGTTGGAGAAGGTGGTACTTTTTCCCACGCAGAATATGATATGACCCAGATGTAAGATCTTTCGAACTTTGATAGTTGATAACAATTCCAAAAATATATTACGAATTCTGGAAAGAGTGACGTCGACATATTTGGGTTCCTTTTGATATGTATGATTTTTTGGTTTCATGTCATTGTTTTATCTTTGTTACACCGTTTCGTGTCCAAAAGAGTCGCCTAAATGTTTTTCGTTTGTTATGTCTCATTTGTGTGTTTTGTATTAATAAATAAATAAATCTAATCTATCGCCATATTTTTAATCAAGAAAATTCTACACCAGTCCAAAGACAGTGTGACAATTACACTTCCATCGCCGGGAATCGAACCTTCGGTATGCCGGTCAAATCTCTTGCCACGAAGGTCGTAATTTTTTCTTTTGTGTATCTTTTTTTATTAGAATTTCTATAATTAATACGTATTAAAACGTCGTTTTTTTAATGAGTCTTAATATATTTTATAGGAATGATACGATTGCCTTGTTTGATTAGGTGTCTTAGTTCAAATAGTCATTTGCGGGACATGTTGCTTGACTGGGAGACCAAAGATGGGCCAGAAACGTAATAGAATGGAGCTCTTCATAATAATAATAATAATTATAATATTATGCTTACTTTTAAAGCGCCGTTTTTGTAATGTAATCACCTCAAGGGCGCATTAAGACGTGTTTTAAATCTAATTGTGAACGCTGCATCTGATTGATATTCGCGATCAGTTAGAAAGTTTAATAAAACAAAATATGCAAGTTTTAAATTCTCTTGTGGAGATATAAGAAGCATAGGAAAACTGATTGTATAAGTAAATGGTCTGATGATATAAGGAAAATTGCTCGTGTCTTGTGGACAACATCAGAGTAATGATAAAACCCTAAGGCATTATGGAAAAAATAAAGTATTTGAATTGAGCGCGAATATAAGGGAGATATTCCTTCAAGAACAGTGAGCCTCAGTAATTATGAATGCACATAAAGAATACACATCTCATTTTAGTTCCGGTAGATTAGTGACGCACTACGCAGAGGAAAGATAAACCTACATATTTATTACCCTCTACATAAATGGTTATTTCGATGCGAACTCTGATGGAGATGAGCGATAATTACTTTGGAAAATTACATCGCCTCCCGTAGCGTCCATAATCACACCGCACGGAGAATGCAAAAAGTTAATACATTTATTTATTTATAGGGCAACATTACTCTTAATGGAAGAATGCCGAACTATTTAATGAGCTTTGAAGAGGCAAATAGTTTAATCCAACCACAGAATACTAAATGTTGCCACATAAAAAAATACTATTGCTTAAAACAGTCATATTATAAATTAAGCAATATATTTTTGTTAGATAATCTATTGTTTTGGCGGAAACACTATAACACTTCAATATTATAAACTGTTTAATTTGAAACTATCACCATTTATTCATTTAATGTTTCTTGAACCATGAAATATAACTATTTGTAGTTAATCATTAATACGAATGAAAACGTCTGTTTTCTGGAAGAAGAAAGCATTTGATAATGCCTTTGAAAGGTAAACCATATCATTCCCATAAACTATAATAAAACTTCGAGAAAACATACGTTTTCATTCGTATTAAGAATTTATTTATGTATTGTTGTGGTTAGTTTTTTTTTATTTTTACTGTTATTTTTATTATTTTTATATTATTTTATTTTATATCATTGTATTTTATAAAATTTGTTAAATATTTATTTTGTGGACGTTTGACGATCGAAATGTGCGCGAGAGATGTCTATTGGTGGCGATGAGGTTCGCAACCCATCACACCGCGTCTCTCGCGGGGGCGAAAAGCGAAGGATGGAGTGCCGCATCGGTTTAAGTGTGGCAGTCCATTCTTTCTGCCTACCCTTTCGGGGAGACGGCGTGATGGTTAGTTAGTTAGTTAGTTAGTTTATTTATTGTTTAGGATATTGTCGCGAGAGATGTTTCCCCAACCAATGTTGGCATCACTAGGTAATACTGAACAAAGCCATAATACTTATTTTTCGCGATTTCATTATCGACTTCAATCTACTATTGTATATCTTTTACAAATCTTTTGCTCTTTCATACTTAACTCTGTATTTTCTCTTTAGCAGGACTCTTTATGTCGCCATTCCACATATTATAAATTTAAAATGTCTAACCACAAAATCAGTGCTTCATATTGAAATTTCTATTCTTCTATTCCAATTCAATCTTTGTTTTATTTGTAAAGTGTATGATTTTTATATAAACACAAACTTATATTTCGCATTGAAGTTTTGCAAACCATTTGCGATGTGGCATCATTTCGTGTGTAGTTTTAAATGGGTTAATAATGCAAACGAAACCCAAGCACCAACTAAGTATTTCAGATTTATGGCATCGTTTAGATACTCGAACGATTCTATCGAGTTTAGAGGTCTCGTGTCATGTCTTGAATAACTGATCAGTGAGCAGAGAACAGCTGTACTCGTCTGCTCCGGTGTTTGATGGCTCACGAAGTGTAGGAGACAAGCTGCGGCTGCGGTGCAGAGTATTTATGCGGGGGTAAGATAGGCGAAGATATTAAAAGAGAACATGGGAACATCACTACAGTCGGCCTCATAAATCACATAATCAAATTTACGATTGTATTTTCGTATGAAGCACTTAATTTATAGTGTGATATTATTAAATATAATATTAATACACTTGTAAATTTGTATTTAAACCACTTTATTCTTTAGAACAACCAACCGGTTTCGCTCCCGCTGGAGCTTCGTCGGGATTACAATAGAAACTGTAGTCAGTGGTTTTTGTAAATAATAAAGTGGTTAATTAAAAATTTACAAGTGTACTAAGATTACATTTACGATTTATTAACCTTTTCTTCTATGTTCGCCATACTTTGTGTTGTAGATGTTTATTTGTCTTTTTATTTTTTGTATACTTTGTATCTACAAAAATACCTTTAATTTTTTTTTAATTATATATCAGACATGTTTCGAACAACCGGTCCTTCCTCAATGATATTATAAAGATACAGTTAAAAACACATATAAACATATATAATAGTTTAAAATGATATATAAACCTATAAAAATGCCAGTAAATAGTTACGTTTTACAACTAACTAAATAACCATTACGCCGTTTTCCCGGAGGGGTAAGAAGAGAGGATGAACCGCCGCACTGTTATATCTTGACACAATTCTCGCGCATCTTCTCATTCACACATTGCGACACGCACGTTCGTCGATTGTTCCTACTTCAAATATGGCAGCCTTTCAGTAATTAATTAATTTTGCCATGCCATGTCGTCCTTGGCCTTTCTTCTTTTTCCATTCACATTTCTTGGATATATCGTTTTAACCATTCTTCCCTTATCTTTTCATTTCATATGTCCAAACATAAACATTGCAAACAAACAAACAAACCGTCACGCCGTTTTCCCGGAAAGGAAGCCAGAGAGAACAGACCGCTACCCGGCAATATGGCTTGCCCATTGCTATTTCATTGCAATATGACTTGTGACACCGGTAGCAAGAGCGATTAGTCTGCTGAACATGATCTCCTGATAAAATTAACGTCTCTAACATTAGTAAGTACATTCAGAAGACAGATACTGTTGACTTTAGAGAGTATCTTGTCTTCCTAAAGCCGAACCATCTCTCATGTGTTCCTGGTATTTTGTAATTTGTTGAGAAAATAAACTGATTTAATTTGAATTAATTGTATCTCAATAGAGACGAAGATGTAAATTATTTGAAAACAGAATATGGTAGTCGAGGTGTTAACAGAACTTATGACCTGTCATTGATTGGGTTAAGCGATCGCTTTATGTAATACAACATCCCTATTCCGCCCTTCTTACGAATACCACGTCTGACAATTATTTTTGAAAGTTGTATATATGCTACCATGTTGAGAAACATTTCACATATTTAGTTTAATCTACACTAGCGCCAACTATTGAGACTAGATGTAAGCATTAAACCGTAATTAGTAAAATCCAGTATTTGTCTACAAGTATTTGTTTACATTAAAAAAAATATATTTAATTTGATTCACACGAGATATTTTCAACACACTCAATTTTAACATATCTTAGTCATAAGATGAATGATCTATCATTCACATTTTTAGATTCACATCATCAACCAATTTAAAACCGAGTTTAAAAATAATAATTGATAAATATCCCAACTGGCTAATAAGCTATTTAAATAATTCATTATTTATTTATATTTTTCTTCATAAACAAAAAAAATTAATATCATGCCTATAAATGTCGATTCCTAGATCAGAAGTACTCATATTTAAATCTTACATAATTATAAATATTTATTGATTATCAAATACGTGTTAATACGATTTTTTTATAAAGGCGCGAAATGTTGATACATAATATACTCGTATAATATGCATCGATACCTCCCAATTATCTTATAACACGTCAATTATAAAAAAAACTCTAAACAAGGTGAATGACCCGACACGAGCAGATATCATTAACAAGCATGACATAATTAAAACATTCGAATAGTTCACACAAGCGTGTCAATTTATAAAATTTATCGTCTTCTTCAATATAGAGCTTACGAAATTGCCTTTGATGAGGTCGCATTTGTTTTTGGACACCTGCGAAGTGTAGCGTCGCTTGCATATAACTAGAACCTTTTTTTTAAATTTATAATCATTTATGGTAGATACGCATTTAGCTGTTTGCATGGAATGTCTAAATTTTATGTATATGGTCAGCAAACTGCGGCTCGCGAGTCAAATGCGGCTCTTTGACTATTCGAGTACGGCTCTTCCGCGAAGGACATATTCAAAATATAAGTATTTTTATTTATTGTTTCTTAAACGATGATGTAAAACTCTAAATTAAATAATTAAAACGAATGAAAACGCCTGTTTTCTAGAAATTTTATTATAGTTTTGGAAATAACATGTTTACAAAAATAAATAATAACACTCATAAAATAATTATATTCAAGAAAACTGATGTTTTCATTCGTATTAAATATTTAAAGATCATCGTGTAAAGAAAAATGACTCTAAAAAAAAAAAAAAATTAGTACTTCTGATATCTGGTTATGAGTTAAATTGAAGAAAAATAAACGCATAAATTGAAGAAATGGTCGTTTCGGAGTTCCACAGTGTTAACGCCTTAAGTTAATCAAAAAATCTGTTCATTTTTTACACAGCTAACTGTACAAGTGACTCGCACCGACAACAGATAAATTACTTAATACAACATTTTTACGAGTGACTTAAATCAATGAGAAACCGTTTCTAAAATGACAGACACTCCCATTAAAGTCAATAGGCATTCTTCGTTAGTAGAATTGATTTTTCGTTATGTTATCAGATTGGATTTATTAATTTTTAGCTTAACTAAGATCGGCCAACGGTACGATCCGTATTAGATATTGAATCTGGATCGTATCTTTTCGTAAAATTAATTATCTGTTTTAATCCTGTTGATCGGTACTGTTAAAAAGATTGCAAAACAAAATGAATACAAAAACAAAATCGATTTTCTACGTACAACATATTAATTATCAAAATAAAAAAATTAACAAAAAAATTCTCATATTTTTCTGAAAGAAACGTAATAACATTTTTAAATTAATTAAATCTTGATCATTGATCAAAGTATATGTCCGTTTTCTGTAAGTTTTATAATATTGATGAGACTGAAATGATTCGCCCTGCTAAAACATACCCAAATTCTCTAGTTAGGCAAAATGTGACACTTCCATTAAATACTAAAATATCTAAAAATATTGCGGTTTTATCAATACCTATTAAAGGAGAATATAAAGTTATTGAATATACCGTTAACAAACATTTTCTTTTACAAATACATTATTAAAAATGAAAATTTTATTTTCGGTACATGAAAATTAATGAAAGAAATCAAAAATTGTTATAGTAATATTGATTGTATCACATGTTGACAAACGTTTGACTCGTTAACATGGGATATTTTAGATAATCCATTGTTTTGGCTGAAACACCGTGATACTTCAACATTATTAAATACTAAAACTAACTAACGAAAGAATGGACTGCCACACTTTTCTTTCCTGACATATTTCTCTCGCTTCCTCAACATTCATACATCGTGTCATGCACGCGCGTCGATTTATTATAATTTGATTTATTATAATGCTTTGGCGATGAGGTTCGCAGCCCATCACACCGCGTCTCCCGCGGGGCGAAAAGAGAAGGATGGAGTGGCGCATCGGATAAAGTGTGACAGTCCATTCTTTCTGCCTACCCTTTCGGAGAGACGGCGTGATGGTTAGTTAGTTAGTTAGGTAAAATTTTAAAACACCCATTTTGATGAGTCGTGAAATCATTTTGTTAAATATTTCGTTTTTTGTAACACCTATAATGCCAACGTAGGTTGGCAAAACAGCTGTCGCGACAAACTCATAAAAATAAATTGAGATACGTACAAATAACATTGTTTTTAATTTTTAATATTCACTAAGAATTTTTGTTAAATCAATGAAATTTGATGAGAAATAATGCATTTCATTAAAACTCTTCTAAATAAATCATAAAAAAATAAATAACATTATACGCCTTCTGCAAAGCTGTGTGACATATTTAAAACACTTTATTATACCCGAGACTTAGTGAGTGTAAGAAAAACATAATATTAATCTTGATTTTGACTTTCGAGACTTTTCTCACTTGATTAATGACATGCACGCGTAGTTTTAAGTGTACAAGGTAAGTACTAGAAATAAGTATACGAGTTAAACAATATTTGCCATCTTAGAGTCACGTTCCTACTAAATGAGAAAACGAATTCAACATTAAGACAACAACACATTTCTTAATATAGCCAACAGTCATTGAAGCAGTGCTGTAAGGTGTATTACTAATAATATGCACATTAAGTAAGTACATTTCGAATAAGACTTTATATTTTATATTATATTAAAGGACTTATCTATCATTAATAAAAAACACGAATTGGCTTACTAATTATTCGTATCACACCGTTTTCACGGAGGAATTAACAGAGATTCTAGTGTTGCCCTACTTTTATACGTCAATTAGGTATGCTAAATATAAGATAAAAAGATATAACTGATATTGCAGAATATTAAAATATTACAAATAAAACTGTTGATTATGTTCATTTTTAATATCGTATCGTTCCCATTAAATATAATGAAACTTATAAAAAAAATATTTTCATTTCTTTTGATCATTTCAACTGTACATATTCTGCCAGTTCCATGCTTTACTTCCATGTACTCGTATAAGGATCGGTAATTTAACGCTTACATTTTTTTTCAAAAAAGGAATACAATGCAAATTTGATTCGGTGTTGCTAGCCTACTTGATACGAATGTTATAATGTTATCGTAAAACAAGCGTCGTATGCGCAAGTTCCGCCACTGATAAAACTCCGATGAAAAGAGTACCTACGCGGACAGAAATCAGTACTTAAGCAGATATGCGTACGGATTAAGAATATTATCCCAGAATGCTGTTCTCATTGGTAAATAAGAACCTTGTTCGGTAGATAAACATTTACCACGGAGAAACTCGGCGGCATTCCAAGTTCCAACGCATGGTAAGCAATTACACATAAATCAATCGTTCCCTTCCATCATCGGGACTAATGGACGTTGCTGATCTACATGGCGCATCCTGGAAGGCTCACACCGGATAACATTCGTGTTTTATTTGTTAAATAAACGGTATCCTTCGGACGTACTAAAACTTTTTCTGTAGGAGATCTCGTAGTCAGTGAATGGATTCATCGATTAATTAAGATATTAAGATAGTGTAATATTAGATAAACTTAAGGTGTTAACACTGTGGAATTCCAAAATGACGAATTTTTATGAATTAAACAGTGTTTTATCCACTTTTGAGTTTATTTTTCTCGACATGTTTCGGAGGTTTACACCTTCATCATCGGGAAAACGATATAAACTCATTAAATCGTTCTCTCGATGATGAAAGTGTAATCCTGACAAAACATGTCGAGAAAAATTAACTCAAAAGTGGAAAAAACAGTATTTTAATCCATAAAAATTCGTTATTAAGACATTAGTATACGTGAAATTTCGAGATATACGAGAATAAAATATACGAGATACGTGAAATTTCAAAACAAATGCATGCAATTTTTAATGCAATAAAATATCAAAATTCCATATAAGAAAAGCAGAACGCAAGTCTGTGAGTTGATTTGTAAATATGAAAATAATGAACTCAACAATGTTGATGGATAATGAAATCTAGGAACGCAAAGAAAAACAAGGATGTATAAATCAATTTTTCGATCTTCGTACTACAGAGAAGTTTCCGGCCAAAAACTTTTATGTGCATCGATTTCCAAAAGCATATATGAATGCGCCTTCGTAGGCAGAAATATGGACCACCACACCCTCCTTTCCTAACATAACATACTTCTCTCGCTTCTTCAATATTCATACATCGTGTCATGCGAGCATATCAATTTTTCCGACAACATGTACATGTAGAATTAAGTAAAATTGACGGATCAATAAATTGCTATAACGTTGAACGACGGTAATCATAATAATACCTAACTATAAAAATAATTACTTTATTTAAAAAAAATATTTCTGATAAAAATATGGCCATAATAAATGTAAAAACCAAATATTTATTATTTATTCTGTGTTGTTTCGTATATGTTATGTAGTATTTTATATTTTAATCAATACGAAATGCGTTTAATGTTAAACCATTAAAATTAATGTTTTTGAAAAATCAAGGTTTTGTGAATGTTATCATTTTGTTTATCTATACAGAGATCACCCACGAAATATAGAATAATGGGATTTTCGTATCTAAAAGTGAAGAAATACTTATAAATTACGCTGTTATTCCCATGTTCCAGCAACACCAAAGCCTGTACGCGATGTGCTAGAAGTGCGCTTCAACGTATCTCAAAATCACAACTCATATATAAAAACTATCATTTCGCAAAATCGATCAGTCTATTTTAGCCAAGTACACATTGCTGTGATGACAGAACGCTGATAGTATGAACGATGTTTGATAATTACCAAGTGTATGCACGATCTGTTGCAGTACGTTCTGATGTACAGTCTGCCTATCGGCAATCGACATTATGTCCACTGTACTAGAGTAATTTCAATAGAAGTGGATTAATTAGAGCGTCTAGCTTAATTGTACTGTCACGACTTGTACGTAGTTCTGATATACACGGCTTATACTTAATACCCGTGGGGAAAGTACTAAATTTTTATATTTAAAAAGTAATTTATAATGACGATTTCATAAGACAGAAAGTGTCAAAACAAAAGCTGTATTTCAAAGCTAGCCGCATTAACATAACATTAATGTATAATTATCGTTAAGAAATTAGTGTTTATTAAGACGAAAGCTGCTTAAATGAACTTAACGATTTTAAACTAGCAATGCATGTGCGTCGACAGATCAGGTAAAATCCACAAGTTGGAAAATATGTCATTGTTGGAGGCAGGGAGAAGATCTCCCAAGGAGGATTATGTACTCTCACCTCACCCAAGGGAAACGCTCACAAGGTGGTCAGAGGAAACGGTTTAAGGACTCCCTTAAAGGAAACCTAACATCGACTGTGATTGCTGGGAAAATACTGCAAAAGATAGACCTAGGTGGAGAACAGCAGTACATAAAGGCACGCAAGACTTTAAATGAATAAAGATGACGTCGCAGAGAGGAAGAGGAGGAGAAAGGAGAGACAACTGGGAGACGGTGAAGGCTCCATTACAGGTGCCTTCCCCTGCCCCAGATGCCCCAGAATTTGTGGGTCCAGGATCGGGCTTTTCAGTCACATGCGGACCCACAACTGTGAAGGACACTCTTCCTCGGACACGAAGGACAGCCATCATATCATTATGGAATGGAAAGGAGCAAGCCACGCTAGGCACACTGAGGAATCTGGATACTTCATAATATGATTAAAGAATCGTCGAAGAATATTGAATCCCAAATATAATTTAATCAATATGGTTTCTGAAACATTGAAGAAGAAAACAACAATATATACTCATTGGCTTCTTGCCACTGCAACATTTGATAATGCCCTATCAAGACAAAACATGACAATTCATTTAAATACAATACAAATTAAAATTGCAAACAATGAATTAATTTTTAAGAAATATGCTCATGCTGTCATATTATCTGGCGAGGAATAAATATGTGAATATGTATGAAAAAGTTAATAAATGTGTATATTTTAATTTTGTTTTATAAAAGTTGCACGCGGTGAGTGGAAAGATGAAAAATAAACACAACGTTTAATAAATGAAAATTTTATATACGCAACGGGCTGACCATTAAATTTTTTAATTTCTCAGAAGCAATGATTGCCTTTACATTTAAAATTATGTGCGTAAAAATATAATTATAAATATACATCTCGGGCCACGAAAGAAATCATTAGTGAGGATTCGCCATTTCGCGTCTTGGGAATGATGTGTGAATTGGGTGGGAAAATGAAATTCTCGAAGCAGCAAAACAGCTTCAGAAATCCTGTTTTTAGTATAAGAAATATCCCGCGTTAGCCGCACGGTAAGAATACATACAAACCTATAAGAAAAAGGCAGTCACCCATTTCAATTTATACATTTATTCAGCATTATCCGGCCGATTTAACAACACAAGTATACATAAATATTTTGCTTCATTCACAGTGACAATAACAGGAAGATGGTGGAAAAGGGTTATTTAAACACATGTGGTTGTATTATACTTCACCAGAATACTTCAATGGAGACCTTGGACAAAAAAAGAGTGTCGGGAGGTCACCTATAAGATGGACAGAAAACATCGTCCAAATACCTCTAACGACCTAGATGCGGAAGGGACAATACAGGGACTAGTGAAGGAAAATTGGCCTCTACCCAACAGTGGAGAGAAAAAGGCTAAAAAAGATGAAAAAGAAGATTTTTGTGAAACTGAAAAAAACAGTGGAATTTCCCTTGACACATTCAAACACATTTGCATAAATAATCGAAAAGTGTACCAATGAAAACACTAATTAATATTATTTTAACACCATTTTATTTTAATAACTTTTTGAAAACATTGTATTTTCATAACACTTTTTTGTACCTTTCACAAACATGTTCCGGGACACAAAATTCCCTTCTTCAGTGTATGAATTAATGGATTTCAACAGTCAAATGAAAGAGATGACGCTAGTGTAGAGTGAACTAAAAAATGTAAAGATAGGCGTGGGATTCTAGCATACATGCAAGTTCCAAAAAATTGTCAGATGTGGTGGTCATAAGAAGGGCGGAATGGGAAATGTTGTTAAACATAAAGCGATTGCTCAACCCAGCCAATGACAGGAAGTCCTGTAAGCGCCTCGGTCACCACATTCTGTTCCCAGAAAAACAATTTACATCTTCGTCTCCATTTAGATACAATTAATCCTTATAAAAAATGAAAGAGAGTCATTACTTATATACGAAATTACGAGTGAAAAGGTGGAGGGGGGATTAAATTTAACGGCAGAGTAAATTGTTGTTTAGTTAGAATCGTGGTACAGGGGAAACAAATCAATTATGGGACTAGAAGTTAAGTTTACTTATCATCAGCCGTCTGTCATCCACTGCTGAACGTAGGCCTCTCCCAAAGCACGCCACCGCCCCCTATCCATTTACTTGTTTGATTATAATATCTTCGTTTTTTTCTAATTGCCAACCGGCTATGTTCCAGGCGGAGATTCGTCAGGGTAACAAAACAAATTGTGAAATTTATTGTATCACCCTGGTGAATCTCCGCAGGAAGCTAAACCGGTTGGTAATAAAAATAAACAAAATAAGTATTTCTTACGATAGGACACATTCTCAATGATTTCAGAGCGTGGAATTCTGTCATTTTTTTACGAGTGTAACAAGTGTTTGTAATACCTAAAGATACCAACATATGTTGGCGAAACAAACAAACAGTTAATTAAAAAAATTTAATAAATGCATTATATATAATTCATGTATATATGATAGTATACCCGTTAGTCTTTATATGAATGAAGCGGAATAGTTAATCCAGTACCTAATTTAATCCTATCCATGAAGGTCAGATTGCTGCAAAGCCCCTAACAAACAGTGTGGGAAAATAGTTCGTAATAAGAGTCACATAAGGGTCAATCTCGTTTGCACCCGTGAGCAGGATGCACTTTTCTCGGAAACGAAACTGTATATCTAATGATGATCTAGTTGTTTACATAATGTGGCCGATTTACATGCCGGGCGCATGTGCGTGGGGCGGGTGGATGGGGAAGGGTGGGGGAGGACGAGTGCGCAGGCTCTGAGCGCATCTTAAACAATGCCAATATCAGGGTCATCGGCGGGACTTGCGGGGAATAGCAAATCTGTACACGAAAGGTAAAATGCGTTAAGCCAATAATTAGATTAAATTTAATTATTATCGTATAGAAAACTCGAAATCATATATGTTTTAACGGCCGTACGCGTTACTTATTGAAAAAAATCTATGATCTTGTAGAAGACACAACCAATCCCCATTCTTTATTATATTTTGTGTTTAATTTGCGTATACACGTAATTAAAATACATTTGGTTAAATACTTATTGCGGATCAAATATTTGATAATGCTAAGCAAAACGAAAAAAGTCATTCACATAATATACGTACGGTAAAATTTCTATAAAAGAGACGTTTTAATTCATATTTTATGCGGAGTTTTACATCATTGTTCAAAAAAACTAACTAACTAACCATGACACCATCTTCTAAAAGGGTAGACAGAAATAATGGACTGCCACAAATGTCTTTCCTGACATATTTATCTTGTTTCCTTAACATCCATACATCGTGTCATGCACGCACGTCGTTTTATCCAATACATTTTATTTATTTTGAATAGATGTTATAGGTTATTTACCAATCTATGCTAGAGATAATTCTTTGATATATTTCGCGTATATTCTCTAGTGATAAGAATAATTTCCATTGTGCCCTTTAATAATTAAGGCTTCTCTTGCAGATGTATTTCTGTTACATGTGAAAGAGGGCTTTCCAAATTATTTAACTTTCAAGATAGTTATAGAACATTTATAAAGGAAATCAGACAAAATAAATCTAATTTTAATCAAAAGGTCAGACAAAATAAATCTAATTTTAATCAAAACTTGACTTCAGAACTTAAGTTTTTTATTAAATCTTTTCTATACAGATATTATAATCGACTTACCGTTCTTTACCCATGGTATTAAAATAGCAACGGTCTACCGGCAAAGGTAAGCGAATGGCAAGAGGATGTTGGAATTATTTTATGTTCGCAATATACAACTGAATGAATGAATTAATGTATAAGACTGGAGACAGAATGTAACTAATTTATGCATATATATTCCTTGCAGATTTGTAGAGACGAGTGATGTGTCGATTTGCTACAAAAATCCAAGACGCAGATTTAAAAAATATTATCAAATTTATAAATATTTCAAAATTATATTTATTTTTTAGAGATTTCAAAACAAATATAAACGAATTAGTATATGAAAACGACAAAATCTTTAGAAGAAACAAAAAGAAAAACTTGAAATAAATAAAATATTTTTCCCAAAAAGAATGTCATATTTGTTTTTATTTACTTTATTATCTGAATTAAAATTAATACTTTTAAAATATTTACCATAGCCCTATTTTAGCCATGTTCCCCAATCAATCATTTTAAATATTCCCATATAAATAAAAAAATTCAACTCCCTTCTCCGCCACTAAAATCTTAAGTAGAAAATCTCCATATTTTTTTCATAATGATCATGACTCACCGTTCTAACATTCCATCATCCTTGCGCACACATTTTTCTATCCCTCTTTCCCCCCTCCATTTTATCTTTTTTATTATTCTCTCACCCTGACGAACCTCCGGCGGGAGCGAAACCGGCTGGTGTAACCAAATAAAGTGGTTTAAATACAAATACTAAAAGTGTATTACTATATTATCTTTCATTCTCTTTTAAAAACCACTGTTGATATTCCAAAAGTTTAAAAAATAGTGTTTTAATTCATTAAAAACACAACAACATACAATGTTATTGTATGAAATTTGATGGTTGAAGTTCATTGTAAATAATAAACAATTAAAACAAAATGATATATTTAAAAAATATGTATTTAGTTAAATTCCATTTAGGTTTATGGCTTCAACCTGTTTCGGAAGCTCGCGACCATCTTCTTGGCCAAAACATGGCTAAACCGGTCGCAGCCATAAACCTAATTGGAATTAAACTAAATACATATTAAATAATAAAAAAATTATAAATATTATCATCATTTTCATTTTAAATATTTCAAGTATGAACCGGAGGGAAGAAATATTTTGTAAATAATACTCCTAAACACATACGAGTATATGCCTACATAATGAAGGATCCTTGGATAATGTTATGATGAATGCACTTATATAACAGAGAAAAGAATGAATAATCGAGGTAAAACGAAGATTAATGCGAGCTGCAGAGTGTCGCGGCGGGTACACGGCGAGAAGGAAAGGGGCGGACCGCTACAGACGGAGACTGTATGGTTAGAGCTTTGGTCTTTCCGCACCAAACAATTCCATATTACACAATCATCTTTTAAGATCGAAAACCCCTGCCAACAAAAACTGACCATGGAAGTTTCTTGCACCTAATTACTCTGCGTGGGTCATGATTATTAAATAATTAAATTAAGAATCAATTGTATCTCAATAAAGACGAACATACAAATTGGAAACAGAATATGGTTGATCAAGGTGTTTACAGGAATTATGACCTGTCATTGGTTGGGTTAAGCGCACGCTTTATGTAATACAACATTCCCCATTCCACCTTTTAGGTGGAATGGGGAATGTTGTACAGGTCAAGTCCTGTAAACACCTTGACCAACCATATTCTGTTTCCAATTTGCATCTTCGTCTCTATTGAGATACAATTGATTCTTGAATTGATAGCCCGCAATGGGTGAAATCCAGTTGTTCGTCTACAAGTATTTGTATACATTCAAAATGTTGTAATTAAATTAGTTTCTTCGAGAGTTGTCTTAGAGTCTATATAAAAAAATATTGTTCCTTGGACAATTATATAAACTCCATTAGAAATAATCAATACGAATGAAAACGTCTGTTTTCTAGAAGTTTTACTTTGTTTTATGTGAATGACATGTTTCACCTGTCTAAGGCATTCACAAATGATAAAACCTTAGACAGGCGAAACATGTCATTCACGTAAAATATAATAAAATTTCTAGAAAACAGATGTTTTCATTCGTATTAATTATCTATATAAAAAGGTTACATCCATTTTAAAACCATGTATTCTTAATTTATATTCTAAATCTTCGTAAGCAATTAGTTCTTTCGCTTAAGTATAAATATATATATATACCAAAAACTTTTTTAATAACCTTTTGATTACTCAATTCTAATTTTAAAAAAGTCCAATTGTTATTAAAACAATAAGTTATTTTTATGGATGGAACCCTTGCTTTGACATTATCAAATGTGTGATGATGATACTTGATAATGGCATATCAACACAGAACATATAAAATATCATTAAATACAATATTTAAATCAAAATGAAACATTTGGAACGAAGTTTTAATGTAACTGTAATACCCAGCGCCCACGAAAACGACACAAATTTGGCGACATCATCCATCACAATGGCAAGTGAAAAAAAGAAGAAATACACTTTTATTGACAATTATGAAGACTTGCATCCCATTGACGCGAAGAAGAAGATAACATCTACATTTTTTTTAATATTAATATCTTCTATCTTGAAATTTCAATTACTAGCATTTATATTTGTACATATATGTTAACAATGTAAATGGAACCAGCAATAGAGAACGACCGAGGAAAACGTGGCACGATCAAATAAATCAAATATTGAATTTCAGCCACGTGAGAAGTCAGAGAAATCGCGCGTACATGACACGATGTATGAATGTTGAGGAATCAAGAGAAATATGTCAGGAAAGAAAAGTGTGGTAGTCCATTCTTTGTGCCAACCCCTTCGGGGAGACGGCGTGATGGTTAGTTAGTTAGTTAGTTAGTTAGTATATTTATACAACAAAGTTATAATTACTATTATTTCGATATTATTTTAGCTAACGCAAGTATGACAGTGTGAATGCAGGCTAAGGAAGGCGGGAGGGTCAAAGACGATAGCGGTAAAAGTTGTGACAATCTCCCTCTGCGAGACTCGCGGGACGAGAGGTGAATTCCTTGCGAAAGTGGAAGTGTGCAAGGTGTTGGGTGTACAGTAAATAGTGGCGTGGGTGTTGCACCTGCCCGCTACGAGCCCTGATCACCTGAGCCACATATACCTACGCCTGTAGAAAGTGCATAATACCTCTTGATTATTACTATTTTTTTAACTGTTGTATTTTATAATTACACGTGGTTTTTAGAGAAATATTTCTCGACAAGAGTGGTAACTCACACACCGACGGTCCCGTGTTCAATTCCCGGAGAAAATAGTGCGAAAAAAACGATATTATGATTACGTTGTTAATCATTAATATGTATGAAAAAACGATAGTTTTCAAGGAGGTTGATTATAATATTTATGTATGACATGTTTCGCCACTATCAAATGTGACGAAACTTCAACTCGTTGCAGTTTATATACACTAGTAAATGGAGCAGAATATGGTAATTAACGAAAATTGATGACATTTTTAACAAATAATTATATGGGAAGGTCCAGAAAACACTTTCCAATATTTATGGATGTACCCAAATAATTATTTGTTAAAAATGTATAAAGTCACATCAATTTTCGTTCATCACCATATTCTGCTCCATTTACTAGTGCATATAGCAGAAATGAGAACATTGCGACCTATTATGGGGAGAACCCTTTAGATATAGGATACCCGAAGAAGAAAATTGCAAATCCTTCAAAATTGAAGACATAGTGAGATGGAGTAGGCAAAGAAGACGATTCTGGAGAGACCACATCGAGAGAATGGATCCAGCAAGAATTCCTAAGATCGTGATGCACGAGACTCCAGAGCGCCGTCGTCCACCAGAACGACCATTAAAGAGATAGAGAGAAAGCTGGTCGTCTTCATCACAGGAAGAAAGTTGATATCCTGCATAAACAGATCGCTAACTAACTAACTAACTAACCATCACGCCGTCTCCCCGAAGGAGTAGGCAGAAAGAATGGACTGACACACTTTTCTTTCCTGACATATTTCTCTCGCTTTCTCAACATTCATACATCGTGTCATGCACGCGCGTCGATTTCTCTGACTCCTCACATGGCCGACATTCAATATTTGATTTATTTGATCGTGCCACATTTTCCTCGGTCTTCCTCTATTTCTGGTTCCATTTACATCATTAACATATATTTTTTTTACCATTCTTTCTTCATTCATTCTTTCCATATGTCCAAATCATCTTAATGATCCTTTCATTATTTTCTTCATGACACCATTATTCGCACCGCATTCACTTCTTATATTTTCATTCGACACTCTATCATACACTGAGTATCCACACATTCGTCTAAGAGATCTCATTTCTACTGCATTTTTTCTACTTTCATCCTTCTTTTGCCAGTTCCATGCTTCGCTTCCATACATAAAGGTCGGTAGAAGAACACTATTGTGCACTGCCATTCTAAACATATCGCAAGATCTACAATCAGAAGAAGAAGAAGAGGAAGAAGACAACTCGTGAAGTTTGCTAATCAAGTAATATTTTCGTATTGAGATATTTGTAGGTGAGTAAATTGAATATTGTATGGTTAGTCCAGTAGCCCTCGCCGTAAGGCACATGGCACCGCTTACCACAGCACACAGCGCACAGCGCGCCAGGTGCGTGCGGTCGGGGCGCAGTCGAGGCCGGCGGTAACGAGCGCGTGCCGGGACACGAAACCCGCGGGCGCTGCACTGCCTCCGCTCACCTACCCATAGCCCCATCCTTAACGCTCGCTGCTTAAGCTTTAAGCGCAATCGGGGGGATGATTTAATCGGGACGTAAATTATTGTCCCCGCCTGTAAAACAGGATAAGTGCTTTCAATTACTAAGCACGCTTTCATTACCGCGACCATTAAGTTGTCGAACGAAATATCGTCCTCTGTATAGGCGAATCATTTTTACACGACGAGCTAAATGTGACATAATCACGTGCGTGCGTGCTTGACACACCGGAAAAATAAATGAAGACTACAGGGGAAAAACAAGGAATGTCAGTAGAAGGTTAATTTGAATAAATTGAGAATAAAGCTAATCAAAGTCTATATATTTTTTTAGACACACATGATTTTTGAATATGAAAATTTTACTGTGGATAGATACGTACAAATGCCGCTAGATGGCATTTTTACATTTATTTTGAATTTTCACTGACATTCCTTGTTTTTCCCTGTAGTATTCAAATAAAATTACGTTGAATATATAAGTAAACAAAACAAACAAACCATCACGCCGTTTCCCCGCAGGGGTGGGCGGAGAGAATGGACCGCCACACTACTCTATCCTGACAAACCTCTCTAGCTTCCTCCACACTCGTACAACGAGTCATGCACGCACGTCGATTCCTCCGACTTCTAACATGACCAACCTTTAAAATATGATTAATTTGGTCATGCCATGTTTTCCTCGGTCTGCCTCGACTCCGTACTCCATTTACATCATTACCGTATACTTTCTTAACAATTCTTTCTCCATCCATGCGCTCCATATGTCCGAACCAACGCAGCGATCCTTTCATAATTTTGTTCATAATACACACCTTCTTCCGCTATACATTCCTATCTTATATCAGTATTTGAGATTCTGTCGCACATCGTTCTACGACACATGCGTCTTAGGGACCTCAACTTTACCGCATTTATTCAGCTCTCGTCCATTTTCTGCCAGTTCCATGCTTCGCTTCCATACATAAGGGTTGGGACCAGAACTCTAGTTTCTAAACCATTCTTTATCTATCCATGCGCTCCATATGCCCGAACCAACGCACCGATTATTTCTTAGTTTTATTCAATACCTTCTTGCTATCTACATTCCTCTCTTATATCAGCATTTGAGATTCTGTCGTACATAGTTCTACAACACAAGAAACGAAAGTATACATTAACGATGTAAATGGAGTACGGAGTCAAGGTAGACCGAGGAAAACAAAGCATGACCAAATAAATCAAATTTTAGGGAGCATGTATATTAGCCGTGGCTCTTTCTGACTAATTTCTTGCTAGGGATGCTAGGCTATCAGTCACTCGAGAGGAGGCGAAACATTCACTTGGGTGTTCACTTTTTTCGACTAATAAGTGGTTGTATACAAAACTCAGAAATCCTGAGTGATGTAAGTCTGTTCGTCCCGGATAATTGTTTTCAACAAAGGGGCCATAGATTGTTTTATCCCCCACGATGCAGAATCGACCTGCGAATGGTTATGCCGGTAGGTAGAGCAATATCTTTGCTAAATCGTGTCACCTCGGAGGTCGACGTATTTAGTAACAGTGTAGTTGACCTGAGGGAGGCGCTGTCTCTGTCATTGATATAATTGTGAGTTCATCATATTATTTCATTATGTGTTATTTACTATTGTATCTTAAACTGTTTGCTAATAATAATATGTATCATTGGTGTATTGGAATGTAGTTATGTGATGCTTTTGATGTGTTTAAATAAATAAATGAAATAATATGAAAATGAAATTTTTAAGGTTGGTCGTGTTGCGGGAAAACGTTGTATGATAGAATACCGAACGACGAAATAAGAAAGAAATGTAAGGCAGATGACTGCATCATGGATAAAATTAAAAAAAGGATCCCTGAGATGGTTTGGACATATGGAACGAATGGATGAGAGTAGAATGGTTAAAAAGTTGTACACAAGCAGCGTGAGTGGCAAAAGGAGCTGAGGACGACCGAGGAAAACATGGAATGACCAAATTAATCAAATACTAAAAGGCGGTCTCATTCGAAGTCGGAATAATCGACGTGCGTGCATGGTACGATCAGTGGCGGTACTCCCATAGAAGCCCAGAAGCCCGACTTGCATAAGAAATTTTCAATCAAAACCCCCGAATCTAAGTAATCATTCCCCCGCATAAACCAAAAACCCACCAAATCACCTTCCAACAATGTTCCCATCAGACGTAAGAGGAATAGCCACAAGAGCTGAACCTCTGTAAGCCAGAAGACGTTTTGATTCAAAATTTCTTACGCAAGCCGGGCTTCTGAGCTTCTATGGGAGTACCGCCCCTCGGTACGATGTATGAATGTAGAGGAAGCCCGAGAGGTATGCCAGGACAGAGCATTGTGGCGATCCATCCTCTCTGCCTACCCTTCCGGGAAAATGGCGTGATGGTTAGTTAGTCAGTTAATTAGTTAGTCATGTTAGAAGTCGGAAGAATCGACGTGCGTGTATGACTATTTGTACGAATGTATGGAAACGGCGTGATGATTTGTTGTTCTTAAAAATTATAATAATAATAATAATATGTTAACTTTTAAAGCGCCGTTTTTTGTGATGTAATTACCTCAAGGGCGCATTAAGACGTGTTTTAAATCTAAATGTGACCGCTTAAAAAGCGATCGGTTTAAAAGTATAGTAGAACAAAATATAAATGTTTAAATTGGGTATGAAATATAAAAAAGATGGGTTTTCAATTTAGATTTGAAATCTGTCGGATCATTTATGCATCTAAAAGGCGGGCCACACTGTGATAAACAAGCTGGTTTGAAACCAAAATTTGTATACTGAATGTTATTACTCAAACTTAAACCATGTTCTAGACGTAGTAAAAACGTCGATTTTAGTAAACCATGAGTTAAACCGCGGATGCTTCTGCATACGGTTATCCTTTCAAGTAAAATTCAAACTATTCAACAAACATGGTACGTTTATCTCTCTTCCTCGCATTATTTTACCCGGCGTAGAATGAGATAGATAGTCTGGCTCGTTGGTGGAAACCGATGTTTATCACAGTGTGGCCCGCCTTTGAGGTGTGAAGAGAGATTTTTCCAAGCTAATGGACCGGCTACCGCGAACGCTCGATCCCCGAAATTTGTACTAGGGCAACGCTTCGGCTCAACTAATCTTCCTATTGCTGAGGAGTTCGCCGAGCAAAGTGTGGATTTCCTTGAATTTATTTCTTTGAATGATTTCCTTGTTGTTTGTAGGTTGTTTAATTTTGTAATTCTTTGGTATTTCAAAAATATATAGTGGTGAACCAGTCCATTTGTTGTCATTGTAAACCGCCACAGGTGTATGCCTACATAAAAGCGTGTCTCCAGCTCTATAAGTCTTGTTGAAATACTGGTTAATACAATTCCACGCGGGCAAGTGCGCTGTTATGCATATCATAAGGGCGAGAACAGTGTGCGCCAAAGTAGGCTAAATAATAAACCAGCTCGAGCACGGCCCGAGCCCGTTAATCGGGAGATAAGTATATTAACCTGTCCGGTACTGATTTTTTTTTAAACCCAAGAAAATAAAAAGAATTCAATTTCAAATCCTAGAATACAAAATTATAACACATTTTTACTTAGAAACCACTCGTACTACAAAAAAAACAATATTAAACGATTTAAAGTCCATTCAGACTAGACAGTGACCGTAACGGTACAGTAACGTCACCGACGTAGCCTTGAATCTCACCGACTCGTTATCTTAAATGATATAATAAAATCGCCATCGGGAGAGTTGGTAAGAGTCAGTTTTATGTCTGCGCGGCTCGTATCAATCCTGCCGACGGCGATTTTATTATAGCATTTAATATAACTAGTCGGTAAGATTCATTTTCATTTCATTTTCATTTATTTTGCTAATAATCACAAACATTACAGACATACAATTCCAAATCATTTGCAATTACATTATAAACAGAGAAGCATTAAAAAAAATAAAAATTAAGCTTAAGAGTAAGAAAAAATCATAACATTGATATTGCATCCCTGAGGCAACTCACACTATCACGAAATATGTCGACCTCCGAGGCGATCCGATTAAGCAATAAGATTGCCCTACCCACAGGCATTACCATTGGCAGGTTGGTTCTGCAGCGTGGCAAATAAAACAATCTGTGCTGTCTTTGACGAAGGTAATTATCAGGGACAAATAGACCTACATCACTCAGGACATCCGAGTTCTGTATACGGCCGCCAATCAGCTGAAAGAAGTGAACTCCCAAGTGAATGTTCCTCCTTCTCTCCAATGATTGGTAGCTTAGCATACCTAGCAAGAATTCAGTCGGAAAGAGCCACGGGTAATAACCGCGCTCCCTGAGGTAAAGAAAGCGCAGAAATTTTTTCTGCACTCGCTCAACCATCAGAGAATATCGGATCCCAGGCGGTGACCAAATAACGGAACTATATTCCAGCCGACTTCTTACCAGGGAATTATACAACACCCTAAGTACCTGTGTGTTCGAAAATATCTTGGCATTCCTGAAAACAAATCCAAGCATTTTAATGGAACTATTACATAGAGCAACTATGTGAAGATTGAACGATAATTGAGCATCGAACAGAACACCGAGATCTCTGGATGTAGAAGCTCTTTCAAGCTGTACCCCATTCAAGGCTACGTCGGTGACGTTACGGTGGCGTTAAGATCACTGTCCAGTGTAAATAGACCGTTAGAGCAAAAAAATAAATGCTTTTTCGTAAAGGAATAGTTGAAGTAAAATAGACACTAAGTACCAAAAAATAAAACTAATTATGCAGTTTCGTTTTATATGATACATTGAACAAAACTGCATACTCAGTTTTGTTTTTGTTTGTTTTTTTGTACATAGTGCCCACTTTACTTCGATCATTTAAATAGTCAATCATCGGTCTATCAGAACAGATCATTAATTTATTTAATAAATGAAAAGTACAAAATCTTATTTTCCTTTTAACACAAAATTGTCGAACTTTATTTTTATTGTTAAATAACATATAAATCGCAGCCTAACATTAAAAGGTTGACAAGTTACATGAGAGTGATGACGTCACAAAATATTTAAAATGTGAATAACTTCGTTGGTGTTATCGTTACATTGGTAAAAAAAAAAGCGTACATTCATGACAAATAGTTCACAGATGCCAGAATCGTTCGGCATTCGGGAAAATGTTGAGTAATAAATTATTTGTAGGCGCACACGTACCGGTACTGTCATACCACCGGACAGGTTAAAGTACTAGGATCTCACGAGTGCCGAAGATTCGCCAACGCGAAGTCAACAACCGGATTGAGAAGGAAACGTATCAGAGGTAAACAACGAAACGATAACTAACCATCGAGTCATTGATCAACGTGCGGTCGGGCCGAGTGCTGAGAGGAGAGGTGGGCTCGTTGGGATTTTGTAATTCAATTCGTGGCCGTGGGCGTTTGTCAGTCGCGCGCCGGACCGCCGTGTTCGACAGAAATTCTGACGGGTGGACTTATGTTAATCGCCTCCGCACAACAGGACACACTGAAGTATGGAGACCGGCCGAGAGGTCCTGACAGCTCCGTCGGATCGGCCCGTCTAAGGGGAACCTCTCGCAGCACGGTTGAATCTCGGTCGTGGATCACATGTGCAAGCGTGGATCTGCTTCATACATTTCGAGTTAATGGGATGTTTTAGTTTTCAGCCTATTTTCGAAAAGACCGTCGCAAACTTTTACAAATAAATGTACCCTTTCAATGTTTGGTAAAAGAAAGTGGTTTATATTCTTAAACAAGAGTTTATAGGCACACATTATACTAAAAAAAAAAACGTTTTCGCTTAAACTTCTACGTGTAAATCCACGCTGAACATTATAATATAATAGTAAGACATGATTTTGTTTTAATTTCTTTACATAAGACTATTATCTACGTAATCGGTTTCACCAACGTTGAAATGTCCCATAAATTATAACATATATTCTAAATACGAGACATTTTTCAAGAAACTTTTCAAGAAACAATAAATATAACATTACTCTAAAACTAACTAATTAACCATTACATTAATTATTTTAATATGGAGTTTTGTATCTTTGTTTAAGAAACAATAACTTATTAATCAATCATCACTTCTCCCCGAAGGTGTAGGCAGAAAGAATGGACTGCTACACTTTTCATTCTTGACATACTTCTCGCGATTCCTCAACATTTGTACATCGTGTCATGCACACACATCAATTTCTCTGACTCCTCACGTGGCCGACATTCAATATTTGATTGTTTTAATCGGGGCACGTTTTCCTCTGTCTTCCTCTGTATCTTATTCCCTTTATATCGTTAACACACAATTTTTACCCATTATTTTTACATTCACTCTTTCTTTATTATTTCTCTATATTTAAGATGAAATAGTATGAAGTTTTACAGCAATCCTCTAATGTCTTAAATGGGAACATGTAATTTCCCAAAAATTACATTAAAACTTCTAGAAAAAGGGATGTTTTCATTCGTATTATTTATGTTATATTAAGTTTAACATCATTGTTCAAGAAACAATATATATAATTCTATATTTTAGATAATATAGTTCAGAGATTTCTATCATTCCTCTTATTTCTTAGAAAGACGAAATATATAATATCCAATATCATAAATAAAGCTTCTAGGAAATATATGTCTTCATTCGTATTATTTATTTAATATGGAGTTTTAACACCATTGTTTAAGAAACAATACATATCATTGTATATTTAGAATTATACATGTTAGTTTGGAGTTTTGCATTATTTCGCTGGCAACGGTGAATCGGATAATACTGTTGGAGCACCACGACCCAGCAATTAGCCGCTTGGCTTCATAACTGTCACCCTGCAGCGCCGACTACTGGTCACCCGACGTGGGCCTTTAATTATTCATCGTTGATTGCCCAACATTAGGCGCTTTGTTCGGACCATCGGCCGAGGATACATTATTCCGCTCGTGGAGAAAGACGTAATCCGTTAGCGAGATCAAACAGGTTTGATCTACCTGCCGTGGAAATTGGATACAGCTCTTTGTTTTGACAGCCCGATCGGTCGCTTCGCCGAACTAATCCCGTGACATCACATCATGCAGATGGCCGCCGCGCTGCGATCTGATGAGAACCGAATTAATTGCCGTTGCGAGTGCATTAGTTTCAATAGATTCATTTTTTAATAGCCGGGTTAAAACGCTTGACTTCAACTGGAATACAATCAAACACATGTTAGCCCACACATTTGTTGTTTCTTGAACAATGATGTAAAACTCCGTATTAAATAATTAATACGAATAAAAAGGTCTGTTTTAAACAAGTTTTACCTATTTTATTAGGATTAATTGTATCTCAATAGAGACGAAGATGTAAATTGTTTTCTGGGAACAGAATATGGTGGTCGAGGCGCTTACAGGACTTATGACCTGCCATTGGTTGGGTTAAGCGATCGCTTTATATTTAAAAACATTCCCCATTCCGCCCTACTTACGACCACCACGTCTGACAAACTTTTGGAAGATGTATATATGCTAGAATGCTGCGCTGCACTTCACATTTTTTTTAGTTCAATCTACACTAGCGCCATCCTTTAAAGGGAATGACATGTTTTGCCTAGCTAAGGTACTAACAAATATCTAGAAATTTCTTGAAAAATTTATGATTTGCGGAACATTTGATAATACCTTAGAAAGGCGAAATTTGCCATTTCCATAAACTATAATTGTAGAAAACCGACGCTTTCGTTTTTATTAATTGGCTCATCATTTTTAGTTGAACACACGTTTAAAGTTATAATATAATATTTAAAATACTAACTAACAGTCAGTCCATTTTCCAGAATGGACAGACATTCATAATGGATCACCACTCTTAATTGACTCCGATGTCCAGCCGTTATTAATCATTTATGGCTAACTTTAACGTGTCGCACTTCCGTAACAAGGTGCGCGCGCACGCGGTTCTCAATCTTACCCTCTACTAAACGTGCCAAAAGAAAACTGACTTCAAAAGATATTACAATAGATTCAAAGTATCACTTTGATTAAATTTGAAGTAATTATATGAAATTTAAAAAAATTAAAGTGAAAAACTCACCGTCCATCTGAATGAGAAGGGCAACAGGAGGCTGGCTTTATCTGGATCCGACATGGTGAAGCTGCTCCCACCCAGCACGGGGCTAGACGTGTTCCCGAACGTGCAGCCGCTGGACGTGACGTTGGTCTGGTACTCCTTCAGGCACAGGCGAAAGTGCGTGCGGCAGGGGAGCGAGCACGGGGCCCCCGAGCCAATCGCGCCTCCCGCGATCCCCGCTCCGCCGCAACAGCCGCCGCCAGAGAGCGCGGACCGCGGGTTGGACATCTCTAGGATCTGCAGCTCGAAGAAGCCGGATGATTGCGCGCACTGTTAAAACAAACAAAAAAAGATGAGCAAAGAAAATATAGTGAAACAGTTTAAAATCAAAAATCTTGAAGCTTGCTTTAAAAAATAGAGTTTAAAACACACTTAAATAATGAAGCTAATATTACCAACAAAGTTTTATTCGATAACAAATTTTATTTAATTTTTTGAAGTGTTTACTAAAAAACAAAAAGCCTCTATACTGCAATATAAAATAATAATAATAAAATCTTTTGTATTTACTAAGTAAATTTAATGAAAAATATGTTCACATGGAGGTCAGAGGAAACGCTTTAAAGACTTCTTAAGGGCGAACCTTCAAAGTATTAACATTAACATCGATAGTGAATGCTGAGAAAAGATTGCAGAATAAGGAACACCTGGATGGAGAACAACAGTATATAAAGGCAGGCAAGACTTCGATGCATAGCGCAGAGACGACGCTGCAGAGAGGAAGAGGAGACGGTGGCGGTTCTATTGGCAATGTCTTCCCCTGCTCTAGAAGCCACAGAGTGTGTGGATCCAGGATTGGATTCTACAGTCACACGAAGACCCACATTCATGAAGGACAATCTTCATCTGATACGAGGAACAGCCGATGAATGAATGACATTCATATCAGTAATCTCAAAATACGTTCGATTTGTATCATGATTTTAAATATGCATTGGTTCTAAAGTAAGTGTGTTATTTCATTTTTCTCACGAGTTATTCAGGTCAAACTACGTATTTATTGATTCTTGAAAAATGATGTAAAACTTCATATTCAATAATTCATAAGAATAAAATCGTCTATTTTCTAGAAGTTTTATTATATTTTGTGTGAATGAAATGTTTCGTTTGTCTAAGGGATTATCAAATTTATCAATTAAATATGACAATGCCTCAGATATAATAGACATTTTCATTCGTGTTAGTTAACAAACTACTTAATTAATACGAATAAAAACGTCTATGTTCAAGAAGTTTTATTATAATTTATGGAAATGACATGTTTCGCCCTTCTAGGGTATAATGAAATGTCGTCTTAGAAAGGCGAAATACATCATTCCCATTAATTTTCTGATGGTTACTCTAATTACAAACGTTCTAAATAGTATCAAATATTTAGTATGGAGTTTAACATCTTTCTTCTAGAAACAATAAATCAAACTACGAACTTTTGAATTAAGTTTATTATCAAAATAAATAATAAGTTTATCAATTCGAGAGCTTTGAAATAACATCGAGCAACACGTTGACAGCTTCCATGAGATGAACTCATCGAAGACCGGAATGAGTTAATCAACTGTAAGGTAAGCACTCAATTGTATGAGGGACTGAAGATAATAACAATCAAACAGCTCCACGTTAATCGGTAGATAAATACAAGAGAACCAGTCGCGTGCACATAGCACTCCAGAAATAGAACCTACAAAAAACCAGCGATTTAACTATTTACAGTAGTGTTCTTCCATGAATTTCATTGAGATTGTATTAGTTTATAACTATTACTACAGTTCGTGTGTTAGGGGTGTAGTATAGGTTTCGTTGAGTCCGCATTGCCGCAGTTATGTGCCGCTTTTGTGTGTGATAGTAAACTTATTTTAACAGGTTTGTAGGCTGTGGGCGGCATCTACGGATACACTTGTAGCAGGGAACTAACCGCCGTTTTAGTTTGTATAGTCGTGTTATCGCAGCTGCGTATCAGAGATGAATATAACTGTCATTTATTAAGGAAAGTAAGTACCCGCAGAACGACGAGTTGATCATTTAACTAAATTCCTATCGCTTAACACAGTTAGGTATGGATTCGTAGAGACACAAATTAATGGACACAAATCAGTTTTTGATAACTGACTAACTAACTAACTAACTAACCAGCATGCCGTTTCGCCGGAAGGGTAGGCAGAGAGGATAGATCGTCACATTGTTCTATCCTGGCATAATTCTCGCGAAATGCGTGCATTACAGGATATATGAATGTTGAGAAAACAAAAGACGTATGTCAGGAAAGTACAGTGTGGCGGTCCATTATTTATGCCTACCAAATTGGGAAAAAGGAGTGATGGTCAGTTAGTCATTGTTTATTAAAAAGTAATCAAATGATCCAATTATTTGGGTTCAGTTTTAACTATTTCAAATATGGAGAAAACTAAAATGTATTTAATCTAATTTTAGATAAACTTAGGCGTTAACACTGTGGAATTCCATAATGAATGTTTATGTATTATGTTTCTCCCGGTAATGAAAGTGTAAAACATTCGAAACATGTCGATAATGATAAACTCTAAAGTGAAAATGAAATAGTGTTTTAATTCATAAAAAACAAACAAAAAAATGTATAATGATGTAAATAGTATTGTTAATATGCAACAAATAATAGTAAAACTCAATTCACTCAATATTTGCTAAATAAATTAAGTATTAAATCAACGATTTTAACTACCAAACTTAGAAGAAACTTCTATGCATATAATCAATACGACATTAAAGGCAGAAACATACTATTAACACGCGACGTGGCGTGTTTACTCCCACCACCGGCAACAAGTCGATCTAGCTCGTCTGGATCGGGTGGCGAGTGCGCGCATGGCGTCGCGTTGGGTGTTCATAGTGTGATTCTGTCCATAGAAAATAATACAATTTGATTCGACTCAACACGCATCACGTGGCATCGGGTGGCGTGGCGCGTTAATAGTTTGTTTCTGCTTTAAAATGCGTTTCCATAATATTCAGCGTCAGTTTTCCGTATAAATATTCACAAAATACTTATAACCGTTGAGTTGTACAGTATGAACTTCCGGGCTTTTAATATCTGTCTGGGTTCACAAACAAGTTAAAATGCTTTCCATAATTCATAGAGACAAAAAACTACTGCTTTTCCAACGTGTAATCTTCCAGCCTGATTCGTCAAGCTTATTTGAATGAATGAATAAATTCAATGCAGTATAAATCACTTGACATCGCAATTCTCATAATAATGATTGCTCATAAATATACAGTGCTTAATATGTAAATCATGTTTACTGA
This sequence comes from Lepidostoma basale, assembly GCA_022606425.2. NCBI lineage: Eukaryota > Metazoa > Arthropoda > Insecta > Trichoptera > Lepidostomatidae > Lepidostoma > Lepidostoma basale. The sequence goes on from JAHDVF020001352.1 coordinate 376,717, forward strand.
ACACATAACTCATTAGCTTTTATTTAAACTGTCTATGCTCATAGTAATGTTCATGCGTCTTGCTTCTTATGTGATGTTTCTTTTTCAAGTAACTGTTTTGTTGTTTGTGCACGTATTTTTTTTTTTTGTGCAACTGTTTGGATTTAAGTGCAACTAATTACTTTTTTGTGCAATTGTTTTGGTCATATAAATGTTTTGTTTAGTGCGTGTATTTTGCTTTACATGCTATTTTTTTTACTTTCCCTTACCTAACCATTTAGTTCTGCAATTAAAATAAAAAGTCATATCCAATTACGAAGACCTTGCTTTAAAATAAATAAATCTTTATGAATATTGTACACATAAGTATTTAAAAAAAATTGTGAAAATACAAAATGTAGTTACTCTATTTTTTTTCAAATGTGAATCCATAACACAAAGAAAATGCGAATTTAGAAGAAAACAAAAGATATATTTTATGGATTCATAACATAAAATTTAAGTTTTATTAAATACATCACTTATTTAACTTATTGAACGCTAAGGCATTAACACTGTGGAATTCCATAGTAATATACTAATAGATTTTTATATTTTATATTTTTACACCTGAAGATGGAGGTATCTTCCGAAACATGTCGTGTTTTTAATTTTTTTTTAAATAATAAGTGGATTAAACAAAGTTATTTTTAATTTCCTAAGTATATCACTTATTTGATTAATTATTCAATAAAATACATCATATATTCTTGCTTTTTGCTGGAGTGCAACTATTTCAAATTTCTTCAAAAGTATATTACGAGTACTGATAAAATATGGTTTAAATTTTATAAAAAATTATTCTCCTTAAAAATTACTCGTATTAATATTTAAACACGTTTAATGTTATTGGAACATAATATTTTGTTAATATTTATGAGAGTAAAAAGTCAAGTATTTGACTACACATTGCTTCTTTACAGATGCATGATATAAATGGACTTTAAAAAAAAGGCATCCAACATTAAATATATTTAATGTTGGTACATGTGCATATTATACAGAAAGCATTTACTTGTAAAATAATGTTTTATATTTGACATTTGAATATTCATTGAATTCCTTTCGACGATTGAAAGTCAGGGCAGGATGTCTGAGAGCGAACCATCCACAATAGCTGAATACGCTGTAAGAATATTTCTCTTTTGATAACCGTTTCAAGAATATTTGACACTTCCCCCTGCACGCAGCATCTCATTCTCCATGAACAGTGCCAGTGATATACCGTGAATACTAGAACGATATAAACTCAACAAGTTTTTTTAATTGTAGATTTTATATTATATAATTTTTGGTAAAAAAAAATACTTAGTGTATTCCGAATCAGTACAATTTTTTTTTTACGTTTTTAACGTTTGCTTCTTGGTAGGTATATTTAAAACGTTTATAAATATTTTTTACAACATGTTGTAAGATGGTTAACTTATATAGTCTTAAAAACTGTTAAATTTAAAAAAACTTTTTTTATGTATCACAATTGTATTTTTATTTATATTTTACGCGACAGCTGTTTTGTCACGATATCATGATGAATAACATAGGTTGACGAAACAGCTGTCACGTAAAATAAAAATAAAAATACAATTCTGATACATAAAAAAATGTTATTCAATTTAACAGTTTATAATGTTCAAGAATCAAAGTCTTGTTTTTATTCATATAATCATTATACTTTTTGTCGAAATAATAAAATGCGTTAATTTAAAAATCATTACAAATTTTATAAAAATAAGTTTACACGCAAACTAGTAATTTTTATTTTTATACTATTTATTACACGAGTATCGTGGCAGGCATCTGTTTATTGATACCCTACTATGTATATATAATACATAAAAAGCTCTTTTAAACATACGAATAATTACTAATAATAATATTTATAAAATCTGTTAAATAGTCTGTACAGCCACTGAATACACGCATAGAGATCGTACTTGCGTTCATTTATCATTGACCTATGAAAACCTCCGCGTGTTATTGTTTATCCGTAAAGACTTGCTTAGTTATTCCAGCGGTGTGTGTCAGAATACACGCATCCACGGCCCGTACTGCTGGCAGGGACACAAAGTGTACTGGGACTGCGACTACCATAATTTTATATTTAATCACACCCGACAATCTGCGTGAGCTCCCAGAAGGACTGCTGAACTGAGCTTGTATCAAAGTATTAAAATAAATGGTACGCTCATAATTATTTATCCCTACAAAGGCACTGATGACAAGCGATATATTTCTGAATTAATTGATTGTACTTTCCTTATATGGTCCTATATTGTATTACTTATACAAGATTATTTACGACTGCTTTACATGCATTTTAGAAGATCAAAATCCATGACCATGGCTAAGTCATTTTTATTTTTTGAATCAAATGTACGAGTATTGTATAAAAGCTGATATCATATGCCTGCGATTATAAATTCAAGTGATAGATATTTTCTTATTTTTTATCTTCCTCGTGTCAATGGCAAGCTAGTTTCATAGGAAAGGCTTTAAATAGACTCCTATCTCTCCTTTTATATAAATCTGTCCACATTATACGAAGCTACGCCCAGATATTTAATTAATTACATTTTCATTTGAAGCACTTACTTTCTGGTTAGACATTTTAAACTTATAGATATAAAATAATATAAGACTTAATATACATATAATAAATAAATGAATAAAATACCACGGTATGGTGATTATAATTGATGCCAACTAGTTTCGCTTGGACCCAAGCTTCATCTGGGCAGCATAATAACTTATTAACTTTTTAAGAGATATTTTACTACTCCGATGAAGCTTGGGTCTAAGACAAACTATTTAGTTGGCATCAATTATAATTACCATACCGTGGTTAAATTAATTATTAATTATTAATAAGTTTAAAATATGTGGCAATGATCATATTGTCTTTGTAACTATGAAAATATTAGAATGATTATTTGAATTTTCATATTTTCATAGCGAAAAATTTACAATTTAACTATTTAAACACTTTAATTTACAAATATTTGTGAAAATGTATACTTACATCTGTATACGAATCCTGGATTTTCACCTGTGGGTGGTTAATTTAAATTTTTAATTGTATCTCAATAGAGACGAAGAAACAAACTGAAAACTGAATATGGATGATCAAGGTGTTTACAGGACTTATGACCTGTCATTGGTTGGGTTAAGCGCACGCTTTATGTAATTACAACATTCCCCATTCCACCATTGTTATGATCATGTATGATACATTTTTTGGAAGTTGTATATATACTCCAAATCCATACTTATTTTCACGTGGCAGTTCCAGTTAGCTATCTATGTAGATTTGATTGTACTAATTAATTTTTTAGATTAATCTATACAATCCATCCACTAACGCCATCTATGAAGAATGATTGTTTTAGCATTTTAGCAAACTACTTTATTAACACAATGCGAAGAGGCTACCGCCTCCTATCGTACTGTTAGAAGTCGCCTGGAGTATCCACTCCTATTTTTTACGCCAAATAATTGACCAGAATATTTACAAATATTTGTGAAAATGTATACTTACATCTGTATACGAATCCTGGATTTTCACCTGTGGGTGGTTAATTTTAATTTTTTTTTTAATTGTATCTCAATAGAGACGAAGAAACAAACTGGAAACTGAATATGGATGATCAAGGTGTTTACAGGACTTATGACCTGTCATTGGTTGGGTTAAGCGCACGCTTTATGTAATTACAACATTCCCCATTCCACCATTGTTATTATGATCATGTCATAGATGGCGTTAGTGGATGGATTGTATAGATTAATATTAAAAAATTAATTAGTACAATCAAATCTACATAGATGGCTAACTGGAACTGCCACGTGAAGATAAGTATGAATTTGGAGTATATATACAACTTCCAAAAAATGTATCATACATGATCATAATAACAATGGTGGAATGGGGAATGTTGTAATTACATAAAGCGTGCGCTTAACCCAACCAATGACAGGTCATAAGTCCTGTAAACACCTTGATCATCCATATTCAGTTTCCAGTTTGTTTCTTCGTCTCTATTGAGATACAATTAAAAATTTACTTTAATTTACATTCAGGATTAAATGTGTAAAATATTTTTTTACATTTCACAATAGTTGTTATTAATCTAAATATAAAACAAATTAATATAACCGGCGTTACTTGTAATTAGGATAACATATCCCTATAGGTACTTAATCTCACGTTTATTTTATGTTTATAATAGGGTTACTTGAATAATGATAGAAAAAATAATACCAAGGAGACAACTGAATGAACATTTTAATGCATTCGAATAAGCTCAATTAAAAATATGTTAATGTTACCCTATTTAAATCGAATAAAAATTTAAAATTATACAAAAAACAATTCCACAAAACGTGTTTTAAAAAGTTAAATTAATTTGTAGCAATATATATTTAAAAATGAATAGATTTTACTAGTAAAGCAAACATTAATCTTACTTTCCTACAACGTTTCAAACTCAAGTTCCACACTATACACAATATAAATTATACCTTTTGAAGATAACGTGAAGTCATCCTTGAAAGTTGATTTAAAATATTTGTTTATTTGCTCTGTATGTCTGCATCGTGCAATACCATTACCACACAAACGTATGAAACTGCGTGTCTGATTTGGCTGGAATCGTAAAGTTAAAATATTATAATTTTATAACCCAGGCATTGTAAAGGAACAATAAACTGAATGATAAAAACGTATTTTGCTCTCGATAAAACAGGAATGTAAAGTATTTATGAAAGGTATTAATGCGAAAGCCGACAGACTCCTGTAATATAATAAAATCTGTATTTAAAATGATTTGTATTTTGAAATACAACCTGGTTATCACGAGTAAGACGAGATCGACTAAATTTACTCGTTATAAGCATTACTTCGTTAAATCAGAGAATAGGAATTATATTTTTTAATGCTAACAAAAAAAAACATCACATGAAGACATGAAGTATCAGTTTCCTCGCTACATCCGAGATCTCACTATTTCAGTGTTCGAAATAACCGAGTTCGACTGTGTTTGTATTTTCTTGCATTGCATTTGTCACAACTAAACTATTTAAATAATAACACGAATTAACTCAAATAATTGGTAAAATATGTACCGCCATACAAAACCATTCCTGTGCCTTAAATACACAAAGCTTTAAATGTTTTTTTTTGACCGATAGTAAGTCTGTGTGATGTTTATTTAGTTTCGAATATAAAATCAAATACTCAATAGTAGTCACAAATAGACAAGAACTGTTTACTGAAAAGACTTAAGTTATCGCCAATACGAAGAAACGAATAGCAACTGAAACCGAATTAATCAATTACAAAAGGCAATCACGTTTAAAGTAGTAAATATCGACGCGCGTGCGTGTCGCGAATATGAATATAGAAGAATCATTAGAGATACGTCAGAATAAAATAATGCATCAGTCCAATTGTTTTGCCCACCCCTGCATGGAAAGATTGTGGCGGCAAAATTGTTAAATGCTGAATGTTACAGAATGTTTTATTTACCAACATGAAGAATCGATCTACTTCTAGTGAAGCCAGTAAGGAGAGCAGTCAAGCTGTTGAATATGATCGCTTCGAAGATCGGCATTTTGAGAGGAAAATATTGGAGAGTATTTATCCTCATTGGGATCGATTTGTGTCATTTTGAACGATTCTGGATCGATGTATTCTTCGTAATTGGAGACTTAAATGTATATATGTTTTAAATGTTGATTTGGAAAGAGAATTGTAAATTAAAATATTTTTTTAATAAACTTAAGACGTTAAATTTGAAATAATATTTTGATAATTCACACTGTGATTTTCCTGGTAACATATCAAGAAAAATACTCTTTAACCGTCGCGTCGCCATGTGGTAAATTGAGTTTCCACTGCCAATTTAAAGTTGATTTTCTTAAAACCTATGGACCCTAATATTATTAAAAAAATTGTAATCCTCCATTGAAGTGTTCTCAATATTTCGTAATAAAAAAAAAAGCAAAAAATTACTTCCTTCATCCCAAAAAAAAATATTTTCTAAGACTGCCCTCACCTTCATTCGTGTTAAGGTAGAATTTGTTTTGCTAATATTTACAACTTTATCAAAAGTGACAAATACTTACTCGCTGTTTTGAACGTATTATAAATTATATCTTTGACCTTTTCAATATGTACGTAATAATAACACTGTGGACGGAAACGCAGGACGCAACTTAATAATATCAGAACTGTGAAAATATTAACACTTTACCAAAAGGGACAAATATTAATACGTACTCGTTGTCTTGAACGTACTATACATTTTGCCTAGGTGCCTTTATCCTCGCCCCGCCGGCCGCGGCGCGCAGACAAGTTTCGACCCGACCCGACCCGATGTCCAGTCGCCCGTATGCTGTGACGCATTACATATCAGAAATCGCATGGTTCCAGAAAAAAATTAATAATGATATGTTTTTCAAATAATCCATGTATGTTATAGATATCGATCTATTCCTAATGAAATTCCCTACAAGATGACATAAATTAAATTTTGATTCATCTAGTCATATGCTTGATATTTAGATAAAGTTAGCGGTAAACTGAACTTACCACATGGGAGCGAGCGTTTTGTTTTGAACACGGTACGTTAAGGGTTAAGTGGATTAAATAGTGATTTAATTCATTGTGAAATACGAGTAATTATTTATACTTTTTCAAAAACAACTGCATTTATCTTCATTGATCATTTACCAAGTACGTGGTTTTAATATAATACCTCCCAACTAGGGAAAACCCGTACATCTTATCCCTAAACCCGTTATCTTCAAAGCATGTTTATACAATTTAGTTTTTTATGTTTTAAAAACAAGCAGAAAACTGATTGATGTCATAATAAATAAATAAATAAATATGTATGCGCGTAAGTAAAATAAAATACTCAAAGTAATCAGTCTAATGTCAGTCAATGTCAAACAAGACGACCGCATTTCAAATGCGCAAATATTCCATGATAAACCAGCAGTAATATAACCCAGTATAATAGCATACCGTAAAAAATCATATATGGAGTGTATTGCGATATCAAGGTCTGGGAAAATAAATAATGCAAGCGTACACAATGCAAGGCTAAGTAAAGCAAGCGCCACACACAATTCCATTCGTCATGGAAACTTTGAGTCGTTTTTACAATTGTCATATAAACTATTGCAGATTTGTGGACCGAACTAGACAAATAATACCGTTTGAATAATATTTCACTTTGACTTTTTTTCATTTTTCACAAACAATACGACTTTCGTGGCAGAATCTCAAGAGCTATGACTGCCACACCGAAGGTCCCGAGTTCATCTACTGGCGATGGCAATGTGATTTTTACACTGCCTAAGTTCTGGTGTAGAATTCACGTGACAATAAAATGGCGATAGATTAGGTACCTATCAAATGTCAATATACTATTGGGTTCAAACGACCCGCTGCGCTGTAAAAAAAAGATTTTATTTAAAAAATATGTTTCTGGCCACATACGTCCTTCCTCAGTGTAAAAAAAATAAGAATGATATATATTTCTCGAAATATGTTTGCGAAACATGCATGAAATTGTTGCGAAACTACGATGTTTATCGAAATAAATAAACCACAATATAACAATGAATTTAAAATAAAATTGGCAGAAAAATACATAGTTTGGTCTCTATTTTTTATGATAATTCACAGATTTTAAACAGGATTGAATATAAGTTAAGGTGCACCTTTATCGCATTAAATAATCATTTAAAATTTCTTTAAATAAACAACAATGGTATTAAAAGCAATCGTAATTGTAGTATTTTGTTTATTGAACAATGATGTAAAACTCCTTATTAAATAAATAATACGAATGAAAACGTCTGTTTTCTATAAGTTTTATTAAAGTACATATATAGGAATGACATTCACTTTTCTAAAGCATAATAAAATATTTGACAATGCCTTAAAAAGACGAAACATTTTATCCCCACATACTATTATAAAACTTCTATAAAACAGACGTTTTCATTTGTATTAATTATGTTTATTGTAAGCCATACGTAAGTATATATTTTACAACCAGTTCGCCTCTTATAACGACACTATTTCTTATGAATAATGTGTAGCATACAATGCACTCTACTCCGTGGCTATAAAACGTTAGATTTTTAATGTGCTTCGTTTTCAATAGTACATTATTAAGTTCCACTGGAATTATAAAATACTATGTAAATGAACAGGTAATTATAACAAGGAGAAGTTTTCTGTCTCTCCGTTCAAAGGTCTAGATTAAAATATAAGAAATAACTCAATAAAATGAGGCCCTCAGAAGCATAGCAACATCAAATTGCAGTATACACAAAAGATTTTTTGGTGAAAGAACCGTTTTTAAAAATCTAATATATTTTTATTATTATATTTATAATAAAAAATATAAATAATAAGGAAGAAATGAAAGGCAGATGATTGCATCATAAGTCAAATTAAAAATAGGTTCCCTGAGATCATTGGACGAATGGTTGAGAGAAGAATGGTATAAATGTTATATATAATACAAGCAGCATGAGTGAAAAGAGAAGCCGCGAAGGACCAGTAAGTAATTAAATACTAAAAGACGGCCTGATTCAAAGTCGAAAAAATCGATGAGCGTGCATGTTGCTATTTATGAGTGTAGAGAAAACTAGAGATTATGTTAGGACAGAGCAGTATGACAGTCCGTTTTTTTTTTACATAGACATACAGTGGTTATACTGTATTTCCATGAGTACACTACTCATTCTGGGACAAAAGGACAATTCCCATACTTAATAATAACAAATAAATATACAACAATTGTAAACGGAAACATCAAAACACAGAAATAGAAAATAAAAACATCTTACAAAAATACAAAATTCTAAAAGCATTCAGGAAATATCAAAGACATAGAAACTAAAACATATTTTACATAATTGCAAAAGCATTCAGGAAATATCAGTAAACATACATAGAACTAAGACATATTACAAAGTTTACACAATTATAGAAACATTTAGGAAAAATAAAAACACAAATATAGAAACTAAAACATATTACAAAGATTACAAAATTACAAAATATATTAGGAATATCAAAACACAAACTTTAAAACTAAAACATCTTACAAAGTTTACGCTTCACATTTTATCATCAATATATACGAGTAAAACAAAAATATAAAGTTTGCAAGATAGAAAATACATTTTTGATGCTTTGGAGCAACATTTAGTAATAGCAAGTAGTCTCAATCGATAACATCTTGTCTAGCTACCCTCAGTATCCATTCCATCCGTTGGAATGGGATGGACACCTACACATTCATAAAGATCCAGATGAGAAGACAGATTATCAACATATTCACTGAAAATACGTGCTGAATTATCAATTTACGAGTACCAACAGATTTTCATAAAATCTAAACAAATAACCGGAGTAATGGTTAAGGTGTCATAGGCCCAGGTGTATGTTACAGTTCAACATTACGAGCGTATGAGAAAAAAATGATGACCTTAGGTGACTCTTCTTTAGTTCATGAGATTGAGTTTTCTTATAAGTGAGTTAGTTAGTTAGTTACTTTTTTCCAAGTTCCAAGTTCCAATGATACAGAGTTTGTTTTATTTTAGATCCATGAGCTGACTTTACAAATTGTTTAAAATATTATATTTATTTCAAATATAATATAATATTATTTACGTGACAATAAAAGTATTTTATGCACATTTCTAGAGATATTTACTAAGTTGCGAATTGAATGTATTCATGTTACATACGCATGAACGATGAAGTTATATAAAATGATGATAATATCGTTTAACCATAAATCTATAAAAACATCGGCAACTTAAGATCCTTATAAGGCTCAATAAAATCTTTACAAATTCCTTTTAGATATTATTCTTGGCCTTTTAAATTTTTAATTATTTATTGAGAGAAATACGTCACTCTCCGAAGACTTTGGATGTCATTCAGAAAACATGAGTTTTTCAATTTGTAAGATGGAGGTTCAGGAAGAACACCAAAAAATAATACTATAATTGTTTTTTAATACAGTCCACGTTGACAAAATATTGATGAATTTAGAAGTTTGAAATATTGAATGTCGGCCATGTGAGGAGTCAGAGAAATCGACGTGCGTACATGACACGATGTATGAATGTTGAGGAAGGGAGAGAAATATGTCAGGAAAGAAAAGTGTGGCAGTCCATTCATTCTGCCTACCTAAGTTAGGTAGTTTTTTAGTTTAACATCATAATTCAAGAAACAATAAACACTGTTGATTTAATAACGTTGGTGTTCTTATTAATTAAAACGCTATTTACATACACTTTCTTTCCATGTGTCCGAACCATTGTAATGATTATTTCATTATTTAAACACATAACACTTTAATTCGCACTGTATTAACTCCTTATATGTACATTTAACATAACTATAGTTTCTGTGAATTATTGCCATCAAGAACGGCATTGAAAGAGAAGGAAATACAGCTGGTAGTCCACTCCTCAGACCGATTGCAGTAAGACCTCTAGAAAGGCATTGAACATAGAAGAACATTGTCCATTAGACAGCTCCTAATGGACAATGTTCTAGCTGACCTAGCTAGGTTGGGTGAATCGGACTGCTGGGAGCAAAAAGCGCAGGATCGAGGAGCTTGGCGAAAAATCATCAAGGAGGCTAAAATTCTTCAAGAGTTGTATGGCTATAGGAAGTATTATAAGTACCACTCCTTAAGAAGTAACTTGACGCAGGGAATAAGAGGCCAAAAGGCTTATCCTAGAATATGAGGAAGATTAATTAAATCCAGTACGTGAATCCGTGTTCCCGCCAGTCAGCCTCCGTTATTCGTTTGTCTGTTGATCTCGCCCTGCATAGAATACGTAATAATGCGGCCCTATTGTGCAGATCAAGAGATGTCGTTACGCCGCGAGGAGGCAGGGGATTCAACAGTCCGCGTGACGGTGGTACAGTGGGGCGGCGCGATGGTCCCGGCCGTGGTGCGATAGCCGCCGCGGGTCGCTATCTGATCGGAGGGTCACGGGTTCGATTACAATAAACGAATTCAATTCAAGTGCTTGAATAAATGTACTGTTTTCGTTTATGTTTATACACAAAAACACTTACAACGCATCAGTCGGGTTTCCGATGGAGAATTTTTTTGTTTTTGATATTTAATGGCGTAAATTTTTGAAGGATATATTAAATATTAATTTTGAAATAGTGTATGTCGTTTTATATAGTAATATTGTCATTTATATCAAATCAAATCAGTTTATTAACTCAAAAGACATTACAAACAGGAAAATGTTTAAGGCATCTATTGAGTACAGGTAAAATATTATAAAAATTCAACATAACACCAGAAGCGCATTAGAGATGGTTCGACTTTAGGAAGACAAGATAATTTCTTAAGTCAAGAAATATGAGTAAGTACCCCATACTGGAAATACTACATATATATTTTGAAAAAGAGTATGTCGTTTTATATAGTGACACTGTCATTTTTATACGAGTAAGTACTTCGTCCTGGAAATACTTTATATTCATTTTGAAATAATGTATGTTGTTTTATATAGTGACACTGTCATATATGTACGAGTAAGTACTTCGTCCTGGAAATACTATATATTAATTTTGAAATGGAGTATGTCGTTTATAGGGTGACACTGTCATTTCGATACGAGTAAGTACGAGTATGTACTTCGTCCTGGAAATACTATATATTAATTTTGAAATAGAGCATGTCGTTTTATATGGTAACACTGTCATTTACATATACGAGTACTCGTATGTAGGTACTTCATCCTATAATTCATAAAGTATTTATATTTCCGTTAAATATTAAGTTCAAATTGAAACATAAAATGTGTGATGTTATTTAATAAAACAGACTACGGCAAAAATAACTAAAACTGGCATTATTTTAAATTTCATAATATTTTTGTTTTATTGCAATTTCGTTTTGTGTTGACATATTATTCAATTTTTTTCAGCAGTAGGTAAACAAAAGACGTTAAATTTGTCAAAGAAATCCCTGAAAATATATTAAAAAAAACTGGTTTCATTTTAAAATTATTCAATAAATGCTAAACTTCAGGCACATTAACATTATCCATAATACTGAATTTTTATTATATATGAGTAGATTGTTGTTTTTTAAACTGACTTGGACTTGGACTTGGATCTTCTGGCTTACAGAGGTTCAGCTCATGTGGCTATTCCTCTTACGTCTGATGGGAACATTGTTGGAAGGTGATTTGGTGGGTTATTAGTTTATTCGGGGGCATGATTTGTGTGGCCCGGAGTGTTCCTCTGAAGGAGAATCGATTTTGGGCGCTTGTGGCGGCTGGAAGTGTTTGGGTCGTAATTAGAGAGGTCTTTTATTGTGTGGTTGGGATGTGAAGGGAGTCCTTTGTAAAAACGTTCGGCAAGTTTCAGAATGAATTCATCTATCATCGGGATTCCCGATTCTAGGTGCAGTTGTGTAATCCTGGTCCATGAAGGCGCACCAAGCGATAAACGGATAGCCTTATTTTGCAGGATTTGGAGTTTTTGTATGTGACTCGAAGCTGCATAGCCCCAGATTGGGGCTGCATAAGTGAAGATCGGCCTTATAACCGTTTTGTATATCAGGAGTTTATTGTCGATGCTTAGTTTACTGTTTCTAGCTAACATTGGGTAGAGGGCTGAGATTGCTTTTGACGCGGCTTTGACTTTATTTGTAATGTGTGGCCTCCATGTCAGCTTAGAATCCAAGGTAACCCCAAGGTATTTGATTGTTTTGGTCCAAGGAACGTCTTGGCCGAACATTTTTATGTTGGGAATGTTTGGAGGAATGTGTCTTTTACTGAAAAGGGTCGCTGCGCTTTTACTCGGATTGATGGTAATGCGCCAGTTTCTGCACCACACCTCTAGCACATCGGCCTGTTTTTGCACCCTGCGGGTCGCGAGAAGCGGCCTTTTAGCACTGGAGATGATGCCCGTATCGTCAGCGAATTGGGCAATGTGGGTGTTCTGATCTCGGGGAAGAGGGATATCACTGCAGTAGATGTTGAACAGAGTAGGAGCCATTACTGAACCTTGGGGAACTCCTGCTCTGATAGGGCGTACAAGGGATTTGGCCTTGTTGATTTTGACGCTGAAAAGGCGATCGGACAGAAAGCTTTTAAACTGACGTGAGAATCAAATTATTTCAAAAATTTTCATTTTCCATAAATAGCGATGGAGGTATTATAGATATCTCCAAAACTTGTTGACATAAATAAATTTTAAATTTCGACAATACTCTAATTTTAATTTCCAATTTGGTTTTAACAGATACAGACGATTAATGAGTGACCAAACGATAGCAGTATGTATTATTAATATCTCTTGAAATAAGCAAAAAAATGATATGTTGAAATGCATTCTTTGTTTTTTAAATTGACAAATAAGATATTTTCAAATAACGATTTTAAAAATGAGCAGACTTTAAATTATCTGATTTATTACGGAATTTTACAGCATTCTTCGGGCAACCGTGATCAACATTAGCAATTTCGATAACCGTCAATCTACCCATTCAAATAGCAAGTGTGATATTTTCTCTGCTATTTGCTATAACATCTCGGCTTTTTTTTTAAATAACGAAAAACGTGTGATCATTTTTCATTTCGTTGCAAGCAACATATTATTATAGCGCATTCATCCTGATAAGTTGTAATTAAAGATTCAAAGATGATCACGAGTCGAATAAATCTAATAAAGTTCAAGTGAGTCATAAGAGAAAAAGACTAAATTTATATAAAGACACTCACAGTCGGGGTGATTCTCCGCATAACAATCACGTCCATATTGTGGGGAGTTGAAGTGTTATACGTGGATAGAAACTAAATCTAGTTGTCGGCTGAGCGGAGAGTAATCTCACGATGTGAAGGGAGATATGACGTGACAAGGGCTACTTCTGCATGCGCAAAATGCATCTGGATTAGGAATGGTGGGTAATGGTGACTTTTGACCCAGCATCCAAAGACCTTTATACATTGACCACGAATACAAAGTTAACATGTCCTCTAAGGATTACCAGTCCAGAGGCTATTGCTCCCCCATATATTACTTATTTATTGGATGTTGAGGTTAGATATTGTCGGCAAGAGGAGGATTTTTTTTGGAGAATGTGGAGGGTTGGATCTGACATGAGGACTCGACTATACAGCTAGGGAGGAGTGTGAAAGAGTGGGTGGGAACGGTGGCAGCGAGCGGCTCTGGGTGGGGGCCATATTTCCTGTGTACGAAATCGAGTGTAGGCCAATATAGCAATGAGGTTGGGATAAAGATAGGATGGGGTAAGGATGGTGGTAAGGCAGAGCGTGGGTCATGGAGTATTGGAAGGAGTAGAAGGTGGACAGCGATGACGGAGGCGGCGTCGATGGTGGCAGGAGAAGCAAAATCTGCAGCAGCCTCAAAGGTAGACGAGTATGAAATAGCAACGACTGTATGAGACAGTGAGAGTGTGCGATGGTCAGGAACTGTAGCGGCGGCACGGCAGGCGAGGAGCCTTTTCAGGCAAAGGTTTGCATTAAAACTGGCTGGCAGTAAGGCATTCAGATCGAAGCACAATATAGTTATGAGAGCGTACACCACGTGATATTTATTCTGATTTGAATCACCACAAAAACAACACACAACCATCACTAATGCACACACATGTATATAGAACTTTGTTTAACCACTTAACATTCCTAAAAGTACTCAAACAATAACTAAAATACTGAAAATTCTTTCTTTTTTTGTCCAAATTTTCAAACGACAGTTCAAATGCGAACGCCATTTTGTTTCTGACATGGTTACACAATAATTAGTAATGTTGTTTAATTGAATTTCGCAACTGATTTAAAAGTACTTACCGATAAAATTTACTTTTTTTTTTAATGAAGAGCGATAGTAAGAAGCAAAAGCCACATTTAAATTAATCAAATGTTAAAATTCGAAACCATTGACTTGCAATAAAAATCTTATTAAAAAATATGTATATTTTTAAACTATATATATTTTTATTCAATATACAACGCGCACTTAAATAAAATTACAATAATAACAAACCTTCACACCATTTCCACAGAGGTGTAGGTAAAGAGAATGGAATGCCACACCACTCTGTCCTGAACCTTTCTCGGGGGTAAGAGTTTTCTTAAATCAAAATTAACTAACGATCTTCGAGGCAGAGTGGCAACAGCCATGACTGCCAGATAGAAGGTTCCGGGTTCGATTCCCGGCGATGAAAAAATTACGCTGTCTTTGATCTGGTAGAATTCACGTGACAATAAAATGGCGATCGACTAGCTATCTATCAAATGTCACGAGAATCAATAATAAAAAAAATGTATAAAGTATTGGGTTTAAATAACCTGTTGTATGCAAAAATGTGGGAAGCGAAAAGAAACTACCACATTAAAGACCCAAGTGGGATCATAACCATTATCCCTGGTGAATACGTGGAAAATCTGTGTATACGAGTATAGGGTGTCGAATAAAAATATAAGAAATTAATGCAGTGCGAATAAAAGTGTTATGTACAAAATAATGAAAGGATCATTAAGATGGTTTGAACATATGGAAATAATGAATGAAGAAAGTATATGTTAACGAGGTAAACTGAACAAGAAATAGAGGAAGGCAACGTAAGGACCCGAAGAAATCGACATGCCTGCATGATGTATGAATGTTGAGGAAGTGAACGAAGTATGTCAGGAAAGAATAGTGTGGCGGTCCATTCTTTTGTCTACCCTTTCAGGAGTCGCCATGATGATTAGTTAGTTAGTTATAAAAATATAGACGATACTAGAAAATTAATCAGAATAAAAAGAGTGAGGGACTTGACTCACGTAGTACGTCAGTTATATACCATAAACAGCTCGACATGTAAATGATACTCTCATCAGTTATTTTACTTGCATAAATTACAGATAGCCTATAAGATATGTATATGAAGGCTAATTAGTATGCTCGGTCGGTACAAATTATTGCAGGAATGGAATAATCACTATAGGCAGTAGATAATTCGATGTAATTTACCATTTCCACCTTCACTGCGCCGGCGCATTGCTCGGCCAATCGGGTAACGAGAATCCCTCGCCCAACATGGCCTAGGCGCCGCCGCATAACACACCGTGCACTGTATATGGACACGGAGCGATAGACCATGCAATTAGGGCAAATAGAAGAATGTGATTACCCCGCTCTTTCTCACTGGTATTGTTCCATCAGCCAGTATTATAACTGCATTATACTCTCGCATAGCGGCTGCTCGGTGTGAAATATTCAGCATGACATTTATTTGGCGTTCATTTGTTTAAACCATATAAATAAAGATATTTGAAATGCTGATGAAGATTTCAGTATTTTTCTGTAAATTGAAAACATGTTGTGATACTGTGCTTCGAATATCAAATTCTGAAGCACTCGATATAATTTTCAAAATTAAACAATTTAATCTATTTTTATTTTAATTAACCGAATTCTTATTCTTTCAATGCAATCGTAGTAACTGCGTTTTACTCTCACATGGCTGTGTGAAACACTCTGGGTGACAGTTAGTGGGTGTTCATTTGTTTTCATTCTAATTTCAAATGTTTTTTTTTGTGTGTGATTTTATACAATATGCAAAATAAAGATAAATGAAATGCTCGATGGTTTGAGTATTTTCATATAATTTTAATTATTTATTTATTTGATACAGTTACGATAGTGTTCCTAATCATACAAGTAATTTTATTTATTGTTACATCTTTACAAAATTATAGGTAAATTTTCAAATAACAAAAGCTTGAGTAAAGAAACATAAACGGATTATAAATATTATGTAATATCTTTTGACAAAATAAACCGATTTGTTTTGATTTGATTTGATTATTTTTCAGAAATAAGGATGATTAACGTTTCAATCACCATTTCTAGAGTAACTATTAAGACAATCAAATGATTTTACTGGAATCTCTTGATGGAAGTTCATTTTAAATAATAATTAAATAAAACGATGTTTGTTAAATACTTCCACTTTTGTCTTTATTTCCACAGCGAGCCTGGCGAAACCGGTCGCTGTCAAAATAAAGACAAAAGTGGAAGTAGTTAAAAAACATCGTTTTATTTTATTTTATTTTATTTATTTATACATGATACACAAATGAGACATAACAAACGAAAAATATTTAGGCGACTCATTTGGACACAAAACGGTGTTACAAAGATAAGATAAAACAACATGAAACTAAAACATCATACAGATCAGAAGGAACCCAAATATGTCGACGTCAGTGAGGCAGTACTCTTTCCAGAATTTGTAATATTTTTTTTTTATATATTTTTTTTATATTTCATATTTATACTGCCTCACTGACACTGAAAATGTCCAAATCCGAGACGATTAGATTCAACGTCCGAATTGCTCTTCCTACTGGCGTCACCAAAGGCATTTAACTATTATCTATAGTAACTATATTCTATGAGGAAAATTGCATCAAATATGAATATTTATCATTCAATTAGGGAATCCAAAAACGAGATCACATCCAAGATCTTGGTTCTAAACACTTTGGTACCGTTTGACGCCAAGTCGGGAAGTCTACGCCTCTGTTGGGGCTCAAACTGCCGCATAATGGCCATGCCCAAGAATGGGTCTCGTCAGAAACCAGATACTTTATCAATTGGTGCACCGGCCCACACCCGATCCGTTCTCACGGTACGATTAGTCCACCAATTAGCATATCATGGGCGTGCGAGCCGCATTGCTAATTTTTGTCATTTTGACTGCCCGAGAATCGGTGCCACATACCCGAGATACGCCGGAGAGATACTTGCGTATGACCAGTGCCTTCCTACAAGCCGTAAAATAAAGCCGCATCAACCAAAATTCACTCAAAAACACACGAAAATACTACAAAACGCAGTCTAATCGGCGCCACACCAAGGATGTACAAAATATCAGAAATACTTGTCAATAATATATCGTATATAAAATAAGACTGTTTAACAATATTTTAAATTTACTCGTATACAAATACTTGTAGACTAATACTGGATTTTACCCATTGCGGATAAATTATTTTTATAAGGATTATTGTATCTCAATAGAGACGAAGATGTAAATTGTTTTCTGGGAACAGAATATGGTAGTCGAGGCGCTTACAGGACTTATGACCTATCATAGGTTGGGTAAGGCGATCGCTTTATGTTTAACAACATTCCCCATTTCGCCCGTCTTACGACTACCACGTCTGACAATTTTTTAGAAGATGTATATTTGCTAGAATGCTACGCTGCTCTTCACATTATTTTTAGTTGATTCCACAATAGCGCCATCTATCCTTTTAAACCCTACTTGAAACATTTTTAATACAAAGTGGCCTTACGGTATTGGTGGTGCGCCTACGTAGTGGCCACCAGTGGCCTTACGGTATTGAAGTGGTTATTTGGACTAAATAATATCTAAATATATTCCTATAGACAATAGTTAATATTACTAACAAAATATAAATAAATAAAATGAACACATTTGTCAGTGGAATAAGAGGATAATAATTCGACGACGACTTTTGTGGCTGAGTGGCAGGTGCAATAACTGTCACACCGAATGTCCCGGTTTCGATTCCTAGCGATGGCAGTGTGATTATCACACTGTCTTTGGTCTGGTGTAAAATTAATGTGATAATAAAATAGCGATAGAATAGATAACTATCACGTATCATGAAAATCAATATGATAACTATACCCTTTACATCGATTTGGCTCGCGTTGATGATGTAGGGAGCGATTCAACAAAATAATTATGATCCTGAACATAATTCAGATTTCTTCAAACAAATTATCGTATGGTGAGAGATTCAATAGGTTGTTGATGTAATCGAAAATAACAATTTTGACAATATGTTAATTACAGATTTTTTTCAAGCAGTGTAATTCGATTTCAAACAAAATTATTAACCTACACTTCTGATATTTTTAAGTAACAATTCAACAAGTGAATTTTAGAAAAAAAAGTATCAAAAATCACCCGTTCACATAGTTCCATCCACATTACAAAATGATTCTCATTATTTTGTTGAAAACACCTTTGTTTGCACTGCATTCACTTATTATATGTGCATTTGAAATAGTATTATATAAAGATATACAAATTTAAACACTGTTTTTTCCTATTCTAAGTTAATTTTTTTCGACATATTACAACATATCTCGACAGTTAATATCGTTGTCCCGATAATAGAGGTGTAAACCCTCTGAATCATGCCATGAAAAATAAACTTAACAGTGGAAAAATCTGTGTTTTAATTCCTAAAAAAATCGTCATTATTAAATTCCACATTATTAACACCTTAAGTTTATCTAAAAAAATATATTTTTGTAACGTTTTTAATAGCAAATTAAAAGCTCACGTACCACCATTGGTATGTGGGTATAATCTTATAAAATAATATTAACCTCACCCAATTTACAAAAAATCCTAGAATATCTGAGTCAGGCATAGTATCTGAAACGAATTAATTAATTTATTCTTATAAAAGTTGTCTTGTGCGTCATTATATGTTTTATTGCTATCCAGTCTGTAGTCTAATTAATTTGAATCCTTATCGCAACAGTTTTTATTCCTCGGCTCAACTATTATATTATTATTTATCACTGTATTTATATAAATAAAATACAATGTTCCTACATGTGTGCCCTGTAGATTTAAAAACAACTCTTGGGGAACGAACCAAAGTAAGAATATTGTGTATGAAAACTCTCACCGTCTCTTTAGCATAGGTATCCACATCCGTTATTATTTATTATTTCCAACGTAAAATAATAATCTCATAGACGAATGTGTGGATACTCTGTGTATGATGTGTCGAATGAAAATATAAGAAATGAATGCGGTGCGAATGATGGTGTTATGAACACAATAATGAAAGGATCATTAAAATGGTTTGGACATATGGAAAGAATGAATGAAGAAATAATGGTAAAAAAAGTATATGCTAACGATGTAAATGGAACCAGAAATAGCGAGAAGAGCGAGGAAAACGTGGCACGATCAAATTAATCAAATATTGAATGTCGGCCATGTGAGGAGTCAGAGAAATGTGCATGACACGATGTATGGAACGTTGAGGAAGCGAGAAGAATATGTCAGAAAAGAAAAGCGTGGCAGGCCATTCTTTCTGCCTACCCCTTCGGGGAGACGGCGTGATAGTTAGTTAGTTAGTTTTAAAATAATAATTTACAAAACAATTACTAAATTATCACACCAAAATATTAAATTTAAAAATTTTCTAGTATGCGTATTAAATCGACAGTTTTGTGATACTGTAAACTTTTTTATATATTCAAATAACTTTAATATGTCTATATTATTTGAATACATTAATTATTTTTATTATCCGACTACTCTTAAATTAATAATTGATTTATAAACAAAAAAAATACATTAAAATTATGATATCTACTTTATAGATTAATAATATGTATGTTATATGTTTCATGGAGGGACCACATTACAAATGAAGAGGTTCTCAGCAGAGTTGAAGAGAGTAGGCACATGTTGAACACCATAGCGGAGAGGCGCGCAAGATGGATTGGTCATGTGTTGCGACACGAATGTTTCCTGCATGATGTGTTGGAGGGAATGGTCGAAGGATCGATTGGCAGAGGACGACCTCGCCAGGAGTACCTACACCAGATTTGCCGAGATATGGACTGCACCTCTTATGCGGAGTTGAAGAGAGTTGCCGAGGACCAAGCGGAGTGGAAGAAGAGATGCGTCGCCTTGCTGCAGACCAATCATTTGATTGAGACCGGAGAAGAAGATGTTACATAAGTTATTTTGCTCGTCCACGTCCAAGTCGCTCCTCAATCATACATTGAAGAATCTCATATTTGTCTCCACACAGGATGTGATCCAAATATAAAATCTTATGGACCTCGATGCAATTCAATAACTTTGCATTGCAATGGGCTCTCCTAATTAATTATATTTCGTCATAATCAAAACTAAATGAAATCAGGAAATCTAATAAATCAAGTGTTTTTTTAAGATTTACAAATATTTTTTGTTGGTAATTTTATGTTAATCGTGGTTAGGATGTTTTCTGGAGCTGGAGCTTTAAATCAGATTAAATCGCTCTAGCCACTAACCGCGTCCAATACCCGGATATTAAATATTTATGTATTCTTGAAGTAAACCTATTCTTTAACTTCAAAGTTCACAATGTGGGCGACCAGCTAGGTAATAAAACAACGAAAAACAATTCTGGTAGTTCACACGTTTACATCAACGGACCTGTTTCATTAATTATCAATCTGAAATGCAAATGTCCATCTGTATAGATTGGCTTTAATTACTCATAACAAATATATGAAAACTTATGATTTAGTAAGTTCTTTATGATTTAAAATACAAACACGCGTGCCTGTCAACTACCAAGTTATTATTATTTTTCCAATCTAAATTCTGTACTTTCAGTTGACCCAAGGAAAACGTTCACACGGAGGTTAGAAGAAACTCTTAAAGGGCTCCCTAAAAGCTAACCTACAAACGACTAGCATCGACAGTGATTGTTGGGAAAATACTGCAGAAGACAGACCTAGGTGGAGAATAATAATACACAAAGGCACGCAAGAATTTGAAGCACAGTGCAGAGAATACGCCGTAGGAGGAGAAAGAGAAAGGAAAGACCATCGGGAGACGGTGACAGTTCCACTGCCAACGCCTTTCTCTGCCTTAGATGCCCCAGATTGTGTGGATCCAGGATTGGGCCCTTCAGCCATATGCGGATTCATAATCGTGAAGGACTGTCTTCCTCAGATACGAGGGACAGCCGATGATGATTTTTCTAGTGAAATATGTCAATTAAAGTTTACGTATAATAATTCCTTATAAAACGTGCCATATAAAACGTGTCACTCTATATAAATGAACTTAATGAAATCATGCCTAATTTTCAATGGTATGTATTAAAATGTTATAATGTATTAAGGTCCGAAATATGTCCTATCTTGTCTGGGGCACATCTTACGTGGAAACAAATATGAGAACTTCTAAAGTAAGGTTAACGAGCAAAATTAAATGACGATATGGTCCTAGGCGAAGGTAAACGTCTTGGCTGTCCAACATTAAAGACTAGACTGCATCAAGGAGCGTGGAGGAGTTATGACGCCCTTACAGAAGTGATTGCCAATATCGTGAAACCTGATATGACAGAAGAAGAAGAATTTGCGCTCTTCAATATTCGTAAAATCGTAAACAAAATACCATGTTTTTTGTTTTATTTTCGATCAAAGAAACACTTCGATTCAAATAACAAATGTATAGTAAAATATAAGCAGGAGAATTGTTTGTCGATTGAAGTTCGATTCAAAGGTAAAGGTTTGTTCTCACTATTCCCAGTGACGCGGCCACAAGCCGATCCGTTGTTTTAGGCCGCTGACAGTCATGTGCTCCGCAGCAATAACAAAACTACTGATGCTATCTGCACGATGGATATCCCCGGCCATAGGGATTGTCGGGCGATATAAAGCTATTGATCATCACACAATGTTGATTGCCAAACAAGGCGAGTCTGGGCAGGGCTGATACACGCCCTATGTGAATTTTCTTTAATTCTGTTCTTACACTCCTATGCACATTTTAATTAATGAGTTTTAATCGTATTTTTCCGTATTTCTATGCTTACTGTAATGTTCAAATAATTGCATTAATATACGGTGAGTTACAAACGCTCTGTATTAATACAATACACCCATTAATCTATTCTACTCAATCCAGATCGTAGAGTTTCCATTTAAACCATGTTACAGTTTTGTATTAGTACTTGAACGTGTAGCAGTGACTTTTCCTTATCAGTTCAAGGGAATCGTGTAATTTTAGTGAAATAGTAAATATAATGAAATCATGAAACAGAGATAATAGAAAAAGAGAAGAATCGGTCATGGGTAGGCGGCATATGGCAATCTGAAGAAGTTCTTTAATAGTAAGATTCCCCAGTGTCTGAAACGCAAAATGTATGATCAATGCGTACTTACAGTACTGACATATGGAGCAGAAACCCTAACCCTCTCCAAGTCGACCATAAGGAGACTCCGTGTAGCGCAGAGGAAACACGAAATAACCATGGTACACGTAAGACTCTCAGACCAAATAAGAAATACTGAAATACGTAGAAGATCGGGAGTAAGAGATGTCGTTACAAGGGTTTTAAGCTTGAATGGTCATTTGCGGGACATGTTGCCAGATTGGTAGACGATAGATGGACCAGAAGGGTGGTAGAGTGGAGACCCCGCGAAGACAAACAAAACAGAGGGAGACCCCCACACGATGGTCCGATGACATTGGAAGAATTGCTATCGATTGGATGCAAAAGGCACAAGACAGGGATACGTGGAGAAGTATGGGGGAGGCCTTTTAGAAGGATCTATGCCCAGCAGTGGACGACAACGGCTGTCTAAGTAAGAAAGTAAGTAGAAAAAGATGACGCATCAAATAATTTGATCAAAAATGATAACTCACGTTTTATGGTTATTAATACAAACAAAAGCACTTTAAGGGAGTCTCGTAGTATTTTAGTTATGGTGTGATGACCCTAACTAGTGGCCCGATGTGTTATCTCATATGATATCGCGACATTGTTCCCAGCAGACGGATCTGTCCAGCTAATATACCTTGTAAGACAGACCGACTCGGCACACGGACATATAGAAACACGAGTGGACAACAAAAGGCTCCGGAGAATGCCAAGTAAATGTGGCCTTCGAGACGAAAGGAGTGAGGAATGCATTCATACTAATAAATCGTGTGACCGGAAAATTGACACGTTTTTAAGAAGCTCCGTCTTTCAAAATGAGCTTGCGGCGAATGTGATTAAAAATAACTTATTATAATTATCCATACCGTTAAATAAAACTATGGCTTATACAGAAAAGTCTTACCCGTAGGGGGGAGGGAATAAAATTGGCAATGTATTAGATGGTTCTATAAATTGGGATCTAAAATATGTAAGTGTTTTAAAATTTTATGTACAACCGTTTTTTTTAATTTTATTGAAAAAAAATTAACTTAAAGCTAATTAGATACGTGTTGTTATTTGTAAAATAGTCACACATGCTCTCAAATAGTTCTAAAATAATCACAAATACTCTCAGATATCACAAATGCTCTCAAACGTACGTAAAATAGTCACAAATGCTATCAAAGCGGGTACCTAATATGTTAAGCTATGAAAACTGTGGTCATGACTGTTGATCTCGCAAACAGTGTTTATTTAAAGATACGAGTTTCTTAATATGTGGCTGTTCAATTAGTTTAAACCTTCTATTTCAATAATAGTAACTAACCAACTAACCATCACATAGTTTTTCCGAAGGGATGGACAGAGAGGATGAACTGCCACACTTCTCTATCCTGTCAAAACTCTCGAAGGTCTTCTATATTCATTCATCGTAACAAGCACGATTTTTTCGACATCGAATGTAGTCGCTTTTAATAATTGATTAATTTGGCAATGCCATGTTTTCCTCAACCGTTCTCGGCTTCTTTTTCATTTCACACTGCTCTTATACAACTTTCAACCATTCTTCTTTCATCCATTCTTTCCAAATGTCCAAACCATAATATATTTAATATAAATAATGAATAAGGATATGTCACTATTTATGGTAATGTCATCTTCTTAAGACTTTCCTCATTACGGCGCCCAATATATTTCATATCCTCAATCCCAACAAAGTCACTTCCAACAGGTACAGAAGCAAGCCTTTGAGCTGATGCTCCCGAAAGACAAGATCCTAGGTCTGGACCTAGAAGTAACATATGTTCGACATTGAAATAATTCATTTTATTTTGTAACAATACTTTTTGAGATTAAAATTGGTTGAAAAATATTTTATTTAAAAAAAAAATCAAAACAGTGCTAACGTATTGTTTTTAGAGTTTTCATTTTTTACATTGCGCATTCAATAAAGTTAACTCTCTACCGAACCCAGACAGACCATTGTTGTATGAACAATTCATATTGGCGAAGATCTCTGCGATTGGAACCGTAATGTTTTCAATATGGCCTGAATATCGCCATTGAAGTGTTGACCGTATGTTGAAACTGGTACACAAAAGAAAACATCTGATATAAACATACATATGGTAAATAAAAATATGTTAATATTAGATATTGAAATTTCTTGATTAAAGTTAATTTTTAATGATAATTTAAAAACCTATAATTCAAAACAAAATAAAACATTAAATAAACAATCGAAATGAATGAAAAATTATGTTTTCCAGAATTTTTATTATATTTTATTGAAATGACATGATTCGCCTACGTAAGGCATTACTAAATGTCCTTATGTATTTTTCATATCAACGTGAAATATGTCATTCCAATAAAATATAATAAAAACTGACAAAAAACAGATATTATTGTTAATATCAACTATTTAATACGGGATTTTACATTGTTTAGGCAACAATTAACATACTTGTAGTTTTACACTTCTGATTTGATATATACATTAATTTAAAAAAAAAACGGTACTTCGGTTATAAACATAACAAAAAATATTAACAAATTCATACATTAATACGGATGCATTATTAATAACATTTATATTACATTATTATCACTATTAAATATATTATTAACTGTTTTATTTAAAACACTATTATTATATTCTGAAAATGACTCGACAGCTTTTTTACCAACCGATGTCAGCATCATCAAGGGTTATAATCAACCAGATGATGCGAACATCTGTTGGCGAAACAGCGTCTCGACAATTTCATAAAAATAATATAATTATTTAAACATTATTTAACTTATGTTTATTATGTTTAAATACTAGAGATTGGTTTGTTGCAAAGTGCAATATTTTTGCTGGTTCTTGGGATGCCATTTGAGACTTTTTAATGTGATAGTTTCCCGTTGTTTTCCGACGACCTTCGTGGCTGAGTGATAAGTGTTACACTGCCAAATAAAGGTCCCGGGTTCGATTCCCGGGATGCCAGTGTGATTGTCACACTGTCTGGCGTAGAATACGCGTGACAATAAAATGGCGATAGATTAGCTACCTATCACATGTCATGAAAATCAATATGACAGCTATACCCTTTTCATGATATGGCTCGTACTGTAATGATGTAAAGAGCAATTCAAATTTAATTTATTATATGTTCGCCATACTTTGTGTTGTAGATGTTTTATTTGTATTTTTTTATATACTGTGTATATACAACACAAACTTTTTTTTAAATTACATATCAGACATGTTTCGGACAACCGATCTTTCTTAAGTGATACATATTATAAAGATACATATTTAAAATATAATAAAATTGCTTACAAATATAATCAGTTTTGACAGATCTGTCAAAACATTCAGTTTTGTAAACAATTTTATTATATTTTAAATATATATCTTTATAATATGTATCACTGAAGAAGGATCGGTTGTCCGAAACATATCTGATATGTAATTTTAATTTTTTTGAAGATAGTGTTGTATACTCGTATATAAAGTATATAAAAAAGAAAAAGACAAATTATTTTGTTAACTTCATATTTAATTTAATATATAATATACGAATAGTAAACATAATGATATTTATCCAAATGTTTCATGCTATCACACCGTGTTGAAGATTCGTTGAGACATTTGATTTATTGTACTGCATCCTCCCAAAGGTCTAAGCGGAGTCAAAAACAAAATAAATCTAAATTTTAGCCGAGATATTCCAATTAAAATTCCTCTGAGAACATTTTGGCGAGGACTGTCGGGCTGAGAGGGGGGCGGGAAACATGTTTGGTCCGTTCATCCTTTTGCATTATTTGATCATTGTGTAGCCAAAGGACACCGAAGAATGTGTGCGAGCGCTATTAATTTATCAATAGTATCATTCAATTATGCGGCCGTAGAGCGGCCGAAGGTGGGATATGTTCTTAATCGACTTGTCTTTTGTGTGGACATTTAATAAATTATTTGTCTGTGTTTCACAATAACGTAGAAAGGGGCTAATTTGAATAGAAAAAAAAATCTTATTTATTTTTCTTGAATGTTACCAATACTTGTAGACAAATACTGGATTTTACCCTATAAAAACTATATAAAAAATGTGAAGTGTTTCCCAGCATTGTAGCATATACAAATCTTCCAAAAATTTGTCAGACGTGGTGGTCGTAAAAAGCGCGGAATGGGGAATGTTGTTAATATAAAGCGATCTCTTAACCCAACCAATGACAGGTCATAAGTCCTGTAAACGCCTCGAACGCCATATTCTGTTTCCAAAAAACAATTTACATCTTCATCCCTATTGAGATACAATCAATTCTTATTTATTCTATATTCGTCTTCATTTCATGTTGTGAATTCATATTAGAATAAATATAATTACACTTGTTATTACATGTTCGAAATGTTCCCGTTACATCTCCCCTCTCCTCAATCCCAATTATATCCCTTCCACCTTTATACTTAACTCCACGCCCTTTTAGTATACAAGTAACCACTTTTATTTTATTGTTAAAATTGTGAAAATTGATAAAGGTTTTGTTATAACCGAAACATGTCTGTGTTAAGTGAAATAAAGTGTTGTAATACCAAGAGCATAGAAGTGAGATCGCTTATGAATTGAAAGACATAAGTCGTATTGACGATTTCGTGGCAGAGCGGTAATGGCTATGACTGCTGCACCGAAGGTCCCGGGTTCAATTCCCGACAATGGCAGTGTGATTGCTACACTGCCTTTTGTCTGTTGTAGAATTCACGTGACAATAAAATGGCGATAGATTGTGTGATGCCTATCACATGGCTATTGGTAAAAAGTAGTATTTAATAATTGGGTTCAAATAACCTGATATATACTAATGTAGAAAGCAACGGGAAACTACCACATTCAGATTTAAAAATTGATTGATTTGGTGTTGCTATTTTTTCCTCGGTTTTCTTCGACTCTTTATTCTATATTAACCATTATTTCTCCATTTATGCTTTCCGTAGGTCCAAATCAAAGACACGATACTTTCATAATTTTGTTTATAATACTTTCTTCCGATTTACAATTTATTCCAGATTTTAACATTTGAAATTGTGTCACATTTAATTTAAAATGTATTATGATTATGACTTAAACCGAAATTTCACTGTGTTTATTTACTATTATTTATCAAAAAAGTAATAATATTTCAACCAAAGATGTCCAAAACATATGTTGTATTATAGATATTTCTATCATTTGGACAGTTTTTGTTGAATAAGTTGGCGTTAACCATCGTTTCATACATAATTATTTATGTTAAAAGAATATCATAAAATTCAAATTTGTATGGAATTAGAAAATAATTAAGCTCGGTTCACACTCGAGTCACAAATACATTCTCCGAGCGAACAAGCGACGATCCGGTCACACCTATCGCAGGACAATAAAGTTAACAAACCATAAACGGACGTCATTCCACATATGGCTTCGCTGTTATTTACTACATATTAACTTTTAAAATATTTGCTGAGCTATGTGGGAAATAAATGAAAAAAAAAATACTACATTTTTGGTTTATTTACTTCTATGTTTACGATTTAGTATTTTTTTTTAAAGAACCCAATTGGGTTATATGGATACATTTTTAGATCTTACTTTTAATTATGAATTGTTTCAGATATTTTTTAAATTGAGTTGTTGTGAGACTCCTTATGTCTTTTGGTAGTTCATTGTAAAGTTTCAGTCCATTGATCAATATTCTTGATTGTCCTGTCTTAGTTCGTGCATTCGGTAAGTGATATCTGTCACAGTTCCTGGTCCAGTGTCTGTGTATGTCTGAATTTTCAATTAATTTGTAGCTGCTGTCTGTTGTCTCTTCCATGGTCACTCTGTGTACAATTTTTAAGGTCTCAACTTTGGTCCGGTCTAATATGTCAATTTGTTTTGTTTGTCTGTATACTTGCATGGTTGTTACAATGTTCTAAGCTAATTTTATTATTTTATTTTGTTGTCTTTGGAGTCTGGAGATGTTCTTTTGGTTTCCTGTCCCCCAGAAGGGAATCATGTATGTCAGTCGGCTTTTAACATACGCTTCGTACATCATAACTTTTTCTTTTCTTGGTATGTAATTTTGTATTTTGTAGAAGAGGGAGTATAGCGATGCTAACTTGTCTGTTAGGTTGTCTATGTATTTTGTCCATTTTAGTTGTCTGTCCATTGTTAGTCCTAGGTACTTTACATAGTCGAGTTCGGTTATTGCGTCATTTTTTTATTTTTATGCACAAGTTATGGTTTTTCTTGCGTGTTTCAAAGTGTATAATGTTACATTTTTTTACATTTAAGGTCAGGAAGTTGTTGCTTGGAAAAAAAGTGAATATAAATAAATTATATTAAGGGACTAGAAGTAACGTTTAGAGTTAGTTGTTTATAATATCTTCTTTGTTTTTAATTGCCTTTTTGATTTCCAAAATTTCTAAATTATTTAAAGTTAAATTTACAAATTAAAGTTAAATTTGCAAATTCCGAAAAGTTATTATTAGATAAGACTTAAGATAATACTTAATATGGTTATCTAATAATACTTCTGACTTCGACTTTTACATATAATCTAGTCTTATTTATCGGATTTCCAACTTACTTTTTTTATCGAAATTTTTTAATACATTACCATATTTAATAACCATTAAGCAATTTTCCGGAAGGATGTTCTATCCAAACATATTCAAGGAGTAACACGTAAGTTCGGCTATTTTCTAGTTTTTAACATGCCGATATTTTATTCAATTTAACCGCCCTACCTTCAAGCAATTTTCCGAGAAACGTGCAAAAAAGCGGGTTTTTTATTAATGAAACTTAATTATATATTAATTTTATTTTTTTAAATTACGAAACGTCAAATACTCGGCGGCACACTTCACCTGCCCCTTGTAAAACTATCTTATTTATGAAGACTTGTACTCAAATGTTGTTGGCACACGCGCGTATCCCTAACAGTTTGTACATTTTAGGTACGAGGGCGGTTTGATAAGCCAGTGACTTTTTGAATTTCTCGCGCAGTAACTTTAAATGCAACACTGATCCCGTCAACTACCATCTATGAATAGACTACCGTACAATTTTGAGAAGACTGCGTCATTTTGTTTGTAGTTGATATCCATTGAAAGCAAACAATCTCGTGAATTGTAACGAAAATGTATAAAAAGTGAATTTCATGTGCTGATTAAGCATTATTTTTTGCGTAAAAAAACCATCAGCGAAACCAAGGAAAGGCTTGATAAATACTGGAGGGACTCTGCACCATCAATTTCAATGGTTAAGAAGTGGTCTACTGAGTTCCATTGTGGTCGTACCAGCACAAGTGACACCGAACGTTCAGGTCACCCAAAATAGGTCGTCACTTCAAATACCTGGTTAATTATGTGGTGATGTTTAATTTCGATTACTGATAATGACCGTAAATGGGTCGCTAACACAATAATACTCGTATTATCATAAGTTTACACTTTAGGGCAGAGAAGTGCTAATGAAAAAGTCGTGCTGTCGTAGTTTGTGAAATGTTAACGAAGATTGTTAATGAATAATGGAGGAATTTAATTCGTCAGCTTCGGTCGGGGGGCAGAGGTCGCCGGCGACTCTAATTCCCAGCTATCGTCGCATCAATTGAGAGTTTCTCTGGAATGATCGTAGAGAACGAGAGGCTGGGACCGGGACCGCGGACGGGTCATTAGAGTTTCACGAGAATAATGGGACGCCCACTGCTTCCAAGATTATTACGTTATCATAAAAAATTTCCTAATTAACATTAACAAAGATCAACGAGTGAGAGTTTGCGAGCATTACAAATAATATGCGCTGAGCAGTTGGCAGATGGCAGGTGGCAGTGCACAATGGTATTCTTGTGCCGACCCGTATGCATCGAAATGAAACATGGAACTGGTAAAAGAAGGATGAAAGTCAAATAAATGTAGTAGAAATTATATCTCTTGAACGAATGTAGATATGATTAAATATGAGTGTCGAATGAATATATAAGAAGTGAATGCAGTGCAAATCAAAGTGTTATGAAAGAAAATAATGAAAGTAAAATTAAGATGGTTTGGACACATGGGAAGAATGAACTTTTATTATTATTATTATTATTATTATTATTTTGTTGAATCGCTCTTTACATCATGACAGCATGAGCCAAATCGATGTAAAGGGTATTTATAGATATCATAGTGATTCTCGTGACATGAAATGACACGTGAATTCAACACCAGACCAAAGACAGGGTGGCAATCACATTGCCCTCGCCGGAAATCGAACCCGGAACCTTCGGGTTCGGAATGTAGAAAGTATGGTAAAAAAATAATATGATAACGTTGTAAATGGACCAAGAAATATAGGAAGACCGAGGAAAACATAACACACTCAAATCAATCAAATATATTAATAGTTAGCCACGTGAAAAGTATGTCAAAATAGGACAATGTGGCGGTGCATTATTTCTGCATACCCCTTTGGAGACGCGGTGTGATTGTTTAGTTAATTATACAAAATCGCCAAATAAAAGTAACCATATCAAAAACTTACATAACCTAACAATATTATCCAAAACAATCTAGTGAGATATAATTTCATAAGAAATTTAATTTGATTGTAGGTATCGTAATTAAATACAAATTCTTTACCTCCATACAATTTATAAGAAAGGAGCATTCTAGTATAATATAACTATCCCATTTCTTCCCGTATCAAAAGGCACAAAAGACAGAGAAGGAACTCGACCGGTGGTCTCGCGTCTCGCTCATTCCCGCACGTCCCCTATGACCGTGTGCGAGCAGTGCCTGAATCAAATGATCAAAGAGATGGGTTCCCGCGCATTCTGGTCCCCGTTACTGTACAACGAATCGGTTATTTTTTTAATACATTTTTTACGCTTTTTTCTATTGTGATAAATTAACAGGTAGAAAAGGGGATGTTAGCGAGACTTGGAGGGTCCGAGCCGTGCCCGTAACCTTACAGTAACCTTATTATTTTGATTGTGAAAAGGCTAAATGGATCATCACAAAAAAAAAAATGCGAGACTTAATCAAATAAATATTTCTCATATAATAATGCCCTAGAAATACTCTTATAATTAATACGAATGAAAACGTCTATTTACTATACATTTTATTATATTTAAATGGTTATGACATGTTTCGCATTGCTAGGGCATTATCAATTAATTTGAGCCTAGATTAAAGCCTGGACACGACCTGATTTATTCTTCATAATAATGATCTAGTTTTTGCTCATATGGGAGATTGTATGATAAATTCTAATACCACTTAAAAAATTTGTGTTAGTATTTAAAAAATAATATAAATATTATATAATAATAAAATTAAAAAACATGTCATTCACACAAAATATAAAGAAACTTATAGAAAACAGACGTTTTCAATCGAATAATTTTTTTGATATAGAGTTTTTGCATCACTTTGCATCATTTTTGCACCTTATCATGATAACATTAATATATTTAAAAAATTGAGCAGGTATTATCAAACAGTATCTAAAAATAAATAATGAGCTCTGAACTATGTATTTTGCTCACTGCCAACTATAAACGCTAAAGAAAAATATAATGAATGTTTGAAAATATAGTTCAAGTAGTTATTTTAATATCTTAATACAATATTTACAAATTCATTCCTAGTAATGAAAATAAAATAAACAAGTTATATTCTCATTACTTAAAAAGAAGTTATGTGAAAGTAAATATGTACTATACATAAAAATCATATTTATTATTTATTAGTTACAAAAATATTTTATACAAAACTATCAATTTAACAGCAAATTATCGAATGGTGAAATTTGAATTATAACGTTTATTTTTGCTTTTAATATACGTGAAAGAGTATTGTATAATTTCATACATTTGTGAAATGTCTATTGGATTAGACAAAATAATTAAAACGTACATTCAAAACAAAAGTCTGAACGAGCCTATTTTTTTGCTTAATGGTTGGAGCAATATCGGCGTAGATGGGACCATAATGTTTGTTAACTTTTTTTATTCCATTATTATTACTTTTTTAACTCTTTTAAATATTCTATGTATTTATGTTTGTGATAGCATTATTTTTTTAATGTTTCTATGTGTTTTTATACATGTATTATAATCGATGTTTGTTACCCTAAATAAATAAAATAAAATAAAAATATATTTCGGTGGTTGGTCCGTATTTCCTTTTCACTGTCGATTTCATTAAAGACAATCTCATTATAAAAAGTCCCGATCCGGTAGTAAACTAATTTAATTATTTGGGTGAAACAATCGTGGAGGAATAAAAGTGTAGTGGAAACCATATAATAGGGTGAAAACCTGTTGTTCTTTTTATAAATGTCTTCAGCTGGAGAACATAAATAATATAATGTACTTAATATATAAACTCACTACGGACGAATTTAATAAGGCACTCTGCACTGGTGACTTTCATATTAATTACTAGAAGATTTTGTATGGAAAAAATATACCAACTTAATTTTAATGTCTTTTAAAAACAAGTGTACAAAAAAAAACATAATTTTATAGTAATATTTAAAAAAATCACTTTATTGAAGGTTGACCTTCGTAGCAGAGTGGTAAGAGCTCTGACAGTCATGCCGAAGGTCCCGTGTTCGATTCCCGGCGATGTGATTGTCACACTGACATTGGTCTGGTGTGGAATTCACATGACAATAAAATGGCGATAGATTTGCTACATAAATCATGAAAATCAAAACAAAACAAAAAACTAACTAACCATCAAGCCGTCTCCCGAAGGGGTAGGCAGAAATAATGGACTGCCACACTTTTCTTTCCTGACATATTTCTCTCGCTTCCTCAACATTCATACATCGTGTCATGCACGCGCGTCGATTTTTCTGACTCCTCACATGGCCGACATTCAATATTTGATTTATTTGATCGTGCCACATTTTCCTTGGTCTTCCTCTATTTCTGGTACCATTTACATCATTAACATATAATTTTTTTACCATTCTTTCTTCATTCATTCTTTCCATATGTCCAAACCATCTAATGATCCTTTCATTATTTTGTTCATGACACCATCATTCGCACCGCATTCACTTCTTATATTTTCATTCGGCACTCTATCATACACAGAGTATCCACACATTCTTCTAAGAGATCTCATTTTAACTGCATTTATTCTACTTTCATCCTTATTTTGCCAGTTCCATGCTTCGCTTCCATACATAAGGGTCGGTAGAAGAACACCATTGTGCACTGCCATTCTAGCTTTTTTTTGATAGGTTTTTGTTTGCGATGACAACTTTAAGTGCACCATTCACTTTGTTGCCTGCCCCAACCCTTCTTTCAATATCCCTCTCCACTCGCCCATCTCTTGTAAACATACTACCTAAATACACGAACTCAACTACTTGCTCCAAATTTTCACCATTCACGCTAATGTTATGTTATGTTATGAAAATCAATGATAGCTAAAAATAAATTGTTTACAGTAATTGGGTTCAAACGACCTGTTGTGTATAAAAAAAAGATTAAGGTGTTAACAATATGGATTTCAATTTGAAATTTGGAATAGAATTATTAGCACAGATTAATCCACCGTCATTTATTAAATATTTTTAAAGAATAAAAATATTGAACACATCATGTTTCGGAGGTGACCTCCATCCTCGGGAGGATAGAGGGGGTCACCTCCACTCAAAAAGTAGTTCAACTGAAATATGTCATTATTTTTATTCAGATTTGTATACGCATATTTCGTGTTAAATTTAACCTGTAAAAAAAGCTAAATATCTGACGTTATATTTAGGAATCTAGCGTATTAAAAAACGATAAATCAAAATGTAATAAGTTTATATTTAAATATGTAAAACATCTTAAATATTAATGAGCCTATTGTAAAAAATCTATAAAACAATTTGCCGAACCCACTTATTGATGTCATTTGGAAATATCAATACGGAAGACATGATTTATGTCCAATTCCAAAATGCAGAACGTAAAATCGAAATAAAATTTAACCGTAAAATCAGACTGTCGGACGTAATTTATTAACGCGCTCGGAGACATTAGCATTGTCGCTTTCTAGTTTTCAAACAATTTGATAAATCTTGTTTATAGCGAAAAAAACTAATGACTGAATCCAAAGCAGAAATAAAAATTATCTGTGTCAGTTCCGCTTTATTAGATCAGACTCTAAATAGTCACTTGTCTGGGCCAGACAACCTGTCCTTGAGAAATTGTATAAATCTATGACATTTAGTTTTCAATGTTGAGTTGTTCCTATTGTTCAGAAACATAACGATTTATTTTATGGTTCTATCCAGACAAGTCTGTAGGTAAAGTAAAATATTTCATTTTCTACCCACTATATTAATATTATTATTTTATAAGGCAGATTTTATTTTATTATTTTTATTCTACCGACCCTTATGTATGGAAGCGAAGCATGGAACTGGCAAAAGAAGGATGATAGTAGAACATATGCAGTAGAAATGAGATCTCTTAGACGAATGTGT
The DNA here is from genome assembly GCA_022606425.2 of Lepidostoma basale. NCBI lineage: Eukaryota > Metazoa > Arthropoda > Insecta > Trichoptera > Lepidostomatidae > Lepidostoma > Lepidostoma basale. Next base: position 412,239 of record JAHDVF020001352.1, read on the forward strand.
GGATACTCTGTGTATGATAGAGTGTCGAATGAAAATATAAAAAGTGAATGCGGTGCGAATGATGGTGTTATGAACAAAATAATGAAAGGATCATTAAGATGGTTTGGACATATGGAAATAATGAATATAGAAAGAATAGTACAAAAATTATATGTTCACGATGTAAATGGAACCAGAAATAGAGAAAGTCTATTCTTTCTACCTTTAGTGTACTTAGTTAAAACAAACTTCTAAAAATGTAGTTCTTTCACATAGAAAGATTGAGTGAAGACAGAATGGTGAAGAAGGTATATGTAACTGACGTGAACGGAGCTAGAAATAGAGGAAGACCGAGTACAACGTGGCACGATCAAATTAATCAAATATTAAATATCGGTCACGTTAGGAGTCGGAGAAATCGACGTGCGTGCATGACAAGATGTATGAATGTAGAGGAACGAGAGAAGTATGTCAGGACAGAAGAGTGTGGGGTTCCATTATTTATGCCTACCCCTTCGGTGAGACGGCGTGATGGTTATTTAGTCAGTTAAATGGTTGTTCTGCAGATAATTGGAAATTTTGATCAACTTTGACTAATGATTTTGCCGACCGCTGCACCAGACACCAGGAATGCTTGCTTTGAGCAGTATGTAGTTACCATGCCATTATAGACGGAAAATACTTTGTACTGCCATGTTAATAAAATAAATGTATAAATGTGCTCTTTGCTACACGAGCATGAATGCTGATAATATCACTTAAAGAAATCAGATAGTTACATCTCAATCAAATTTTATTGCATCCAGAATCAGCCCTTAACACGGCATTTAATAGCAGTCCTTGATACACCAGCAGCCTCTATGTGAATGCGGTAGATATTCGAGAAGAGCAAACGAGTTTAAAAGAGAATTTCATTAGTTCTACCGTTTAATGGGAACATTAAATATATATTACTCGTAAATATAAAGCTATATATAAACGTTATTTACTCACGCAGTGTAATAAGCTTAAGCTCTTAAGATTCAGATGAATGTAAGAATAATCATAACTTAATAGTTTAATGTTGTTATAACAATTATTTTCTAGAATTTAAATAGCAATGCTGTTTATATTCCACTTTAATGTAATAAATATTTTTATTAAATAAAAATATCAACCACGACATGTTTCGGAGGTTACCTTCATCCTCATAAATATATTACTAAACTCTAAACAAAGAAAGACTTATTATATAAAGAAACATTAGATAAAATATTTTGACAAATCTTTAAAAGTTCAACGACGTTGATATTTTTATTTTAAAAAAATATTTAATAAATTAATGTGGAATATCAAATGTTTTTTATTTTTTTATTCAAAGGTTATAAAAATGGAATTCCCCAGAGTTAACGCCTTAACCTTCAATAAAATATCTGTAAATTTCACTACATAAAACAATAAATATGTACCTATTTATTATAAACATGAATTATTGTAAAATTACTGTTTTTGTAATGAAATGAACTTTTCAAAAACAGCTATAATTTTTTTTTTATATTTGAAAGCTTATAGAGTTATACTATTTAGCTGATTCGATTCGATATAAATATCATGCATTTTATATTTTTTTAGTAAATGCATAATAATAATTTCTGAATAATTTCTTTATGAAATAACTTTATATGGTTGTTAAATCTATTTTTATTTTACAACTAAAATTACAATATGTAAAAACAATGAATAATAAATATTGATTAAAATACCGTCGGATGTATTAATGAAACACAATGGACCATTCATAACCTGACCGTTCATGAAACCGAAAGAATGAAATATAGTAGGAATTTAAATTGTCTGTACATATTGAGTAGAAACGTAATTGATTGAATGAACTGCTCGCTAATGTAAATCTTTTAACAGAAGCAAAGCATAATTTTGTTAAAATGTAACAGAATTTCAAAATGATTAGTGAGAAAGTTGTGCGATGGGGAAGACCGAGAAGACGTTACTCTGGAGATCATGTAGAGACAGCGTGATAAGTAAAGCGGCATATAAAATACAAACAGGCATTCGATCTTCAAGAAGACAAGCCAAAAGTTGACGAGGCAGTTAGACATCTACATCCCAGAAACGCACTCCTAAATAAATCAGATGAAAATGTGAATATATCAAAAAATACGGTACAAATAATTCAATCGGAAATAATTGACCGCCACACTGTTCTTTCCTGACATACTTCTCTCGATTCCTTCGATTCAATATTCATACATCGTGCCATGCAGGCTCGACGATTAATCCGTCTCCTCACGTGTTAGACATTTAATATTTGTTTGATCTGATCATATCATGTTTTCCTCGACCTTCGTCTATTTTTTGCTCCATTGACATCGTTAACGTACACATTCTTTATCATATTTTGAACGTGTCAAAATCATCTAAATTAATTTTTCAATATTGTGGTCATAACGCACGTCGATTTCTCCGACTCCTCGCGTGGACAACATTATATATTTATTGATTAATTAATAGTGATAATTATAGATGGGCCAAATTGTGAAAGAAGCGGAAATGGCCAATTGACTTTAATTTAAGAGCAGGTGTAACATTTATTAAAAAATGAGGAGTGTTTCGCAGTGTGCTTGCCCATATAAAACGGAAGCGTAATTGTTGGCTAGCGATTCAATTTTAAATGTAGAAATATGCACTGTTTGTATAATCTCGAAAGCATAATTAAAACGCTTTAAATAGTTACATCCGTGGAACATGATAATTAACCGGATTGTGATGTTCGTTGCATAACGCGTTATCATATTATATAAATGGCAATAACATTAGCTTTTGTATTATAAAAATATATATATTTGAAATCACATGGTAGAAGTATATTGAAAACAATTACAATAGAACATAGAAGGAGTACCCATCGCTTACCCGAGGCTGTTATAGGGCGCAGCGGCGCTTTCGTCAGCCTTGCTCATTCACTTCCTAGGCCCGTCCTCGTCCAGGGGCACATTTAAGCTTCTCTTTCTTATTTTTTCCCCTTCTATGCCCCGCACTTACAAACACAATCACGTGGTATATATAAACAATAAAATCATCATTTTGTCTCTAAGGGAATATAAAAGTAAAAATCTTAAAATTAATAGGGTAAGAAGGCGGGACACAATTGGGGGGTGGAATATAGTAAATGTTGGGTTTAGGGAAAAAACAGTAGAGTTAGTAGACAGGGGAAGAAGTGTTGTATTTGAGTAGGATATACATGAAAAACTAGAAATCGTTTAATTATATCTTTAAATTCTATATAAACGGATAACTCCACGCCCCACCTGTGGGGCAGAAATAGAATTAAAATAAAATAAAATCTTTACAAAATCTTTTTTAAATTATAATAATATTTTATTAAAATCTACTAATGTTCGTGTCTTCGCCGGTTTCGGAAGCTCGCTATCTATCATCTTCTGATCTGTCAAAACTGGTCGAAGATACAAATATTAGTAGATTTTAAATAAATATACATTTTAAACAGATTTTTTTTAAATATATTTTCATTATTAACATTTCTCCCTTATTTCGTCATTCGGTATTTTATCATATATCGTTTTCCCGCACATTCTTCTCAGTAATCTCATTTCTACTGAAACATAAAAATATAAAAAATAAGCTATTGCTTAACTATAACTTATTTTACGTAAGTACAATCAAATTAATAAAATATTTGAAGTCAATTTAGGAATTGGTTGTTTTAAAAGTTTTAATTTTTGAAGCGCTGCGAATTCGAAGCAAATAATGATGCGATTCGCGTAGAAGTGGCAATGGAATTACATAATCGTATTCAATGTCAATGTCAGTACTCGGGATCATCATTTCGCTCGGAGGCGTTGAACTCCATTCAATCAGCGCGGCTTGTAACTTGATTATATCCCCCGACTATCGAAAACGTAGCACGAAATGCAAAGTTCACGCAAAACGTCAATTGTAATGGGTAAGCATGTCACTTTGAATTGAACTGTAAACGGACTAAAATAATAGAAATCTTATGTACTTAGGAATAAGTGACAAAACTTATTTTAAACATTGCAGTAATCTTTATTGTTTTCATAAATACAGATCTTGTTTGTATTTTTCAAAAATCTACATTTTAATTATTATTAATAACCCTCATTATTAATTTGATACAGTCGTTAAAAAAAAGTAAATACCTATGGTATATATTAAGATTATAAATGCACTATTATTTTGAGACTTTTAAGAAAATAAATAAAAACGAAAAAATAAATAAACAGAATTCCTATAACGATTTAATTCGAAATTCCTATCTCAAAAAATGATCCAAGAGTTAATGATATATATTTACCTATGTAAGCGTATGTTTTCTAGAAGTTTTGTTATATTTTATGGTAGTGACTTGTTTTGACTTGCTAGGAAATTATCAAATGTAGCAAGGCAAAATATGTATATCATATTTGTGTATATTAAATTATCCAAATTGAATACTTTATTTGTAATATATTCGAGTTTTATATAACCGAACAAAAGTCGAACGAGTCGACCTTTGTGGCAGAGTGGTAAGAGCTCTGACTTCCATACCGAAGGTCCCGGGTTCGATTCCCGGCGATGGCAGTGTGATTGTCACACTGTCTTTGGTCTGGTGTAGAATTCACGTGACAATAAAATGACGATGGATTGGCTACCTATCACATGTCATAAGAATCAATATAATAGCTAAAATAATTTGTGTACAATAAGTAATTGGCGAGGTAGTCATCTGCCAATCGATCCCTCGACTATTCCCTCCAACACATTATGCAGGAAACATTCGTGTCGTTCAAAAATCATTTAGGAATATCAAAACACAAACTTAAAAACTAAAACATCTTATATAATCGGAATTTTTACATCGTCATTTAAATAGTAATAAATAAATGAATTAAATAGTCCATTGTTTTTGCCGAAACACTATGATATTTTAACATTTTATAACTGTTAATTCAAAAACTTGTTTTATATCACTAAGTTGATATATTTATATGTGATACAAAACAAAGTTTTTGAATTAACAGTTATAAATAAATAAATGGTGTAATAACGAATTCATTATATTTAAATCGACACGGTATCGCACTCACAGACTTGTGAAAACGAAATATATAAAAAGCATTTTAGTAATATAATTCATCGAATAAAAATCTCACCCATCGCCCACGCTTCTCTTTCGCATCCCTCTGTTTGCCAAAGTTTATGAAAACAAACATTGTCTGCATACGAAAAAAATTCCCGGTCGTTGATTTGATGCAAATTTTCACACGCCCATTAGCGCTCGAATTTCAAAAATAGTCTCCATTGTTCAGGGACCGTCGGCGGTGACGTCACGGCGCAGACGATTCCCATAGACCGCGGGAGGCCCAATTAGCCGGTGAGCTCACTACGGGATAAGTGTCACTAATACCGGAGGACTTCCATGCTCCTGCTGTTCAAACAAACCCGAAGTGAAACTGAAATGCATCATGCACGTGAAGTTTCTTCATACGTTATATTAAAACCGACGTTTATTGACTAACAATAAGGTGCCGAGTATAAAAAAAAAAAAAATGAGTTTTTGAGTACAACTGGTGGGAGTTAAGCATGGAACTGGGAGAAGTTTAAAAAATAACATTTTCAGAAAAATTATAAGTTTAGAAAAATTATTTCATTCAGGTTATTATTTTAACTTTATTCTTAGTTTTGGCATATTTGTATTTTTTCGCGAAAAACCCATAACCCAAATTTTTGTATAAGTCTCAGTATACCAATAACGCGCTATTCTTATAACTACTGTAGTTTTCAAATATTTTATTATCAAATTTTTTTTAAATAATATATAATAATTTATATTTTTAGGAGAAGGCGTGATGGTTAGTTAGTTAGTTAGTTAGTCAGTTATATTTTAGGGGTTTTTCACACACCCCTAGGGGTGCGGGAACCCCAGGTTAAGAATAGACGTATGTGCGATAAAATGATATACGACAGAATTTCAAATGCTGTTATAAGGAAGGAATGTAGAAGAAAGTATTATGAAAAAAAAAAAAAAAGGATCACTGCGTTGGTTTGATTTTTGTTTATAAAATTAAGAGTAATATGGTGCCTGCATATCTAACAAAAATATAGCATATAGTTATGAAATACATTACTATTTGACGAGAGGTCGTGATAGATTCCGACTCCGGGGACCCAGACTTGAAAGTACAGAGAAAGGTGTTCTTTATGGAGGATTTAAATTATATAAAGAATTGTCAAATGAGATAAGAGATGACGGTTTTCTTGCGATCTTTCGTCAAAAATGCTTTCAATATGTTCTAAGTACCGATATTTAATGTTTTTGTTGCTTTTCTCATTTGCGATTTTTATGTTATTAATTGTTTATAAAATATTGTTTTATAAGTTGTAAAATGTTCCTGTAATTTTTTATAACTTTATTAAATAATTGAATAAAAATAAAATAGATAAGAAAAGAATGGTTAAGAAACTATACGTTCACGATGTGAATAGAATAAGAAGTTGTGGGAGACTGAAGAAAATTGTTATGGTCAATTAACCAAATTTAAAAGGTCGGCCATGTTACAAGTCGGAAGAATCGGCGTATGTGTATTACTCGTTGTATAAATGTGAAGGAAGCTAGAGAAGTGCGTTAGGATCAAGTAGTTTGGCGGTCGATTCTCTCTGTCTACACATCCGGAGAAATGGCGTGATGGTTTGTTGTTGTTGTTGGTGTTAAACGTAATATAATAACTGTGCAAAGGTACAAATTGATTTATTAATATAAAGTAGTTCAAACTTCACCCTAAATATGCCACCCGTGCTACATGACATACGAGTATCGTCGCCCAAGAGCAATAGTGAGATAAACCAGTAGGTACCATCTTGACAATATAATAAGCCGTAATGTTCCTTTGGTATTGTTTATGGTTTGACTTGGTGGAAGCCTTGCACTTATTTGAGTCTCCTAGGGCCTAGGAGACTCAAATAAGTGCAAGGCATCCACCAAGTCAAACCAAAAACAATATCAAAGGAACATTACGGCTTGTTATATTGTCAAGATGGCATTGGTTTATCTCACTATTGCTCTGGGGCGACGATATGTTACAATAAACGTTTTTTTTCTAATTTTCTTTGTGCCTACAGATATTAATTTACAATTCAAAAGTAAGCGAACTATTATAAGAAGAAATTCAGCGTTTATAATTTTGTTTATATGAAATTTATTATGTATTTTGATTAATTCCGCACATAAAGTGTATATAAACAAACAGAATAGATGTTATGTCTATTTTTATAATACTAATGCATTATAACTCAAAGGTGTGCCGTTATATCTTGAAAACGTTAAAATTTATTTAACAGCTAAATAAGACAGTCACAAATTAGACAGAAGCATTGGGTTTCAGATAACGTGTTTTATTTTAGATGATAAATTGAGATGCTAATCGGGAGAGGCTAGCGGCAGGTGATGCTGGTAAGAACAAAACACGATAAGAACAAACACAATGCTGATATATTAGTACTATAAATATTAGCTTACAATTATTTTCTCAAACGTTGAATCTAGTTTGACTGGGTTGCTGTCACTGGACAACATTATAAAATTGTAACAAATTAAAAATCATTTTTACTTAATCCGTTTTACAGTCATGAAAATAATTTATCAAAATAATTGGACATATAATACGCAGTAAGTTTTTATATAAACTGACAATAATATTATTTATATTTTTCTTTTTTTATATATACTTTGTAAACAACACTCACTTTTTAACAAATCAAAATTAAATAAACATGTTTCGGACTACCCAACCCTTCCTCAGTGATATTAGGGTAAGGTAAGGTATAAAGGTAATTTGGCAGTACTTTCTGAAACACAATCGTATTGAATAACCTATCGCTATGTAAGCTTCGGAAACTCACCAATAGATGACAAAATATCTAGAATTAGACGAATAAACTTCAAAACACAGTTATCGCTGGTACAAAACATTGATGTGCGAGTCATGTTAAAACATATACTGCCAAATTGCCTTACTATATAGATATTAAAAATATTATAAAACTGTTTACAAATATGTCCAAAACGTCCCAAAATAAATATTAATAACATCAGTCAAAACTGACCATATTTGTAAACAATTTTATAATATTTTAAATATAAGATCACTGAGGAAAGGCTGGGTAGTCCGAAACATGTTTATTTAATTTTAATTTGTTTAAAAAGTGAGTGTTGTATACAAAGTATATAAATATATAAATAAATTAAAACATCTACAATACAAAGTATGGCGAACATAGAAGATAAATATTATTTATTAATTACTGTAGCATATGTATAGTTTCTTTAGAAATGATATAGAACGCCGTATTAAATATTTGATATTAACCTTTCCGTGCAACCGTGAGGCACTGAAATGCCGAGTCAGATAGCATATGGCCCCATTCGTGGGGCGCAAAGATTATTTCTAGAATATTTCTAGATTACGTCAGGATTTTTTTTTACATGTTTTAAAAATTTAACAAACGATTTTTAAAATGTAATTAATATCTTACTACTCAAAAAGATAATGGAAACGTCTTTTTTCGAGTAGTTTTATTATATTTTTATGAGAATGACTTGAATGTGGAAGAACTATTTCAGATAGTGAGGAAAGGGAAGGTTACGGGACAGTGATTGCTAACGTCTAGGGAATCTGACATTGCACACAAAGAATAAGATATTGTATTGGCAAAAAAACGGTTTCAAGATTTTTTCTGAAACACAGCTCAGAGACGACGCCGCAAAGAGGAGAATGTGGCGTTTCCACTGCCAACGTCTTCCTTTACTCTGGATTTCCTATAATGTGTGGGTTCAAGATTGGACTCTATAATCACATGAGGACCCATATCCGCGAATGACAGTCTTCTTCGTATACGAGGGATAGCCGATGATAAGTTTTAATCACTTTCTTTAAGAACGTGTGCTAAGGAGTTCATAACTGATCTGAAATGTTACTAAGCATTTTCGATAGGCTTTCGGAGGGATTCAAAAGCATGTCATCGAATGGCTCACGGCTCCAGGTTTACACCACGACACTCGGACAAGACTTGTGACGCTGTGAATTATTCATACGCGGCATTACCGTGGCACTGAATATAAATCGACATATTATGTCAAAATAACGTGTGGCACCAAAATAAACAAAAAATAAATTACCACTGATGCGAAAATTACTACCACTTAATAGGCGATCGGCTGCAAAACAGCCACAAGATGCTAAGAGGTGAAAATGTGCATTCAAATTTATATGTATTTTTAAATTAACACGTTTCTTATTAAGATTGCTTAAATGCAAATTCATAGTACCTATATCAAAATATGAATGATGCAATTATTTATAATATATTTATTATAGTACTGGATTTTTTTTTCTCTAATCATTTTCGTCATCTAAGCGTAAATTAAAGCCACCTTAAAGATGGACTGAAGTTATTGCCCGAATAGCTGGAATGATCAGGATGCAGAAGACTTAGACAAGTGGAGGTAAATGGAACCAGCAGTGGAGGTAAGAAGACTGAAGAGAAGAAGCATACACTAAGTGTAATGACAATGCAATCTAGAACGTTCTTCTGCACTGCTCGATGTTCGTTAGCGATAGATGGAAGCTGAAGAAAGAGACCCAGAAGAGGGTGGTCCCCATCGACGGCTTTCCGGCTATCATCAAGAATCAAAACTTGCGACTGACATTCCAGGAGATGGCTACCAGCCTAATTAATAAATTAAGGACCTTAAGTAAATTAAATATTTGTCTATATAACCACATAGTCTTTAGGTGCATTAAGGGTACACAATTCTTAGATAATAAACATTTTCGAACATCTTTTAATTCTGAGGTTTTCCACGGTTTCCAGAGCTGTAAGGCGAATGTCGGAACAAATATAGATAGTCCATGGACCCCAGAGCTTGACTGAGTTTAGCTCTGTACAACTTAAATAAATAATATTGAAAGAAATTTTATAATAACTAGTAATAATATCCTCGAGATAAACACCTGCAAGGATCAAATATTGTAATTAAAACCAATAAAGGAAAAAAAACTAAGGAAACGCGTCGTGTTCAGGAAAGAACGCACGTCACTTTTGAATTGCTGTATTTTTATTTCGTTTTCTCAACGTTCAAATATATATAATTCAATAATAAAATTGTATATTCGTGATAAATTTTAACTGTATTTAATATGTGCAACATATGATTGAATAAAATGATATAAACACATTAGGTATTTGATGAAAGTTATAAGTTTATTGGATTTACAAATATTCTTTGTATGGGTATTAAAAATGGGTATTTTAACTAACTAACTAACTAACCATCACGCCGTCTCCCCGAAGGGGTAGGCAGAAAGAATGGACTACCACACCTTTCTTTCCTGACATATTTCTCTCGCTTCCTCAACATTTATACATCGTGTCATGCACGCGCGTCGATTTCTCTGACTCCTCACATGGCCGACATTCAATATTTGATTTATTTGATTGTGCCACGTTTTCCTTGGTCTTCCTCTATTTCTGGTACCATTTACATCATTAACATATATATTTTTTTACTGAGTAATATATAGAACTGTTAAATTTGACCAGTTTTCTGTTTATAATGTGGAGAATATATGATAAAGATCAGTTATAAAAGGTTCCGGCGTGTGGACGGCGCGAACATCGTCTGTATACAACCCGGTTCCATTCACAGGCTCGCAGACAATGGCACAGGGTAACATTCCCCACTAGACTCCAGTCCAGCCACTAGGTAAGCCGTATACAATCATGTGAGATCAATATAAGATATCTGTCATTCGTTGTGTGCTGTTAGCATTATGGAACTGTTAAATATACATTATATATGTATATTTAAATATTACATGAAGTAAAAATACGATATTGTTATGTTTGTATAGATTACTAGCACCCCTAAAGGAAGGCACTAAATAAAATGTCGAATTAAAAATAAGTTTACAAAAATACACAAAGTAATTGAAATTCCTTAAATATGCTTTTTTAGCAATAATTAACGACAAGGAACAAAAGCCCAAAATATATAAATCGTTTCTATAATCATATAATATGACTCCTCAAAGATGTATATTTATGATATCCTTACGTAAAAAAATATTAATTTTACAAAAAAATTAAAGTGATTTTAATAAATTAAAATATTAAAAATTATATTTCACTAGATTTATCTTCACCAGCATGTAGTGTGTAGGTACAATGATAAATAATACTTAAAGAAATTAGTACTTGTTAAATTTTTTCGAACTTAATGTTTAATATGACATAAAATCTATTGCCATTTTGAAATTAAGTGGTAAACATAGTTAACGCAGTTTTCGTTTGATCATTTGCTATTTATAATATATACGAAATACATATTTTTTTTCAGTTCAACAACTTACAAGTAGGCTAATAAAATGATCCAAATGCGGAATTATCTACAACAAATAAGTGTTTTATTATTTTTTATTTGATCGATAGTAAATAATATAAAAACCAAATGACCAAACAAATGCTTTGTTAACTTTTTATATACCACTTTATATCATATTGGCAAAAGTTTTTATGCCATTAATGGCATAATACCAAAATTAACAGCAATCAAAGATTCGAAGTTCGAGGAGTTTGAACAAGAACCAAATTTCTTTCGAGTATTATTTCAATGTAAGGTAAAGCGCGAAACCACAGAATTTTGACATTCTTTATTTTCGCTTCTTATCTTGGTTCCTGATTTGGATCCTGGGGATTTGGGTACAAGCTTGAATTCGACCAGATTCCTTCTTCAAGAGTACAATTGTTAGTTTATGAATATACGGTAGGTATTTGATTTCGTTAATATGGAAAATCTTAACTTGAAACTTTGACAAAAAATAATTAAATGTTTTACTCGTATATAGTCTGTTCTACTATATGGCTGCGAAACCTGGACTCTGAAAGTGAATGTAATAAACCGCTTGGAAGCGTTCGAGATGTGGATATACCGCAGAATGCTCCATATACCATGGACCGATAGAGTCAGTAATGCAGACGTACTGCAGAGAGCCAGAGCCAATAGAGAGCTGTTGTCGAGTGTGAAAATTAGAAAGGTCTCATATTTGGGTCATGTGTTAAGGGGAGAAAAATACCACCTCCTTCTACTGATATTAATGGGTAAAGTGGAGGGACGTCGGGGAGTTCGTAGAAGGCAGCTTTCCTGGCTGCGGAACATCAAAGAGTGAACAGGAATAACAGAACCTGTTCCAAGCGGCGCAGGATAGAGATGCCTTTGCTGCAGTGATCGCCAACGTTGGGGGGACCTGACACGGCACCGAAAGAAGAATAATAATATGGAAAACGGAGAGAGATGGCCAGAGACAGGAGCCAGTAGAGGACTGTTGTGAAGGTGAGAAGAAAAAGAAGAAGAAGAATGATCTTATTAAATACAAAAAAATACTTGCAATTTATGTAAACAATAAACTTTTGTGTTTTTTTTTGTTTTTTAGTACAAAAGAAAAGGTTTTCGATTTAACCCGAAATGCTTCAAATCTATTGTATTTGTTGCGTGGAATTGAATCGATACCTATATCTATAAACAAATTGTGAACGTATTATTTAAAAAAATACGAGTACATTTTCCGTTATATGAGATTTCAAATAGAAAATATAAACTTCTTTACAACACGTCTTCTATCCCACACAGCTAGGGAGCCCGAGCACGGAATATGTCACATGTCACATGCAACTTTTCATAAAATTATTTTTCAAAACAGGTGTATCTTCCCATCAATTTTTATTGTCAGCGGGAACGTTTGTCAAGGCAGCCAGCCGCGGTTTTTGACCCATCTGATATTGCCATTTTATTCATGAATTCGCTTTTTGTATACGCCAGAGGACCGATGTGCCCGAGTAGGTACGGCGTATAATGATGATCGATACTTTTTAATTAAATCGCTACTATATGAATTACAAATTTTATTTGCTAGGATCATTGGCTAATCTTCACTTTAGTACGGTAAATTATTTAATTTATTTAAATTATTTAAAAAATAAACATTTAATCTATTTAATTTGATAATACGGCTTACATAAACATCTAGTATTTCTTGAACACTGATGAGAAACTCTATATTATTATTTTTGTATAATAACGCTTATGTAAGATTTTCAGAAGAATTTATAAAAGTATTATTTTTAAAAGTAACTTTAAATGGTCCATTCTTTTGGCCGAAACTGGTAAATTATAAAATTCTGTTTTCATGCATCACAATTTTTTTTTCGCGACAGCTGTTTCGTCAACATCAGGTGTAACAATAATATATGATCTGTTAAATTTTCGGGATTATTCGAACGAAATATATTATCTTAATACCAGAAGATATCAACATAGGTTGATGAAACAGCGAGAAAAATAAAAATAAAATTTTGATACATAAAAACAGAGAGTGCTTTTAATTTATTAATACAAATGTTACACCGCAAGTTAAGTGAAAATAAAGTAACTTTTTACGAAAGTATAAAATAAAATCAATTATTAGCGATTAAAGTCTCTATGTATATTATTGAAAGCTTGTTTTATGATTTTAATACTACTCGTATTTATTTTTGTACCTACTTAATTTAATTATTTAGGTATATAGTAAGATATAGTATGTCTGTTTACATATTGTATCTACAGTAAATATTTTTATTTCAAATTGGTTCGTAAGTCATATTTTTATTCACATTATGTCAGGGGCTCTGAGTGTGAGCCGGATTCACGAACACTCGCCAGTGGATTTCGTGTGTGAGTAGTTTACCCAGGAACGAATTATTCGGGGCAAATGAAACAGGATCAATTTAAATTAATGGTACAATTACCTAATGTTTAACACATTCAGAGGGTCACTAGGAACATGCGTAGATATGTCGTTACAAGTTGCCGCAATTTGTATAATGTATTGTATGTATATAGATCAACTAGTTTCCACTAAAATTATAATTAAATCAGTGAACTCACTTAGTGAATCTAAACGTTCTACTCTTATTATGTAATTTAAATTACTCGTAAATATGCTATACATTTTTTTCTTCTTATTTGGATATAACTATTGTATTATAATACCGGTAATCACCTACGGCTGTGATAAATGGTCTCTAACGCAGAGAGAGGAAGGCAGGCGGGCAGTTTTTGAGAGGAAAATTCTGCGAAAAAATTTGGACCCACGCTGGAGCATGGGACTCACAGAATCAAAAGAAACCTTGAACTTGAAGCACTGATTAACCAGAAAATAGTAGTAAGATTCCGTAAGTCTCAACGCCTACGGTGAGCTAGCCATGTAGAAAGACTACCATAGAGTAGAACACCAAAAATTATATCCAGATGGGGGCCCCGCGAAAAGAGACCAAGCGGCAGAACGAGGAAAAGATGGGCGGATTGCGTGGAAGAAGATTGGGAGAAAATAGAAGGAGCTGGGGAATGAAGAGAGACGGCCAAAGACAGAAGTCAGTGGAGGACCGTTGTGGAGGAGACCAAGTCCCACACCGGGATGTAGCACCGAGAAATGAATAAATGAATGAATGAATTTGGATGTAACTAATGTAGTTTTATATGTATGTAAATATAATAGTTTATGAGTTTACTACAATCGCTTACGTAAAATAACTGAATGATTGAAGTAAAATAGGCACCAAAAAAACTAAGTATGCAGTTTCGTTCTATATGACATATAGAGCGGAACTGCATACTTTTTTTTTTTACTTGGCGCCTATTTTATTTCAAACATTCAACTATTCCCAACATGACATCAACATTTTATTTTCTTAACAGTTATTTTCAATGTAAAGTATAATATTACAATAGATAAATATTCTGAGGAGAATAAAATTGACTTTAACATTTCTAATGCGTACAAAATATTGTAAACAATACCTAATGCAGTTATGTTAATCTTTAATTTTGCGTAGAAAACGGTCGATTAAAGATATAAGAGACCAAAATAAAAATATAAATACTCTTAGTTTTTATTTTATCTTGGTCACACTTGTTGGTTTGGATGTAAATAGTAGTGAAGGAGAGTGTTTTTTTTTAATATGGTATATAACCGATAGATCAATACGTAATAGGTGGGATTGTGTTACCTGTAGGAACTGTAGTAATAATAGGAAGAACTGCAACTGTAGTCCATGCGACATGCTCCGCGATAGCAGTCGCCACACGACCCGACACATGGTTCAGGTGATGCACAACCACATATCAGGGTGGTTTAACCACAGCAGCTCCTCACCAGGCGAGGGAACTCTGCATCACCGGCACAAAACATCCCCAAAACAATAAAAAACTGAATTCGCTTTATATCGAACACTATCCTTTAAACACCTCCGATTAAATTCAAACTATATTCACTCGATAGCTACAATCAATACTTATAATTTATATCACAAATTAACACATTCACTTCAGTTATAATATTTTTATGTTCACACGTTTTTTTTAATTCGTTCGTGTTATGATCAAGGTGACGCGTTAGTCTTGGAAGCGAGCTCAAATTGGTGACAAGTTTTCTGATTCATCATCCAATGGAGCGGCTCGGTGCAGGATAATAATAATTGGTCCAGTCGGAATGGTCTGGATAAACTAGCGAGTGATTAATTAGTAGAATGGAAAACGTCGGGTGGCCGGTTCGAAACTGCCGTCGACAAATAAAACAATTAGTTATCGTCGAGACGAGCGGTTCAATGTTAGGACGTGACATTAATTTGCACTGTACATATTAGATATTCTTCGATGATAAAAATACAATGTTTTTATTTTATTTTAACTGCATTTAAAAAAAATACTGCTTTTAGTAATATAGCGTTCGAAACAGTTATTTAAACTTGATTAGATATTTTAATAACACCACTAAATTATCAAAGGTTATTAAAGATTTTAATACAATTCACAATAACACAAAAGTATGTTGTTTATTTTTACTGTTTTTTTTAACACATTTATTTGTTTAATATCGTTTGCCGCGTATTCTCATGTTCACTACACGTGCGTATAATTCGTGCGCGTATAAAATTAGGTACCGGTGAGAATTGCACAATAAGAAACGCACCCTAAGCACTAGTACCGCCGGCAACTGCCGCGAACATAACCTCAAAGCTCGTTTGGAAACTCTCGCGACGGAAGGCGAAATACCCCCTCTGCTTACGGACCTTCGGCGCTGCAGGGCGCGGGGCTACTGATGAGATCCGCGGTCAGGCCCCGGGCTCTGCCCCCTCTTTCGTCTCTGCCTGTGCCGGGACAGAGCCGGAGGAGGGAGAGGGCGGAGCGCAGTTTGCCGCCACTGGCACCGGCGCTATAGCGCTTGCGCAATTCTCTCCGAGCTTTTTCTTTTAAAATTTTTGATGAAAAACAACAATTAAAACATCTCTTCTACAATTTCTTTAAAAAAATCAAATCTGTTTATTATCTCAACAGACATTACAAAAAATAGGTATCAATCTTTAAAACATATATTGAGCACAGGTAAAATATAATATATCGCACGCTTAATAGAACACTGACTTAACTGAAAAAAAAAAGATTTGTTCAATCTAACATGAGTCGGTGTTTTAACAAAAACAGTCGAAAAACACGTACGAATGGATAGCGTTAACATTGTGAACGATTATCGTACGTACGAATAGATAGCGTTAACATTGTGAAAAATATATGGATAGCGTTAACACAAGCCTCTGTCTAATGTTAACTCAATTATGGCCTAAACCATAATCGGTCAGCTTACTATTAAGCGTGCGATATACAACATTATACCAGGAACGCATGAGAATTTTTTCGACATTAGGAAGACAAGACATACTCTCTAAATAAATACTACTATAGAGTACTATTATACTACTCTAATACTACTATATATAATACTAATAAGAGTATTTACGTATACAACAACAAAAACAACAAACCATCACGCCGTTTCCCCGCAGGGGTAGGCAGAGAGAATGGACCGCCACACTATCTATCCTGACATACCTCTCTAGCTTCCTCCACATTCATACATCGAGTCATACACGCACATCGATTCTTTCGGCTTCTGACATGACCAACCTTTAATATTTGATTATTTGGTACTTTTAGTAAAAGCTTACTTAAACCAATTCAAATTTTAAACGATAATCAAATGACTGTATTAAAATCTTGTCACCATCCGATTGCAAGCTCTTCCATGTCGTATATTAAGCCGATGTATGTAATGAAATGAATGAAAAAATAACAATTAAAAAATCTCTTCTACTATTTCAAAAAAATCAAATTAAAGCAGTTTATAATCTCAACAGACATTACAAACAATATTACTGTTTAAGGCATGTATTGACTACAGGTAAAATATAATAAATACAATATAATACCAGGAACGCTTGAGAAATTGTTCGACGTTAGGAAGACAAGACACTCTCTAAAGTCAAACGTATACTTAGGTACAGTAAGAGCTTAAATATACCAATCCTAATTTTATACGATATTCAAACGACTGTACTGAAATCTCGATACCATCCGATTGCAAGATCTTCCATGTCGTATATTAAGCCAATATATGTAGTTATAATATTAACTGCTTCAAAATTTATTTATCTAATTAGTTTTTTTTTACTTAATTTAAATATTCGTTCTATAATTAATCAGAATTTAAATGTCTGTTTTCTAGAAATGTTATTATAATATATCTTATGGGATAACTAATACATGTTTAGCCTTGCCCTATAATCAAATGAAAAAAAATAGCTAACCATCACGCTGTCTCCCCGAAGAGGTAGGAAGAAAGAATGGACTGCCACACTTTTCTTTTCTAACATATTTCTCTCAATTCTTCAACATTCATTCGTCGTGTCATGCACTCACGTCGATTTCCCCGACTACTCACGTGGCCGACATTCTATTGTATATTTGATTTATTTGATCGTGCCACGTTTTCCTCAGTTTTCCTCTTTTTCTAGTTCCATTTACATCATTAACGTACTCATAAAATATTTTTACCATTCTTTCTTTATTCATTCTTTCCGTGTGTCTTCTTCTTCTTCTTCTTCAAGTGCTCTGTCGGGTTCCCCCAACGTTGGGA
The DNA here is from genome assembly GCA_022606425.2 of Lepidostoma basale. NCBI lineage: Eukaryota > Metazoa > Arthropoda > Insecta > Trichoptera > Lepidostomatidae > Lepidostoma > Lepidostoma basale. Next base: position 430,301 of record JAHDVF020001352.1, read on the forward strand.
TCACCTCGGCGAACCTGTCCCTGTCCTGCGCCGCTCGGAACAGCTACTCCACACTTCGGATGCCGGTCCACTCCCTCACGTTTCGCAGCCAGCACATCTGTCTCCTACCGGGCCCTCGGCGTCCCTCAATTTTCCCCTCCAATACCAGTTGGAGAAGGTGGTACTTTTCCCCACGCAGTATATGACCCAAATGTGAAATATTCCGAACCTTGATAGTTGATAACAGTTCCCTGTCAACTCTAGCTCGCCTCAGGACTTCGGTATTGGTAACCACCTGTCCAAACCATTTTAATGATCCTTTCAATATTTTGTTCATAACACTATCATTCTCACCGCATTTATTTCTTATATTTTCATTGGAAACTCTCTTGTGCACAGATTTTACACACATAAGTTTAAGATATCTCATTTCTACTGCATTTATTCTACTTTCATTCTTCTTTAGCCAGTTCCATGTTTCGCTTCCATACATAAGGGTCATTACAAGAACACCACTGTGCACTGCCATTTTAGCTTTTTTGCGAAATTAAGAAATTTATGTATAATTTGCAAGGCGAAACCTATCATTTCCATATGATATAATTAAACTTCTAGAAAACAGGCATTTTCATTCGTATTAATTATTTAATGTGGAGTTTTAGATCATTGTTCAAGAAACAATAAATATTCGTTATTCTCGTCTGGAGGGCTAAAATAACTTTAAGGTATATTGTACGGCCGATGAAATTAAAGATATACCGATATGGTAAATTAAACCAATTCGAAGTTAATGAATCGTCGGCGGGTCTCCGGCGAGCAATATTTTGCGCTGAGAAGAGAAAAACAACCTAATACCAGAGAACACTTCTTTCTTGAATAAACCTGTTGCATCTTTGTCTTACTCTGGAGAAGGTGATATCATACAGGGTGTTCTTAAACTGAAAGAGCCTATTGACATTTGTCAAGATTTTTTAAATATTACAGATAATAAAACAAAGTGGTTTGATTCACCTCATTTTATGCTAACAATATCAACAAGAGTAAGAATAAGTTTGAATATATCTCGGACATAGCTAGGAAAAAAAAAAGTGTTTTTATAATTATTATTTTGTTGAATCCACTCTTTACATCATTACAGCGCGAGCCAAATCAATGGAAATGGTAAAGCTATCATATTGATTCCCATAACATGCAATTGGTAGCTAATCTATCGCCATTTTATTGTCACGTGAAATCTATACCAGACCAAAGACAGTGTGACAATCACACTGCCATCGCCGGGAATCGAACCCGGGACCTTTGGGTGGTAGTCAAAGCACTTACCAATCGGCCACGAAGGTCGTCAAAAAAATATGTATACGACAAAATCAGCTAGAATATAAAAATTTAAAAAAATTTTTTTTATAAAAAGTAAAAATATTCCATATGAAGTATTACATCTATCCTCAAAAAACAATGTTTATATTTTTCTCTATCAGATCTATCAAAAAAGGGATTTATTAAAAAAAATTATCAAAACAAAATATTTCATTGTGAAATATTTTGTATTGAAAAACCTTACATTTATATCAACTGTTTTATTTTTCATCCAATCATGAAGATTCAATAAAAAAAATTAGAAACTCTTTTTTATAAAAAATAAATTTTCACATTCACAGTAACATGTATATCGTTCTCCCGGTTATGAACGTGTAAAACCTTCGAAACGTGTTAAGAAAAATAATTTTAAAATGGGATAAACAGTGTTTTAATTCATTAAAATAAAACATTTTGGAATTTCACGGTGTTAACGCTAATAAGATTTTTTTTTAATAATCGACAAAATAAAGGCTTTATAATTGCAATTAATACTGCATGTTATAAAAATCGTTTGCATTAGCAATGTACCTACGTTTAAATTTTCATATGAAGAACTCACTTTGTTTGATATATATATTTACTTATTAACCAGATGAAACTTGGGTACCAGCAAAACTAGCTGACATCAAATGTAATTGCAATTCCGCGGTTAAAATTAGAGTGTTTATTTTATTTTACATATTTATTCATTCATCATAAGTTTATTTAAACGTGGTGCTTTTAGGCAATACTCCAATACATTAAAAAACACAGATTTTCTATCATAGAATTTAAAATATTCCAATTTTAAACCACATTTTTAAGATTCTGTTTAATACGCGAAAGATTTCGATTGTTTCGAAACACCATGTATTTGCTACGAGTATCCGTAACTATGCAGGATGTTCGTATGTATGTATGTATGTTTATCCTGACGTTATACCGTTTGTTAGGTGGTATTGGTGTGCGAGCAATTTCGAATCAGAGTAATGCATGTATGCGTGAGAAGTGTTATTACATTAATTTCATTTGTTTGTATGTATGTGTTGTATATATCCAGAGATAATAAAAATATCATTAACAAATATAAAAAAATATATCTAATAAAGTAAATAGTTAATATTCCTCAAACGGTATTCCGTAAAAAAGCGAAAAAATATAATTTATTAAAAGGCTCAAACCAGCAATCGTCATCATTTAGAGGCAGTGCTTTTTAAACCAATTAAGGTACACTGAAAACACTGTACTACCAAAGTAAATAATTATATTGATGGTTGAGGTATTAATTCTGTAAAACTCCATTACTATTCAAGGATTAATTGTATCTCAAAAGAGACGAAGATGCAAATTGGAAACAGAAAATGGCGATCGAGGTGTTTACAGGACTTATGACCTGTCATTGATTGGGTTAAGCGCACGCTTCATGTAATACAACATTCCCCATTCCACCCTTCTTACGACCACCATGTCTGACAAAGTTTTGGAAGTTGTATATATGTTAATATGTAACACCAAACTTCACATGTTAGTTTCAATTTACATACGGATTTTAAGCATTAAGCAGAAGATCTTTTTATTAATGCAATGTGAAAGGCTACCGTCATTAAAGTATTGCTAGATAACGCCTGGAGATGTCACTCCAATTTATATGCTAACTTGGACCAATTTTTGTTTTTTCAACATTTTGAATGTAAACAAATACATCTAGATGAATACTGGATTTTATTTACCCATTGCGGGTTATCAATCATCAATTATCCATTATCCATTATTTTTTTTTTAACGTAAAAACGATTGTTTAGTGGTTTTACTTGGATTTCATTTGTATAAATTATACAACAACAACAACAAACCATCACACTGATTCCCCGCAGAGGTAGGCAGAGAGAATGGACCGCCACAATACTACATCCTGACATACCTCTCTAGATTCCTCCACATTCATACAGCGAGTCATACACGCACGTCGATTCATCCGGCTTTTAACATGACCAACCTTTAAAATTTGATTAATTTGGTCATAGCATGTTTTCCTCGGTCTACCTCGACTCCGTACTTCATTTACATCGCTACGTATACGTTTAATAAATTATATAAATTGTGACAAATTTGATTCGCCTTGCGAGGGCATTCTCAAACTCAAACAGTTTGAGAATGCCCTACCAAGGCGAAACAAATTTATTACAATGTATATAATTTATATAAATTAAATCCCAGTAAAACCACTAAACAATCGTGTTTCCTATTATAAATTAATAATTATAGTTTAATTATTCATATATACAAATACGAGTAGCCATCCCAGAATCTAACCATTGTATTGAATTTGACCATAGTTTCGATAAAAATGACACAAAATTTCTACACACAGTTAACAATAGCAATAAATTAAACAAACTTGAAAATTTTGAAATCCTCTAGTCGGTGTAATTGGATGAAAACATAATCAGATTCCTTCTCTTACGCATTTCTCCTTAAATACTTTGTCTACTTTTAATCTCCCAAGCTCCCATTCCTAATCAAATGCAAATTAATCATTTATTAATTTCTTTATAAATTATGTCTATTCTAATGTATGTTTTTCTAAACTACAATTTTATTTATATTATCATCATGTATTATTATTATTTAATATTATTTATTGGTTCTTACTGTTCAAAAACAATTGTTAGTATGTACCTACATATAACAAATAGCACAGGTTAATTTTTATATTTGAATTATTGTATCGAATTTTTAATGCGTTTTATAAGTCTTTATTTGTTTAGTTTTTACGATATTTTTACACCTGAAGATGGAGGTATCCTGCGAAACATGTCGTGTTTTTAAATATTTTTTTATTAAATAGTGGATTAAACAAAGTTTTTCAATTTCCTAAGTATATAAATATACCTTATTCTTCTTATTCTTCTTCTAATAGGTCAAATGACCTGTTGTTGGTTGCATCTCCGTCTTCCTGGGAAGTGAACTGCCAACTAACACGCCATCTTTTCGGTGGTCGGCCATGTGATCGAAAACCGGCTGATAGACTATCCCGGGGATCCAATTTTTTTTTTGATGCAGGAGACATGCTCTTTCCAGACAATCCAGACACCATCTGACAATGTCTTTAACCTCACAAATTCTTCGGATTTCAGTAAAATGAGTAAATTCTTTTAAAAAAGTAGTATTTAAAATTAATGATACGTTGACAGCGAGGTTCGAGAAATTTAAAAAGTTAATAGCATAAAAAATTGTTTCTATTATGCATAAAATAAACCATTTCCGAAAACAATAACGATCCACATATAACGCTACCCGCACGATAACCATTTTAATAGTCGACTAAGAATATAAAAGCGTATTTTATTGTATTTTCAAAGGCTTACAAATTCGCCGATAGTCCAACGAATAACTATAATTTTCTCACTTTATGCCCCGATTGCATAAAATGAAATATTTACTTAAAATTCTACTTTGTCTTATCCGTAATCAAATCTGATAAAGCAATCCTTTTGTATGGTCTTTTTTATTTTAATTAACCAATTAGCAGATGTTTAGACATCTTATCATCTTGGCATCGCAGCGTTTATAAAAATTTACGTATAAAGACTTCGCGTATATGGTATGTACGAGGTCTGATAAAAAAAAAACATTTATTTTTATTTTTAAGGATTAATTGTATATCTATTCAATTGTTTTTTTTTTTTGGAAACAGAATATGGGGGTCGAAGCGTTTATAGGACTTATGACCTATCATTGGTTGGGTTAAGTGATCGTTCTATGTAATACAACATTCTCCATTCCGCCCTTCTTACGACCACCACGTCTGACAAATTTTTGGAAGATGTATATATGCTACTATGTTAAGAACACTTCACGTTTTTATGTTCAATCTACACTAGCGCCATCTATTAAGATTAGGCGTAAGCATTAAACAGAAAATTATTATTAACGCAATGTGAAAGGCTACGCAAATCATTCATCGCTAAACAACGCCTATTCTGTTTCCCAAAAAAAAAACAGTTTACATCTTCGTCTCTTTTGAGATACAATTAATCCTTAAAAATGATTAACCCGCAATGGGTAAAATCCAGTATTTGTATACATTCTAAACATATTTTTTTTATTATTAAAAAACCTTTTTAATGATCATCTTTGAATTAATCTCCTTAGAAATAGTTAGAAAAGTTAGTGGGAAACAAGATCTGAATCATCTCATCATAAAAGGGATGATCGAGGGTAGGCGCGGTATGGGAAGACCCCAGATGTCCTGGCTCGAGAATATCAAGGAATGGACCTGAGTTTGGGGGGTGGGGGAGTGGTTCCGTCTGGCACAGGACAGAGAGGCCTACGCCAGGGAGATAGCCAACGTCGGAGGGACCTGACATGGCACTCAAAGAAGAAGAAGAAGAAGAAGATGAAGAAGCGTAGTTACTAGTTCTCGTCGGATAAAATAATAGACTAAGACTGTAAATACACACGAAAAACACCTTACCTACCATATTTAAATGTTGTCCTTTCAATGTATTTTGATATTAGGAAAGAAAAAAGTCACAAAGATCTTAAATAGATTAATACGGAGGCAGTAACAGTACGGTGGTCAAGAATTTTGCCAAAAATAAACGGATAAACAGTAAAGTGTTAGCCTGTGCATGATCTTGATACAAAATTTTAGACCTAATACAGCTAATTACATTTCCTAGAAATTTGCTATTTCAAACACTTTTATTTGGTTATCCCTTTCTTTCAATATGTTGTATTTTCTAGAAAATTGCTGTGCTATTGCTATGCAATATGCTGGTAGGAAGGAAAACATTGTTCTGATTATCACATTCCCTCTCGCACCCCCTCCTGTGATTTCACCACCGTTTATTACATGTATGTACATGTAAATATTGTCTTTTTGTTTAGTTGTTATACTACCCCGATGAAGCTTGGGTCTAAACAATACTATAATAGTTGGAATCAAATATAATAATCATACCGTGGTTAAATACAAAGTTTTGAATTATTTTATATTTTCAAAATCTAAGAGTTGTTGACTCAAAATTATGTTTTCCTAAGATACTCGTAGATATTCCAAAGCAGTTGTAGCAAAACATCAAAATAATATTCATTATACTTTGCTTCTTTTTGATCATACCTCACTCATCCAAAATTCAGAAAGCTTTATTTTATTAAGTTTGTATGTACGATCTTAGGCGTCATTTAATAATTTAAATTGTATCTTATAACGTTTGGATTGTGTTCTAATGCAATTATACGCGTCGTTGTATATTATATAGCCCACCCACTTAAGTATGACATATGTTTTTAATGATTTTGCATAAATTTTTAAGCTCAATAACCGTTCCTCCAATGTGGTCAAAGCAATAAATCAAACAAAATAAAAATAAAGATCAGGATTCCGTCGGATCACACGAATATGTTAGTGGAAATAAAGAAGATATCTATATTAAAAGGATCATTATTTATGTGTAAAATAAACGATTCTGTTTTTTTAAGTATTGTAATTTAAGCGGGATTTTTTTAAACCCAATATTATCTCCATTTGAACCTGATGGACCAACAAAATTAACACGTATTAAATATTTTTACAAAATGAAATTAAACACAATTTTTAGAGGTGACTTCATCCATCCTCAGTTGTAAAATAACTTACATGAATGTGTAAAATAACTTATATTATTGTGATAATCAGATAATTTCACTGAAATCTTTTGATGGAAGTTCATTTTAAATAATAATTGAATAAAACGATATTTTTAACTACTTCCACTTTTGGCTTTATTTCGACAGCGACCGGTTTCGCCGGGCTCGCTGGCATCGACAGACTGGTTACACTATTGCAAACCGAGTCCTTTACATACATACAGATCAGGGGTGGTATACATGATTCAATAAAAAATAATCTTCAAATATTTATGTAAAATTTACAGAATTTAAATATTAGTATTACAGGTATTCAAGAAGATTCGTATTCAATACAATGAATTCTAAATTTTATTTTAGCTTACATATTTACAAATAGCTTACAAAACTTTATATATAAATATGTAAGCTATAATAAAATTTTAAATCTAGAAAACTTAAACTAAGAAAGGGTCGCTAGGATGGTCTGGTCATTTGAAAATAGTAGATGAGAAAATATTAAGTTTTGAAATAGTATATTAGCAGTGTGTTAAGAAAGAATGGTTGAACCAAATTAATTAATTTTATTGTCATGTAAGAAGCGTGTCACGATGTATAAACATATGTATATACTCGAGATATACATATGACAGGCTACTGTAACAGTGAAACGATCTATTTTTCTGGCTACACCTGAGACCTAACTATCACGGGGAAACGGCGTGATGGTTAGTTAGTTAGTTAAAGAAATCACATTAGTAGCTCACAGATCACCGGTGGGTCCATCGCTCTGTGTTATGTGGCCGCATACACATAATTAAAACACAAACATAAAACTGGAGCCTTTAAAGGGTAAAAATAAAAAGGCAATTTACTAGTAGGTGTGCCTAGACGGCCCGGCCATATTTTACCGCAAGTCTTGAAGGTTAAAACTAACTTATAATAATCGGTCCCACAAAAATGCTTTTCACATTGAAATCTTATTAAGTATTGGCTAAAATACATTTTTTTTTCTTCTTCTAAGTGTAGGCCTAGTGGCTTGTTTCTTAAGAGAAATTGGCCTCCTACGAGGTCGACTCCCAGCTGTCTATCCACCTTTCATAGGTGGTCTGCCCGGGAGTCGTCTACTTGGAGTTGGCCGTGGCCGATCCATTCTCCTCACGTGTGCATACCAGTATCTTCTCCTACGCCTTCCCCAACAAATGACATCCTTGACCTCGAATATCTCCCTTATCCGTAAGTTCCTTATTCTAATACATTATCTCCTGATGCATATTGTAACGAAATATAAGAAATTGAAACTATCAGCATAATCTACAATAGTTTTTGCTGTTTAATTAATAATCAAACCAATTAAAATTATAATCAGGTTGATAAAACAATAATCATTTAAGTAAACGGTACCGTTGTAAAAAAATGTTATCGGTAATTAAAATTTTAAATCAACAGAATTCATGTTTTTTTTAGCAACATTAGAATTTTGGTACATACTCAGATGAATTGTAAAATCAAAGAAAAATTAAAATACACATATGTAGGTTATTGACCTCACACGCAATGTACGAAATGCATGACCCACATAAGTGGACGCAATGGACTTCGACTGCTGTACCAGCATATTTCATGATGAAATATATTGCACGAATAACCGAAAACACCTGACGCTGCACCTACTGCATGGACAAAGGTGATGAATCAGGGCCCGGATTCATTCACACAGGTCACTAGAGGTTGTCCAGCAGAGCATTGTGTGCAAAGGAAGCAAAGCATATAAAATAGGTACATCCGACCACCCGATACGTCAGTCAGTATTACGGCTTCTAACTGACACGAGTCTACGCGAATAAGTCTACGCCACGAGGGATCTCGGACTCCCTCCCTCGCCGACCTACGAAGCCCTGCTACTACGTCATTCCTTCTTGCGACTTATAACAGACACGAGTCTACGTTGTCAAGTCTACTTACGAGGAACGTCCGACTCTCTCCCGCCGAGCTACGCTACTATCTATACTGCTACGCCACGTAACTTCCGACGAGTATTCGCTTCAGCTGATCGACAACACCGTCCAGCCCTTCAGCATCCTCTACTGCTTACCGCCCGAACTCTACCCCTGTTACTGACAATAACCGCGCACCGTTACTGATCTCCGTCACCCGCTGTTCCACTCTGACACCAGTGTAACGCCATCGACAATCAAAAATAAACGCTGAAACTTCCACTGCTTTTAACTCTTACCACTCCCCAAAGTGGTGAACTCCACCAAAGTGGAGACCCCGACCTCCACCGCCTTCCGACCCCTCTCACATCATCCCCCAAACATATATCATTACGAAATTTCTACAACCTAAAAGCAATCAAACATTAATGAATGGAGTTGTCTAAATCAGCCTTCAGCTCCAACATTTGATGATAGTTTATATGCATTTGTCTATTTTTAAAAATAGTTGTTGTATGATCTTTGATAAACTTGGTGTTATCACTGTAGAATTCTATAAGGAATTAATACTTTTAAGTTTATTTTTCCCCAACACGATTCAAAGGTTTTTTACAAATGTCATTGGGAAAACGAGATTAACTATTATACATTGTTCTCCCAATAATGAAGGTATAAAACCTTCAAAACCTGTCTAGTAAAATGAACTCTAAATTGGAATAAACGGTATTATATTACAAAATTGATTATATCGATTTTTACTTCATGGCTAATATTTACCTTTCTACCTGAGATGCGTTCCGTTGCCTAGAATCAGGGATCATTTAATATAGCATTCGAATCGTGATTCACGTATCGATCAGTTGGGATGTTACGCTTCGGATGTTACCGGCGGCAGATGGGTACTAAATAATTGTGGGTACATACATCTTGCAGCGTAGGTATATTATTACTATGTAGTCTCGGCAAATCACGAACAAAACGATTTTGCAAGTTCACATACTTGTTCCCGTAAGACAGGCAAGTTGATTAAAATCATTATTTTTTTTTACTAAATATTTTAGTTTTATTATTCGATTGAGTTTATTTGTGATCTAGATAACATCCAGTAGCGGTCAATGAACTTAAAGAAATTTATGTTATTTAGTTTATCATTCAAACGTTTTGTACAATCAATAATGTATTTTTTATGTTTTTTGAATGTCCGTAACATTTTATAAATATTTTTTTTATGCATAATATGTATTATTGCCAAATTAAAATAAGAATAAATATTTATTCTATTTTCTCCATCACTTTGTGATGTGGATTCACAATAGAAAACGTAGAATTTTCACAACTCTTTTAAGAACCTTTTATTTTTATTTTGATATTTTATTACACTAAGGAAGGAAGTCTGCGGTCCGAAATATGTTTTTGAATATTGCCAAAAAGCGTTGTGATAAAATAACGTTTTTCAAAATTTATTCGACACACCTCACATTTAAATTTTATATATTATTATATAATCTTGTGAAATTAAATTACAATACACAATATTTCAAAAAGTAACAATTCGCATATCGCGGGATTTCCAAATGATTATGTGTATATTTTAAAATCGTTTTCATCCATTTATTTTCAAAAGAGGGATTTTTTTTCATAATTGTTTATTTGTTATTCAATTATTTAGCAACGTAACCACATTTAAAAAAATAGTATTATGTATTTAAGAAAAATAGTTAAATATCAAATATAAAAATACGATTATCTATTTTTAAAAATATACCTACTTCTCTCGCTTCCGCAACAATCATGTATTATATCATGCCCTCGCGTCGAGATATCCGGCTCCTCACGTGGGCGCTTTTATATTTGTTTGATTTGATCGGGCCACGTTTTCCTCCGTCTTCATCTCTTCATTATACATCATTAACATATAATTTATTATTTATTGTTCCTTGAACAATGATGTAAAACTCCATATTAAATAATTGATACGAATGAAAACGTCAGTTTTCGAGAAGTTTTATTATATTTTATGGGAATGACATGTTTCGCCCTTTTAGGCATTATTAAATGTTGAAAATGACTTCTAAGGCATTATCAACATTTGATAATGCCTTAGAAGTGCGAAATATAATAAAACTTCTAGAAAACTGACGTTTTCATTCGTATTAATTGTATAATTTATTTACCATTCTTTCTTTATTAATTATTTCCATGTGTCGGAACAATCTTAACGGTCCTTTCGTTATTTTGATCATAACGCTTTTGTTCGCACTACATTCACTTCTTATATTTGCATTTGACATTCTATTAGATTTACCACGCATTCGTCCACTTAAAAAATATAAATACCAAAAGAGCACAATATATAATATATATTTTTAATAAGCAGCTCAAAATCGCAAAACAAACTTTTGATAATTTGTAATTTAAAAAAAAAACATTGATAAAAATCATCGATTTAATGAGATATTGTTTAATGAGTACCTACCTGATCAGGTACATGCCTACAAAGTATTATATTCTGTGAATGAAGTAACGTATAAGGCCCTACGCCTATAAGGTAAGAAGGCCCGGCCCGTCTGCCTTGCCGCGGGGTATGGGCTCCTGAGAGGGAACAACGACCCGCTCGGACGGGGATCCTAACAGCCCGGGGTGTAGTTTACCCCTCAATGGGTAGAGGGCATCTCGTGCGCATTATTAGGTAATAAGTATTTTGCGCTGCTTCTGGAAATCTGTACACCTGGAAGATTTATGACTCGTTTTTTCAATGCGTATTGTCATATTTATTGTTTCTTGAACAAAGATAAAAACTCCATATTAAACCTTTAATACGAATGAAACAGTCTGTTTTATAAAAGATTTATTATATTTTATGGTATTGGCATGTTTCACCTGCTGAAGCATTATCAAATGACATTCGATAATGCCTTAGCAAGCCGAAACTTGTCATTCCAATAAAATAAAATAAAATTTCAAGAAAACATACGTTATCATTCGTATTAGCATATTTTTAACATGCATTTTTATTTATTTTACTTGAAATAGTACGTATGTACACAACACATGTTCCTATAAAAACAATTAAAATTTCAATTATAATAAAAAGGTTATTAAATAAGGTTACATTTTGTTTACATATTTATTTAATTCTATTCTAAAAAAAATTATGCTCTGCACACTTTTGACATCCTCCGGTATATCTTCAATAATTTCTAAATGCTTAATACATAAGAGAATTCTGAGATTTATTTTTTTATTTTCTGAATGGGAGCCTTAGTTTATTTTTCTTTCTTGTTTCATATTGATGTTCATGTTGGTTACTTTTTATCTTCCTTAAAGATTCTTGGGAGGTGTGCCCATTAACAATTTTGTGAATTAGTAATAAAACGTTGTATGTAACTATTTTTTTAAACTGCGTAATTTTTAGCTTTTTAAGCATCACTTTAACTCTGGCATATCTGCTTCTTCTCAAAATTATTCTCATTGCCTTATTCTGGAGTATTTTTAATATATATTAAATAAGTTAAATACCATTTCTTACATGAATTATAAAGCATTCGCATTTACATCTCAGAAGTTTCTTTATAAAAATAATTTATATATATTTTTAAATATATTATACTTGAAATTCTACTATTACTGAATTATAAATTCTTTTGTTTACCTATCTATCATATAAGGTGTAATAAATATAAGGCGATACTATAACCTGAGATCGAGAAGAACCAACCCCAACAGTCAACACTGACAATGAGTTGGGATAGCGCCAGGAAGAAGAAGAAGAAGAGACCCACCTATCATAAAACTAAAAAAAATGAATTTTAGTCTTCCTGATTTTAAACTTAAACGTATTTTGGCTAGGCACCAGTGTTCATATAAAAAATAAAAGTACTTTTTTATTAGTAACCCAAATGCTTATGCTATACAACAACCTGAAATCTGAAATAAAAAACAGTTGACTCTTATATGTTGCTGTTACTTCCTTTTAAACAATAAAAAATATTTAAACCTGGTTTAATATTCCGATTTCAAAACTTATTTTTTATCGGGTAATTCGGCATTCATAAACACACCTAATGAATTACAAGCAACCGTCACGATTCATAATTTTCCCACGCATTCCTCCCTTGGACATTTCACACAACCTTCACTCCGCATTCCGCGCGGAGAACTGACGCCTAACGCCTCTCTCCGATACCACATCTATGCACATTCTGTTCTCTATTTGATATTTGGATTAGGAACAAAGCAGTGATTGTGATATCACGAATGTGTATCAGGTGGGAGGGGGGCCACGCCCCTCGCTCCGATTGGCCGGCGAGCGCAGGCCACGAGGAAATATCGTTACAATTACTTTTATTAGGTTAGCAATTTGATAGAGGGGGTCAGGTATTGTTGGCAGAACATAGACGCGGGTAAATGCATGTATCGCAATCACGAAGTTTACTTAGACATGCTCCGGCGGTTGTATGTGTTATCCCTTGTAGCCTGTACTAAAAGCAAATCTATGTTGAATCTACAACAAAGAACTTGGAAATAATTATAATTTTTATAACATTATACTTACTTTCTATGGCTATACAACTCTTGAAGAGTTTTAGCCTCATCGATATTTTTCTCCAAGCTCCTCGATCTTGCGCCTTTTGCTGCCGCAGTCCGATTCGCCCGACCTAGCCAGATCAGCCAAAACATTATCCTTTAGGCGCTGTCTAGGCCTTCTAAGAGGTCTTAATCTGGTTGGTTTAAACCCGTACAGGGTCTTAATTGCTATGGTCTCTTTGGATCGGTTTTCGTGCCCAATCCATGCTAGGCAACCGACTTTCACGGTGCTCGTTCTAAGGAGCTGCTGGGTCATCTTACGGATCTCTTGGTTGGTCCTATGCATTCAGGTTCCCGCTGCAACAACGAGTCTGAGTCCCAGGCTCATTCTCAGTATGTTATTCTCAAACCAGTAGATTCTTTGTTGGTGTTATTAATGCGCAGTTTAGTATTCCTGGATATAGAACCTTGGACCTATAATAACATTATAGGCAGTAATTAAATCATACAGCGTAAATCTTTTTCTTCTTCTTCTCTCTGTAGACCTTACGGTCCTTTCAAACGGGATTTCAATACTTGTCAATCTCTTTGTCTCTTTGATGGTCGTCCTAGTGTTCGACGGGCCTCTGAAATTTTGTGCATTATGATCTTGAAAATTCTCGATGGGTCCATCCTCTCAACCAGGTCTATCAAGAATCGTCTTCTCTGTCTACTGCATTTCACCATTCTGGTAATCTCTCCGTTAGAGGTATCTTCTGATACTTTTCATTTCTGATATTTTAAGGAGATGTTTCATTCTAACAGTGCCTGCTATTACTGCTGTTATTATGGTTCTGATGCAAGTTTTGTAGGCCCTGATTTCGTTTTCAACTAGCTTACGTTTTTTGTTTCAAACAGTATCAGTTTTCTGGAAATCGTTTTCTGGTATAAATTTAATTTCTGGATCTAAGATATACCTGAATCCCGTTCACATAAAGACGACGTACGAAGATTGTTGCAAACTACAATATTGATTTGACACATAAAAATGTATCTTATTGTATATGATTAGTGTTATTCTATCAAGTTAGTTTATTTATATGACCGATTTTAGAAGCTGCCATCAAGAAAGATCTTATGTATGTAGCCTTATACTTTACCATGTATAAACAATGGTACTACCGTATATTTCAATTTGATTCTCGTTTGGGGCAGGCAGAGAGAATAGACCACCACACTACTCTATCCTGGCACACCTCTCTAGCTTCCTCCACATTCATACAGCGAGTCATGCTCGACCTCTGCTGCCTCGACCATTCTTTCTCCATCCATGCGCTCCATATGTCCGAACCAATGCAGCGATCCTTTCATAATTTAGTTTATAATACCTTCTTCCGCTATACATTTCTTTCTTATAAAAGCATTTGAGATTCTGTCGTATATCGTTCTACCACACATACGTCTTAGGGACCTCATCTATAATAATAATAATAATAATAATAATAATAATAATAATAATAATAATAATAATAATAATAATAATAATGATAATAATAATAATAATGATAATAATTATAATAATAATAATAATACTAAAGCAGCGATTACCATACCTGAATGGAGGTCAAGGTTTGACATGAACTGTAGAAGAAGAAGAAGACTTCTAATGTTATACTTTCTTAATTTGTACCGTTTCGCTTTCACATACCGTTCAGAATTAACCTGTTTAGAGGAGGTAAAGTCTTTGATGATAGATGATGACCAATCTCCGGTTGGAAGTCTGAGAAGAAGAAGATTTATGAAATATATGATTATTACATTATTATGTTGGTATCTCCATTTACCCGCGTTGATTTTCTCGACCAATAGGATGCGAATCGCTGGAAATTGCAGGATCAGTTGACAAGCAGTTATCGTATCACGTTCAACATCATTGATCCAGCAATACCATCCCCTTTCTGCAAACAAGCAGTGGTGTTCCTTAATATTGTTTTCGTTAATACAAGGTTCAATTCACGAAAAAAGTTCAAATAAATATCCTACGTTTATAATTGGCAATAGCTATGACAGCCACGCTGAAGTTCCCGGGTTCGAATCCAGATGACAGCGTGAGATAAAAATTAAAAATGCTCACACTGTCTTTGGTCTGGTGTAGAATTCACGTGGCAATTAAATGGCGAAAGATTAGCTTTCACATATCATGATAAACGAGAGCAAAAAAAATACAGTAATTGGTTTAAAAAATCTGTTGTAACAAAATTTTATAATAATATATATAAGCTTATTTTATATAAATAAAATGTTAATCTAACGACATCTTTGAAATTAAATTGTAAACATGATACATTTTTTTTTCAACATGAATTTAAATAACTACAATAAACACGTAATGAAAAAAATCATGATATTGTAATATTTTTAATATTTTTTCTACCGAAAACTTCGCAACTAATAGTCTGCTTATTCAATTATTTTATTATTTTACCGTCCTAAGCAACTTGAAATAATAATGTTAAAATATCTTAATGAAAATATTCAGTTATTTTTCTAGAAGTTTTATAATATTTTTATGTGAAGAGTGTGCTTCTATTCCCTAAAGCAGTGGTCCCCAAACTTTTTTCGCCGCGGACCGGTCAACGTTTCATAATTTTACTGCGGCCCACTGAAAGGGGGGGGGGGGGAGGACACGTTGAATGTATTTTTTTTTAATTAATAACAATGTATTTGTACAATATATAATAATAAAAATTACAACTTTGGTACATAACTTCAATCTGCGTTCAATGCAGCAGCAAGGCTCATTAAAGGCATTCCAAAAAAGTCTCATATAACACAACATCTCAAAGAACTTCACTGGCTTAAAAGTCCAGAAAGAATCCAGTATAAACTCTGCTGGACAGTCTTCAAAGCGCTACATGGAATGGCACCAAGTTATATATCTGAACTCTGTATAACGGACAGCCTAAATTCAAGGAAATCCACACTTCGCTCGGCGAACTCCTCAGCAATAGGAAGATTAGTTGAGCCGAAGCGTTGCCCTAGTACAAATTTTGGGGATCGAGCGTTCGCGGTAGCCGGTCCATCAGCTTGGAACAATCTCCCTTCACACCTCAGATGCATAAATGATCCGACAGATTTCAGATCTAAATTGAAAACCCATCTTTTTCATATTTCATACCCAAGTTAAACATTTATACTTTGTTCTACTATACTTTTAAACCGATCGCTTTTTAAGCGGTCACATTTAGATTTTTAGATTTAAAACACGTCTTAATGCGCCCTTGAGGTGATTACATCACAAAAACGGCGCTTTAAAAGTTAGCATATTATTATTATTATTATTATATGTTATAGTGACAAATAATAGTAGAGAAAACACAAGGTTTGTGGGAAAAATGAAGAATGCATATGGTAGTGTGGTGTTGTTTTACTTCGAAGGTATTGTCGGAAGGTCGGTGGTCACTTAGCG
Organism: Lepidostoma basale; assembly: GCA_022606425.2. Classification (NCBI taxonomy): domain Eukaryota; kingdom Metazoa; phylum Arthropoda; class Insecta; order Trichoptera; family Lepidostomatidae; genus Lepidostoma; species Lepidostoma basale. The sequence goes on from JAHDVF020001352.1 coordinate 447,143, forward strand.
TGAAGGGGTTTTCAACGGAATAATTATTTTAAGTCATGTTCGATTTTTCAAAAGTAATTTTGATTTTTAAGCAGGCCCTTCCTTGCGCGACCCGGGGTTTGAGGACCACTGCCTTAAAGAATGTTAAATGACATTTGCTAAAACCATTACATTATTTATAAGGCGATATATGTCATTCCCAAAAAATATAATAAAACCTACAGAAAACAGACGTTTTCATTAATACTAAGTACTTAATTTGTAGTTTTACATCATCACTATTTAAGAAAAAAATCTATATTATGTTTATAATGAGATCCAGAGAAAGTTGAGAAAGTGTAATGAGATGGAGAGAAAGGAGGACTTCTTTAGCATAGGACCAACATAGATATCCCGTCTGAACAGACAGCAAGATCTACAGAAAGTAGACGTGGAAGAAATTTACAAATCTTTTCGCACGTCACTGGATGCAAATAGGCAATATTACAAGCATTTATTCTACAGCTATCAATACGTCAATCATACATATGTAGATTAAGTATTTACTGACATGTCGCTGTACATAATTACGTTATAATTTCTCCCATATTTAGTGCCAAGTTAACTATTGAAACAACATAAAAGCTATGTGTATGGGTTATGTATTATGTATTTACCAAGTACGCCGTGGATAATCGTGCGAAAATTTGCAAACTTTGACATTATAATTATGTACTATTTTACCAGTATCGGACTAAGGTATGGTATGGTAAATTATTGTGATTAAATAAGTTAATTTTTTTTTGTAATATTTATTAAGTGACAAATTGTAATTATTGTCCGTTTATCACTTACTCGTTTAAGCAAAAAAATGGTCTGCCATTTGATAATAAATATGGAAAGAGAAAAGTAAAAATTTGGGCCTTTAAGGAGGTCTTCCACGAGAACGAGCCCCATGAGGCTGATTATGTTGTGCAGGGAAGTAGGGTGGTGTCCATTCTTCGGACATGACCATAACAGTCCCTCTGGACCAGCGATAAAAGCCTCGGTAAATAATTTAAATATGTGAATAGTGTAAAAAAAGTTTTACTCTGAAGAAGGGTGATGTTTACCTGAATCATGTTTATGAAGTGTTGTAATACACCAAGCATTTTTGTGTATTAAAAATTCATATGTATAAAAAAAATATTTTGTAAGAGATGAATATTGTTGTTGAATTTTAATTACATTTTTATTTATGAATTAAAACACTGTTTTTTTTTTCAATTTTAAATTTATTTTTCACGACATTTTTCAAAATAAATAGCTTTGGTGTAATAAAACAAAAGCTTTACAAGAGTGTAATAGATCACTCTAAACTCAAAAATTTAATTAAAAATATCTTTTTTTAAATAAAATAAAAGAACACATTGGTCTCGTAATTATGTTATATCCTTAAGTGTATTCTGCCTAAGTTAACAGACACATGTTGCATATGTTCTTGATTCTTGTAATTAGATTTAAATAATTTTGGTTTGTTTATATCGTTCTCCCTCTGATGAAGGCGTAAAGCCTTCGAAACATGTTGAGGAAAATAAACCCAAATGTAAAAAAAACGGTGTTTTCATTTATATATATGTTTCTATATTATGGAATTCCAAAGTGCTAACGCGTATATAAAAAAAATATATATTAAGTGCTTCCGGGCGTTTATCCCTTCTGAATACGGTCCTGACAAAAGTGGTAATCATTACGAGCATAATCAAAGATGGAGTATTTAATATTTAATTGTATGTAGGGCCTAACGGAGGAGTCGTGATGGGTGAAGCACCCCTCACTCAAGCTCCGCCCTGACGTGCTACCACGCCGGAACGCTTGTGTGTAAAACACACCCATGAAATAATATCCCTGTTCTCTAATTGTTTACCACATATTTTTTGTATCTCTCGTAATTAAGAAACATTTTGAATTAGATTTGAAAAACATTATTTAATACAATTATAACTTTTACAAAACAATTGTTAAAATTGTTGTTAAGAGAATATACATTTGTTTAAGTATCTGAATTATTCCTGGTGATCTAGGAGGTAGAACTCTAGTCTCCTGATCTAGAATACTTGGGTTAATCTTGGACCCGTCTCCTTCTCCATAAATATCATCAGCTGTCTGATATCCACTGCTAAATGTAGGCCTCTCCCAAAGCACGCCACCGCCCCCTATCCATTGCCGCTCCCATCCATCCATGTCCAGCAATCCTCTTCAGATCGTCAATCCAGCGGGCAGGGGACATCCAACTCTGCGAAATCCTGTACGCAGTCTCTACTCCAGAACCCGTCTCCCCCATCGGCCGTCGTTTCTCCGACAGACATGGCCAGCCCGTCGCCACTTCAGCCTGCCCATCCTCAGAGCCCACCTCAGTCACCTTCTCCATAATAATGAGCTAATATTTCATCTCAAATTGAAGATTGTATAATAAATTATATATAACTCATTTATATTTTATTTTTTAAACAATGATGTAAAAAAATTATGGGGATGCCAAATTTCGCCTTTCTAAGGCATTATCAAATATTTGATAATGCCTAAAAAAAGTTTTTGGCGGTTTCCCTCGGCTCTGCACTTCATTCAAATCAATAACGTATTCCCTCTCAACCATTCATTCATCAACCATTATTTCCATAGGTTTGAAATTTAAACGAACACAATGTTCCTTTCATAATTACATATGAATGTGTTATATTAAAAACATTATTATGATGGGTATGTCGTCTAATGACCCGGTTACTCTTGTTTGTACATGTTTCTATCAATCAAAGAAAATATTGAAAACTTAGAAGGTGCGCTTTACCTACTCGTCGTTGTGACTATACCTGTATGTGTTTATACAGAAACTCGGTGTTTCATAAAAAAATATTTCTTTCCATATTCACACGGTACATATACTGGTTTGTTGGGTACATGAATACGAAAATTATTACGTGAAATGTGGAATTTTAAACATATTTTTTGTTTAAAAGTTTTAATTGGTCCATTTATGATAAAATTGTATAAAAAAATCAAAGTTCTTATTTTTTATAAACTTATTATTTTAACTCTAGGATTCAAAAGTGATGATTTTACTCACTCAACTCAACTCAAGTGAGTATGCACAACTTTATTATATAGCGGACACGGGACAGGCCAAGGGAACAGAACATTACAAACATCTCAAAAAATATATATATTTTAAGAAATCGTCGCGATGGGGAGGGCAAGACCCAGCTCTGCAGGTAGCCCCAGCGAGACAATCTGCACAACCTCAGAGGGGTCGATTTTGTTTACTACATACTCGTAGAAGGTTACCCGCCGCTTACCCGAAGCTTTTATAGGACGCAGCGGCGCCCCTTCGTCACCTTTGCTCAAACAATCCCTAGGCCTGCCCCCCATCCACGCAGGACTTACATTAGCTGGAGAATGTACTACTCCGGAAAAAAAACAAAAGCAAAAAGGGTATCTAGGCCACATTTAATCCAGTTTAATTTTAATCCACTTCTATATCCCAATCTAACAAAATAAAGCAAAATATGGTACATGATTTTGTTGCATATTATATAATTGTGAAAGAGTGTGAGATGGGAGAGAAAACTTGGAATGATGAAAAAAGAATCCTAAATGAATAGAGAAAACACACATGGAAACTAGGGACAGGAACACAGGGAGCCTAACATTTTAATGTATATAATTTGAAAAGAAAATTTGTTTACTACAGTATCAATATTTAAAATCTAACAGATACTGTAATCAAGTGAACTTGACTAAAGCATTCTTAATATATGACAAAGTTAGGGTGTCCGCCTTGACATGTATAAGAAGATTAGGAACACCTTGTATTTACCTGTTGGTGCCTTGGAGCCATTAAAGTGGGAGCAAATCGTGGAGTAAATATTGTTTAATGTGCTGTTTCCTGCGTGATACGTCCAGTGATTGGTAAGGCAGCATATTGTTTATGCAAATATCCACCAATCTATAATTAATTCGTACGTAAATATAAACTGCTTCATGTTTATATATTTTACACGCTTGTAATCTCTTAAGGACCATATAAAGAGAATACATTTAATTAAGAGAAGGAAAAATGTTAAAAAAACGACATTAATCATTTGACAAAGCCTGACTTAATAGTCATCTTGTTTCTCGCCCCTTACTCTTTTTCACTTACAGTTAAATTAACATACACCTTAAAATATACATTTTTATTCTCATTAATTTGTTGAGTATACTTTAGGCGAAAAGAGAAGGATGGAGTGCCGCATAGGTTAAAGTGTGACAGTCCATTCTTTCTGCCTACCCTTTTGGAGAGACGGTGTGTTGGTTAGTTAGTTTGTTAGTTTTAGTATACTTTAATAAAATATTTTTATAAGTTCCGCTTAATAGGATTGGAAATAAGAGAGGATAAGAAATGGAACCCGAAGATAGCATGTGACAAGTTCCGGACCACGCGGCTGACCACCAAAAAGATAGATACAGTTGGCGGTCCACATCTCGGAAGGACTGAGGTGCAACCAATCACAAGTCGTCATATTTATAAAAAGAAGCTGGCCTGGATATATATTTATAGAACAATTTATTTTCGTAACTATTTGCCTGTTTTCGTTACACTTTGCCTGTTTTCGTTTACGCTTTGCCTATGTTTTTTTTTTTTTTTTTTTTTTTAAAAGACTAACATCAAGGATTTATATCAATGATATTAGAATTTTTAATTACAATCTTCAATGTGAGCAGAAAATAGCTCATTATTATGAAGAAGGAATCTGGTCGTGTCCAGGCTTGAACCCATGACCCCTGGATCAGGAGCCAAGCGTTCTATCCCCTAGACCACCACCCGATGTTCATTATTCTTTGCCTGTTTTCGTTTCTTTTAACCTGTTTTAATTATTCTTTGCCTGTTTTCGTTTCTTTTAACCTGTTTTCATTATTCTTTGCCTGTTTTCGTTTCTCTTTGCCTATATTCGTTATATTATGCCTGTTTTTGTTATAATTTGCCTGTTTTGGCTACATTTTGTCTGTAAACTTCTACTTTCGATTCTTCAGATTTATAAATCTGAAATAATTTCCAGTTCTCTTAATAAATCTACTTTCTTTGATCCCGTTTCCCACATTTCAAAGCATTCAAGTAATTGGCGAGTATGCGCGTGTTAAAAAACCGTAATTTGAAAAGGTCAAATGATCTTGAAAAAACGAAACGTATCATTTACTCTATTATTACACTTCACACAAAAGTTCTTGTTAAACTGTAAAGAAAATCAATCACGATACATTGTGGTTAGTTTGTACGTGTATACATACGTGGCTTGGCCTAGCTTCACTACCTAATCTGCCACTTATGTGTTGCCACACCTAAACTAACACTAACGAAGACTTTATACTAACACTTAGGCGTTTCAATACATGAACTCAAACATTTAATAATTGTATCATAAGCATTATTTCACTCGCACTGTTTCTTAAACTTAGCGCGAAAAAAAACATATTTAATAATCGTTTCATTTTCTATTGCGTAAGAAAACATTGACATGTATACAAAAGTTAATAAAAAAACTGTGTTTTTATATCACAATTGTATTTATTTTACGACAGCTGTTTCATCAACCAATGTTGACATCATAGTGTTTCGGCCAAAACAATGGACTATATAAAATTAAGTTTAATTTTATGAATGCGTAAATAAATAAAATACTTAGGTTATTATTCTCGTGAATATTTTTCCCCCATTTAATCTTGCGAATGTGGCAACACATTTATAATTCATTTTTAAATAATCAAGTTGTAAATTCACTACTATTATTATTTTTTTAATATTTTGTTTAGCCTCATTTTGTCTTAGTTTAACTTCAATCTAGTTTATACTATCGTCTGTTAACTGTTAACTATTACTTTACACGTGTGATAGCATGTAATTGGCCTTACTTTATTTTTTTTAATATATGTTATCAATATCGCTGTATGCTACCCTTGGTAAAAAATACATGGTACAATTTCACCTTACAAGAGCACTATCAAATAATGTTCGCCGGTTTCAAATTGTCTTCATAAAGGGAATCATACTTCTTAATATTTGTGTATCTGAGCCATAAAGTCTTAAGTGAATTTTTGGCCGAAATGAGTTAGGCAAGCAATAATTAATATATAGTTTAATACATATAAATTAAAAAGTAAACAGTACAGTAAAAATTGACTTTTTAAGCAAACATTTGCCTTGGATGAAATTAAAACCGAATTGAAAATCTGAATTGAAACCAACATATGTCATTTTAGCAAAAAATATTTAAGACTTTATGGCACTCAGATATACATAAGATTCAATAAAACAAATCTTTTATAGAAACTCTGTTCCGCCAGATGAAGACTGTACATAATAATGAGACAAAATGGCGAAGTTCATCATTTACAAAAATGAAAATGATTTTACAAAAGCTTATGTTTCACGTGCCTACATTTTTTTATGTCTTTGTTTCTTAGTAATTATTGTACGGCTCACATATTGAGAAGTACTAATAGAGAATGCTACCAAAGATTTTCACACAGCCTCCGTGCAGTGGGGAGGGGGGGGAGAATAATTTCACTCCGCCCTCCCGAGCTCGTATTTAACGTTTATCTGATCATAGAAACCAAATCAGGAATTGTATCTATTCCGATATCAATCTAGCGATACTCATATATTTTGTACGACTGCTGTACATGCGGTGTTCTAAGAACAAGGAATTCTCAATCAGAGGCGTACCCCTCATTAGACCTCAAATATGAATAAAAAATATTAATCTTATTATCTTATAGTAGCATATATACATCTTTCAAAAATTTGCCAGACGTGGTGGTCGTAAGAAGGGAGGAATGGGGAATGTTGTTAAAATAAAGCGATCGCTTAACCCAAAAAATGACAGGTCATAAGTCCTGTAAACGCCTCGTACACCATATTCTGGTTCCAAAAAACAATTTACATCTTCGTCTCTATTGAGATACAATTAATTCTTAAAAATATTAATATAATTTTAATTGCACTAATGATTCCTTCTTTACTCACCATCACTTATGGATTCACAAATAAATGTATTTTTTTAAAACATTGTATTTTCACAACACTTTTTTGTAAAGTTCACAAACATGTTTTTGGGCAAAGACGCCTTTCCTCGGAGTTAAAATCTCAAAAGCGAAATAAGGCATTTTTGTCCCGAATGTTTTTGGAAAAAATGCAAAAAGTGTATCGAAATTACAATGTTTTCAAACAATGCTTATATTTAAATGCACAAATTAACTAATATGCAATAAATCTACGTATTATAAAATTGTCAATTATAATTGCAATATGAAACACAAATTTATTTAAAAAAACTACTATTTGGTAAAAAAATAATACATATACATTTTTAAATATATATACATTCGTTTGAACCACTTAATTTGTGGGTTGGCATTATTGAATATAATATTAACACACTTGTAAATTTATATATATACCACCTAATTATTTTCAACAACCAACCGGTTTCGCTCCTGCCGGAGCTTCGTCAGGAAAATAATAAAGTGGTGAACATACAAATTTACAAGTGAATTAATATTATATAATATACATATTTTTAATGTATAAAAATATCTGTTGACAAATACTGGATTTTACTCATTACGGGTTAATCATTAAGATGCTTACATCTAGTCTCAATAGATGGCGCTAGTGTAGATTGAACTAAAATATGTGAAAACATGGTAGCATGTATACAACTTTCAAAAATAATTGTCAGACGTGGTGTTCGTAAGAAGGGCAGAATGGGGAATGTTATATTACATAAAGCGATCGCTTAACCCAACCAATGACAGGCCATAAGTCATATAAACGCCTCGACCACCATATTCTGTTTGCAAATAATTTACATCTTCGTCTCTATTGAGATACAATTAATTGTTAATATTATATTGTTTATATTTATTGTTTTCTATCATCCTCTTAATATAAATTATACCACGCATTTAAACCATATAATTTGAGATGAACTTTTGTCAGTAGATTAAAATAAATAATAAATTTGAACCCACGAAAAATCGGGATTCAAAATTGTAGATTTTATTTTAAATCAATATTTTTAGTTATTCAATCAATACAAAAGCTACGCTACAACGTCTAATACAAATAATATTACATAAAAAGCGGCATCGCATTGCGCATGTTGCGCAATTAATTACTATACGTTTTGTGGTTCTGGTATTACCCTCATTATTATAATTGCTATCAATTTAACACGCTTTTTTCATTCCTAATCGTTTGCATGTTTAAGTTCAGTCAGGAGCCTCGTAACTAACAGTTTAGATCATTTTTATTGCATCCTTGGTGTGTACTGAAGAAATTAGAGGGACCAGTAACGTCTGGTGATTTTAAATTATTCTTACATACCAAACTTTGTTTTATTTAAATTCATATATAAAAAAAACGATAATTTTTTATTTTTTTTATTTTTTTTATTTTTTATCAAAATACAATAAATTCATTATATTCCCATGAAAACAAAACTCATTATGGGACAAAAAGGATAAGTTGCATATAAAATAATTAAAGGACATTCAAAAAATAGAAAAAGAAATTTACTATAAACAAAAACATTTTACAACATGTACATTTGTTACTTTATAAAATTATTTTATCATTTTAATTCATCATAAATTTCACAATTTAAACGAAATATTAAAACCTATTTAAATAGTGAATTCCATAAACCCGAATATCTTTCATTATTAATTATATAACAATATATTTTTTTAATTGTTTGATATTTAATTAATACATGAAAATCTTTTTGCTATGTTTTATTATATTTTATGGGAATTGCATCTTTCGCACATCTAAGGCATTATCAAATGTTACATGTAGGTTTTGTAATAAAACTTCTAAAAAACAAATGTTGCTATATTTTTTTTATTTTGAGTTTTATATCAATGTTCAAGAAACAATAAATTTGTTTTGATTATAATTGACGAAGCTCTAGTTGAAATGAAATAACCGAATTGAAGAGGTTTGAAAGAAGATGTTTTTTTTTTTTAAAAAAACAAGAGTTTTGTTTCATTTATAGTCATATTTTTAAATACTGTATCTTTCTGCTAATTTAACATTTTGAATGTATTACTGTTAAAATTTATAACACTGTTAACATATCACAATCAATTTTTATTCACAGATAATATCGCGACAGCTGTTTCGCCATCCGTTAGGTTTTTTGTAACACCTGATGATGCCAACATCGGTTGGCGAAACAGCTGTCGCGACATTCTCAGTGAATAAAAATAAATTGTGATTTTATAGAGTGTTATAAATTTTAACAGTAATAATATTGAAGTATCGTAGTGTTACTGCCAAAACAATGGACTATGTATTTTAAAATTATTACGAAAAACGGATTGATTTCAAAAGATCGGTGCAATTTTTTTCCATGTAGAATGTTTAAAAAATGCCTAGATATGAAGCGGAAAACCAAGGAAAATATAGTTTAACCAAATTAATAAAATTCGGAAGAATCGATTTGTGTGTGTGACTCGTCGTATATGGAGGATGTTTGAGAGGTTTGTTAGAATAGAGTAGTGTGGCAATCTATTATCTCTGGTTTGTTGATGTTGTAATATTTTTATTTTGAATACATCTAAAATTAAAAATAAGTTTCATTTGCCGCCTTTGCCGCGTGCTGATTATGACATAAAATAAATATAAATTACCTGAGTAATTAGCAAAATTTAAATTTTATTTTTATTTATGGCAAATTGACTGGCATTACTTCCTTTGTAAGGAATGAGATAATTGGAAAAATAATGTTACCATTCGTAAAAAATACAATGTCTTGATTTAAATAAAAACATACATACTAAATTATAAATTTTCATAGCTTACCACCCAAGTTGCAATACTAATCAAATCGTTTGTGATTGATGTTAGTAAGATAGTTGAACACTTTGATTTCACGCTAGTAAAAATATAATTCAAATTTGTATTTGTAATGAAATAAGTATTATGGTTGATCATTAAAGTAATTGCTCCTGTTATATTTTATCATTTTTATAGTTAAAATATAAAGGATGTCGAAACCAGTGGGCATGTAGAATAATCGTTGGTTAGATTGCAAAGATGGCGTTACTGGAAAGACCACGTAGATAGGATGGGTGATGGTAGAATTCCCCGTGTGTTTGCCCACATCGCCTGCCAGGAAAACTGCCAAAAAATGGAAAAATACCTGGTGTTCCACTTCCCAAGAGATTGACCCTCGTTCAAGAAAAGATCATTGATCTAGAATAAAATAAAGAAGAAGACACTTATGATCCAACTAACCATTAATCCGTTCCCTGGAGGATGGATCGCCACACTGCTCTCTCTCTCGATCTTTCTCTGTATTCATACATTGTAACATGCACGCTCGTCGTTTTTTCAGACTTTGAATATTGTCGCCTTTTAGTAATTTATTAATATGATCATGCCATATTTTCCTCGGAGATCCTCAGCTTTTTTTTCATTCACACTGCTTATGTGCATATTTTTAACTATTATTTTCTCAACGATTCGTTTCGTGTGTCATATTTTTTTAAATATAACTTTTGATGCAGTTAGGTCTTATATTTCCATATTATTTTGTCGTTCGGTATTCTATCATGTATCATTTTCCTACACATAATTCTCAGTGATCTCATTTCTATGGCATTTATCCTACTTTCGTCCTTCTTTTACCAGCTCCATGCTTTGCTTCCATACATAAGGGTTCGCACTAGAACTCCAAGCGGAAGAAGGGTAGAAAGATTGTCAACTTCATCAAAATCTATACATGCAAATGAAATAAAATGAGACCATTATAAATATAGTGTTATAAATAATTTTGTTTACTATGGCGTATGAATAAATTCACCCCTGTTTGAAAATCTATAATGTATCGATGTAGTACTGTAAAGTAAGAAAACCGATCCCGTGCACAATACGACCCTTGTGTATGAAAGTGAAGCTTGGAGTTGGCAGAAGAATGAAAGTAAGATAAATGCATGAAGTAAGAAATGAATTTCAGGCTGATGAATGCGTCCTAAATGAAATTAAGAAAGGGTCACTGAGATAGTTTGGACATATGGAACGAATGGATGAGTGAAGAATGGTGAAAAAGATACAAACAAGTAGATTGAACAGAAAAAGAAGTCAAGGAAGGCCAAGGAAGACATGGCATGACCAAATTAATCAATTTCTGAAAGGCGCCCATGTTCGAAATAGAAACAATCGACGAGCGTGCTTGTCTCATGTGTGAATGTAGAAGATTCGCGAAAGTTATTTCAGGATAGAACAGTGTGGCGGTTCATCTCATATCTGCTTTACCCCCCGGGAAAACGGCGTGATGGTTAGTTAGTCAGTTAATAAGCCGATTGTTTCAAACATCAAGTCGTGGTGTGTTATTAAGATCAGAATTTCATTACAAATTATCGCTATAAATAACCGTACTATGGACGGGGGCCGAACCTAGTAAGTGAATTAGCAAGGTTGAAGAAAGGGCGCCGCTGCGCCCTATTACAGCCTCGAGAAAACGGAGGGTATCCCTTCTATTATATTCTCATTGTAGCGGTCCATCTTCCCTGCATTCCCTTATGGAAAATCGGCGTGATGGTTAGTTTGTTAATTAGTTAGGAACCGATTGTTTCAAATATCAAGTCGTGGTGTGTTATTAAGATCAGAATTTCATCACAAATTATCGCTATAAATAACCGTACGTAAGACATAACCCGTAATCTGGTTCTCCGACAAGTCAAGGAAACGGCCGAGAGGTGGCGGATCAACAATAACTTATTATTTTTTATTTGTTTGTCTAATCGCGGCGCGCAGCGCCTACATATTATTGCGCGCTGCTCGGGTTTTTATGAACGATTAATCTTTGAGAAAAATCTATCCAATTACCGCGTTAATCACGTTTAATTCAGCAAAGGTCACGAGTCTCCCAGCTTCCAAATAAGAACATGCACTCGGCCGGCGGGTAATTGCTTTCATAATTTAATGATACTTGTGGTCACATCTTAAATCGACCAGTGCGGGGAACTCTGGCCTAACTGTTCTCGGAAGGATTGTTCTAAGGCTATGTTATTCCTCTGAAACTGTAAACTAATATCTAATTTAAATTATCATATCTCGTTTGCCGTTAAATTTTAGGAATAATTTATGCCTTTTTTGCTACTGAATCCACAACGTCCAAATAGTACGAATTTATTCTGAATTATTAAATTGTATTCATGATTAATCTAGAGCATTATACTGCTCATCAAATCAATCACAGATAAAACATTTTATTTCAACTATTTGTTAGGTTTATTTATATTTTTCTTTTTTTATAAACTTTTTATACGAGTATACAACACTTTTATAAAACATAAAATTATATAGATATGTTTCGGACAAACAGTCCTTCTTCAGTAATGATACATATTTATAAAAATATTATAAAATTGTTGTTGTTTACATGATCTGACAGATGTTATAAAGATTTATAACATCTGTTAGATCATGTAAACAACAACAATTTTATAATATTTTTATAAATATGTATCTTTACTGAAGAAGGGCTGTTTGTCCGAAACATAGTATCTACATAATTTTATTTATAATAAACGTGTTGTATACACAAAGTGTTTAAAAAATAAACCATCATAACAACACAAAGTATGGCATATATAGAAGAAAGACATTTGTTAGGTGATTAAAATAAATCAATATGAAAAATACTTATGGATAAAACGTATCAATGTAAACTTATGCAAATACCAATGCATGACAATTGCAATGCAATGACAGCTGGGAATCGACGTCGCCAATCCTTACCAGGCCAATCACTCTTAAGAAACAGACCACGAGCCCTAAATTAAGAAGAAGAAAAAGAAGAACCATTGAGTTTTCCCACCTTTGAGTTTATTTATTTCGACGTGTTTTAAACATATTATACTATCCCCGTCGGGAAAGTTATATAAAATTACAAATTTATATCGTTCCAATGATGATTGAGATATAATTTCTTGGAGACATGTCAAGAAAATTAAGTTAAATTTAACTATTAAAATATAAAACGCTATTTATGGTAACAATTTATTTCTTCGCCACAGCTGTTTCGTCGGGTGTTAAAAAAATGTTCAACAGTTAAAATTAATTTTCGTGATTTTTTATTTTGAAACAGCTTTCAAATTGCAATACCATAAACAGCGTTTAATAATAATAGAATCAAATAATATAGACCTAAAACTGAGAATACTCCTCATCAAGACCTATGTATGGAGTGTCTTGATGTACGGCTGCGAGACATGGTGCCTATCCGAAAGGGATAAGCGGAGACTAGAGGCTTTTGAGATGTGGTCCTATAGAAGACTCTTTGGAATTTCCTGGAGAGACCACATCACGAATGAGGAAGTTCTTCAAGGAATCGAAGGAGGAAGGCACCTGCTCAGGACCTTGTCCGAAAGGCGTGCAAGATGGATCGGCCATGTAATACGTCAAGAAGGTCTCTTGCATGCCATAATGGAGGGTATGATCGAGGGGACAAACTCTAGGGGACGCCCACGCCGAGAGTACCTGGAGGACCTGTTGGTGGACGTACGCTGCTCATCATATGCAGATCTCAAAAGAGCCGCACAAGACAGGGAAAAATGGAAGAGAATAATGGAGGAAATTGCTGCAAACCAATCCCAGGATTGAAACCAGAGAAGAAGAAACAGCGTTTTATATTTCGTCACCTGAGAGTAAGAAAGTTCCAACTGTCAAAAGTAAAAAGCTGAGAAAAATGTAGTTCAAGTTTTGTTAGTTTCGGGTGTGTATCTTGGAATAAAAGGGTTCCATCTGAAGCAGATGAAACTCTTTTACCGAGAAGCGTGTAAATTTTCTGTAGCGACAGTTGGAATAATAAAGTTCTAATTATAAATTAATCCTTCTTCAGTGAATCCTGTGTTTTGAATGATCAGATGTAACTTGATTATTTTCGTAACATCAAAATGACGAAACTATTACATGTTTTTTTAGTGAGAACCCTTTTCACGAAAAAAAGCCAAATGTGAAATTTTGTTAGTTGGAACCCTCTTACTCTCAGGTGACGATTTTAAGAGTAAATAATGTTGAAGACTCATAGTGTTTCGGCGAAAACAATGTACTAAGTTAAATTTGTGAAATATCGTGTTTTAATTCATAATAAAATTAAGATTACAGAATTTTAAAGTGTGGCATTAAAATTAATCAAAAATGATATTCTATAATATATATTACATAAGTAAGGTTATAACTCTATTCTGTTTCTGATTTCGTAACTATGTGGTTTCACCGTACACAAATTGACAGTACACACTCAATACATGTATCTTTGTCGCAATGCGAGGAAGGCGTGATCACCGCTACGCTAGGTTATGTGGAGCAGACGGGGAGGGACAGCCAGCGTGCACAATAGGCCGGTCGAGCGCCTTTCACTCCGGGGAGAGGACCCGCTCCGGACACGACGCAATGTTTATCTTCTAAGGTTCGCCTTTGTTCCGGCCCGAACTGCCTCCGACTGGGGACCTTTCGCAACTCTGTGATTCATGGTAAGTGGAGCGACTTGGTTTAGAAATCTGCCATCTATCGGTAAGTTATTGTTCTAGCAAAAAGTCATTCATAACTCATAGAATTTATTTCATTAATTATTTCCTTGACTAATTTTAGGAAGGAGAATTTTGCCGATGTTATTTATAAAATAACTAACTAACTAACTAACCATCACACCGTCTCCCCGAAGGGGTAGGCAGAAAGAATGGACTGCCACACTTTTCTTTCCTGACATATTTCTCTTGCTTCCTCAACATTCATACATTGTGTCATGCACGCGCGTCGATTTCTCTGACTCCTCACATGGCCGACATTCAATATTTGATTTATTTGATAGTACCACGTTTTCCTCGGTCTTCCTCTATTTCTGATTCCATTTACATCGTTAACATATATTTTTTTTACCATTCTTTCTTCATTCATTCTTTCCATATATTATATTTTATTTTATTATTTTATAAAATATTTTTACAAAATAAAAATATTATACTCTACATGTTTCGGGGGTGACCTTATCCAACCTCAGTTGTAAATATAACAATAACAACAGTATCTATGACTCGCTGTGTGAATACGGAGGAAGCTAGAGACGTGTGTAAGGATCGAGTAGTGCGGCGGTCCATTATCTCTGCCAAACCGTTCGGAGTAACGGCGTGATGGTTTATTGTAGTTGTTGTTATAATGAAACAGTTCATTCAACATTTATCTCCATCCTGGAAAAAGATAACCAAACTTCTTCTTCTACTTTTTATTAGGACTGTGTCATCTTTCTTATTTCGGAATTTCTTATTCTGTCTCGGAGTGTCGTTCCCGCAGCGGATCGGAGAGTCTTCATTTCTGTGGTTGACCAAACCAAATTTGTTGGTTAACCAAACTAATTTACCTTATTTCTTCTATGTTCACCATACTTTGTGTTGTAGATGTTTTATATTGTATACAACACTCACTTTTTAAACAAATTAAAATTTAATATCAAACATGTTTCGGACTACCCAGCCCTTCCTCAGTGATATTTTTTAGGTATTTAAAATATTATAAAATTGTTTACAAATATGGTCAGTATTGAATATATGTAACTTACCTTTAACCTATTCTTGTGGGTATTTATGTAGGGGTTGCCTTCCAGTAGTTGAGTTGGTTTGGTGATCTGACACCGGAAATTCGCCCTCTCACTACCTTCTATGAAATTGATGGTAATTTCAGTGGTCACATTGCACAGGGTTTGCGGGGCCTAAAGACAAAGGTCTTCTCCATTTGCTTCCATGCCACTCTATATATTTTAGACTACATTCAGGTTTTACTGACGACGCGACGCACTGAGGTGCCAAAGTCAATTCTAGCGGGAAATTGGGTATTTATTCACTATTTTTAATTCCAATTATTTCTTACATAATATCTTAAAACATAAATGGAGCATCATAAACCAAGTCAATTAACTACATGGCAATGGTGTTAACGCGATGCGAGGTTCCCAAAGTTGATAAGTAACGCACCATACATTTCTCATTGTTTTAGTAGCGTTTGCATTCCCAAGTTAATGACACATTTTTAGCAAAGTGTTAGCATTATTGCTTGGTTTTACATTATGAATATTTTGATTGAAGGTATGTTCTTAATAATTCATTTTATTATATTATTTTGCTTTTTTATTTCATGTGTTTGAGGGGAAATAATTAAACAATGAATTATCGGATTATAAAAGTTTATCATTTAAGTTTGGGAAGGCCTACAAAAAAATCCCCGAGACACCCGATCAATTTTATTATTTTATTTTGTGTAATGATATATATGTTATTAAATCCGTAAAAAATTAGCTGCCGGAAATTGCCTATTTAGAATGTATGTTACTTTTTATTTCAGATGGCTCAATTTCTCGAAGAATCTTGTTTGAAATTTGGCGAAGGGGAAATAATAAAACTAAAGTAAAATATATGTTTCTCAGAAATTTCAACTAGAAATGTTTAATAAAGAAATTATTATGCCTATAAATAAACAAAAAAATGCGTTTTTGTGGCACATTAAGATCGAAATGGGTCGAAAGTAACAGAACACAAAAATATTTATGAAAAAAGTGGTTGGATGCTGAAATATCTTTTCCTAAATTGACTTCCAAAGAGATTCAAGATATATCAGAGGTACCATCTACTACTGGAAATACCAGCAGGAAGAAATCTTTTGGTAACTATACGAAAAAACATAGCGAAAAATAGCCTATACTTGAGTTGGCGTCTGGCGACGAGTTAATGTACGCTGCACAAATTAGTTTAAGATCTGCGGGAAGAAGAGATGCTGCAAAAATTATTGAGGAGATTACGTTTTCTCCAAAGAGAGAAACTAGTTGCTTTTTATTCTAGAATAAAAAAACATATAGAAAGTCTCCTAGGTCGGCTAGAATGTACTCACGTGAAAAAGCACTAGCTTTGTTTGTTGATGCAAAACTTACTAAATATGCTCATTCAATCAGAAGCTAAAGCTCTAGGTGCTAATATTTACCCATCTTACAAACATATTTTGGAAGCAAAAAAAGTGCTATCCAGTCAATTCAGTTAAAATAACTGAAAATTGTGCAGAAGTAAATTTACAAAAGATATTGGACCATATAATGGAATGCTCACATGCTCCTCATTTCCTCTGACCCTTTAATAACTTCCTACAGAAGTAACTCTCAAAGGCCTAAGGGTAGTTTTAATCCAGAGGTTATAAAATTGCTACAAAATCCGCAACCACCAGATACTACAGATAATCTATCTGAGATAACATGGTTATTATGATTCTACTTAATTTTCATTTTTGTCCTTATTTTACTTCACGTTTTTTTAATAATATTTTTACCTCTTATACCTTCGAACAAGAATTACCTGTACATATGTATTTTACGGTATATCAATAGTTTAATTTCGTCTTAGATAAATGCATTTTCTAACAATAATTACTAGATTTATCTACATAATAATTTCGATGATTTACTAAATTTTGATATTTCTAATATAAGTTGAAATATATTATGTATTCACATTTCTTTAATAAAACAAGTATTTCAAACAACTAATATTGCAGTTTTTGTGTTAAAAAAATTTTTAAACCATTAATACCATTTTATTACATATATTTAAGAAATTTCCCGTCAGATTTGAATTTGGGACCTCTGTGCGACGTGTCGATTCAGATCACCATTCTACCTTAGTTGCGATCGTATATATTTATATTTATTGTTTGAAATTCAATGTGGTGGTCTAGGGGATAGAACGCTTGACTCCTAATCTAGGGGACTTGGGTTCGAGCCTGGACACGACCAGATTCCTTCTTCATAATAATGAGTTATTTTGTGCTCATATTGAAGATTGTAAAATAAATTCTAATATCATTGATTTAAATCTTTGATGTTAGTCTTTTTAAAAAAAAAAAAAAAAATGTGAAAACACTTACGTTTTTAAAAAAGCTGTATAATATAAACATATCTACCTTTTTATAAATAACGATCAGAAAATGGTTCAATATTCTTTATTGTTATATTCAAATATTATAATGTCTTTCCTAATTAGTTCCGTCTTTCCAATAATATTCACATGGTTAGGTTTTTACATAATACGTGTAATTTGTAGGAAGATTATAATATAATATAAACGTATAGTGTAGACATATTATCGTGCATTCATGTTTCTCTTAAATAATTGGGTAATCACTATCCTCCGAGGATTTTTCTTTGATGCATTATCCGTTATGCATTCGCGCCACAATTTTACGTGTTTTGCATGTCAGTACGTAGGATCACATTTAATTCATAATATGAAGGGGGCATTCTCCGAGAGCCATTAACCGAGAGGTATTTACTCGAAAAGAAGCAGAAACATTCTTATCTCGCGCAGGGAGATCTCCGGCTAACGGGACCCCTTACACGCATGGATAATTTACACAACAATTGGCATGTGCAACAAATCACGACCCGCGAGCCTCGAACCCTGCACCGAGCTGCCTTATCCGCACACATAACCGCCGGGACACAGACGGAATATCCAAATTGCCTGTTAATCATGACAGGGATCTTATATTCTCTGCCGATTGACGGGAAAGAGAAGCCTATCAAGACTATATTTAAGTTTCTTGAACAATGATGTAAAACTGTTATAAAATGATGTTAAATAATTAATAAGAATGAAAACGAACAAGAATTTATCAATGAAAGCAAAAATGGCCGTTCACAGTGGAGTTCTGGTCCCAACCCTTATGGATAGGAGCGAAGCATGGAACTGGCAGAATAAAGATGAGAGCAGAATAAATGCGGTAGAGATGAGGTCCCTAAGACGTATGTGTGTTAGAACGATGTACGACAGAATCTCAAATGCTGATATTCGGAAGAAATGTAGAGCGAAAGAAGGTATTATGAACAAAATTATGAAAGGTTCGCTGCGTTGGTTCGGATATATGGAGCGCATGGGTGAAGAAAGAATGGTTAAAAAAGTATACGTTAACAATGTAAATGGAGTAAGGAGTCGAGGTAGACTGAGGAAAACATGGCATGACCAAATTAATCAAATATTAAAAGTTGGTCATGTCAGAAGCCGGAAGAATCGACGTGCGTGTATGACTCGATGTATGAATGTGGAGGAAGCTAGAGAGGTGTGCCAGGATAGAGTAGTGTGGCGGTCCATTCTCTCTGCCTACCCCTGCGGAGAAACGGCGTGATGGTTTGTTGTTGTTGTTGTATGAAAACGTCTTATTGAAAAATTACACAAGTTTTTTCGTTTATATAAAGAATTTTGACAGGTGTAAAAATAAATTTTTCATTTGTTCCAATGACAATTTGAATAATTTCTTATTATTTTAAAGTTTTTGCTGGTGTTGGTTTGTTTTTAGTGACTAATTTCTGCTATTTTTAAAAAAAACTGTGGATACGTGGAACATAAATTAAACAGACAATATGTGCACCATCTAAAAATAACGTTTTGTGTTAAATTATTTTTATTTTGTTATTTTATTTTATATCATTTTTTTTTTTTGTTTTAATTTTTTGTGGTTGTTGGACGATCGAAGTGTGCGTGGGAGATGCCTATTGGTGGCGATGACGTTCGCAACCCATCACACCGCGTCTCCCGCGGGGCGAAAATAGAAGGATGGAGTGCCGCCTCGGTTAAAATGTAACAGTTCATTCTTTCTGCGTACCCTTTCGGGGAGACGGCGTGGTGGTTAGTTAGTTAGTTAGTTATGAAAACGTTAGTTTTCTAGAAGTTTTATTATATTTTATGGGAATGTCATGTTTCGCCCTTCTAAGGCATTATCAAATGTGACGAAATTTCAGCTCATCGCTGTTTATATACACTAGTAAATGGAGCAGAATATGGTAATTAACGAAAATTGTTGTGACTTTATACATTTTTAACAAATAATTATTTGGGTAGGTCCAGAAATATTAGAAAATGTTTCTTGGAACTCGTTAAGAAATTTTATGACAAAGATATTATATAAATCAAAAATAAGTTAGTTGAGGTAGGACGAAATAAAGTGTTTCTAAGAAAAACATATTCTTACAAACTGTTTACAAATGATTTTGTATATTTCAAGGTGACTAATGATTCTAAGTATTATATATAAAATAAAATCGCCATCCTGTGTGCGTAGACAAAATTGACTGCTACATTTACTAGTGTATATATGTTAACAGCAATGAGCTGAAATTTCGTCACATTTGATAATGCCTTAGAAGGGCGAAACATGTCATTCCCATAAAATATAATAAAACTTCTAAAAAACGAAATTAAATTAATTACGATATTACATAACAATGTTTTAATCAAACCGTTAATAATATTGAAATATCAAAGTGTTTCCGCAAAAAACAATCCCCTCCAGACACCGTCCACCTGGAAGACCACCTAAGACATGGAGGGAAAGCTGGTCCTCATCATCGCAGTAGACATGATTTCTTTGCCACAGATCGTCGGATCTACCAAAAAAGAAGGAAAAGATATATACATTTAACACATGAGCTTTAGTTATTTGAACTATTGTCAAATTGTTTTAACCATTTAGACTCAAAAAAGTTCTTAAGCGCATTCTATTTATAATATTTAATATATACTCGTATAATTGAATGCTCCAGAAAGGCCTTCGAAGAGATGGGGGGATGGCTATACGTCATCATCCCTGGACAGGTGACCTTCATAAACAGGTCAGACGACCTAAACTAAGAAGAAATAAGAGAATTCAATGCTTTAGCAAGGTTAAATATACCATTCGCATAAAATATAATAAAATTAAACATCTAGAAAACAGACGTTTTCATTCATATTAATAATTCAATATGGAGTATTATGCCATTTAAGAAACAATAAACGGTCTGTTATTTTCAAGAATCAATTATATCTCAATAGAACCGAAGATGCAAATTGGAAACAGAATATGGTTGATCGAGGTGTTTACAGGACTTATAACCTGTCATTGTTGGGGTTTAGCACACGCTTTATGTAATACAACATTCCCCATTCCACATTTTTTCTTATGAACACCATGTCTGACAAATTTTCTCTGTTCAAATTTTCTCTAAAAGGTCTGTTATTTTTTTAATAATACTTTCTTTCGCATTGTTTTCACATTTTATAGTTGCATTTGACACTAAGTCTAAAAGGTTTCATTCCTATTGCATTTATTCTACTGTTATCCATATTTTCTTGCTGTTCCATACTTCATTTTCATACATTCCATATTTCTGTATTTTCTTATATAAAGAAAATTCTACGTACGAATTAATATGGTTATCCTTTGCATTGATAAACTCAGTTAATAATAATCGCGGCAGTACTGCAGTGAACGTACTGCGTTGAGATTTCTCACATTTATTTAGTACGAGGCTCATATTAATTCTTGAACTATTCTCGGAGCCATTAATCATCCACTATCAGCCAGACTTATCTCTGTATGTATTGTAACTGCGTTTCGATCGTTTGTGTAATTCGTGCATGTAATGACTCGAGTACTACTCAGGACTCAACATACACTTTGTCGTGTGTCAAATTAATATAATAACTATGAATTACATCAGGAAATCTGGAACAAGTGGAAGAATTTGTTTATTTAGAAGTATGTTTACAAAGGATGGGAGGGTGGAGAAGGATATTGAAAGAAGGGTTGGGGCAGGCAACAGAATAAATGGTGCACTTAAAGTTGTCATCGCAAACAAAAGCCTATCCAAAAAAGCTAAGATGGCAGTGCACAATGGTGTTTTGTGCCGACCCTTATGTATGGAAGTGAAGCATGGAACTGGCAAAAGAAGGATGAAAGTAGAATAAATGCAGTAGAAATGAGATCTCTAAGACGAATGTGTGGCAAATCTGTTTATGATAGAGTGACAAACGCAAGTATAAGAAGTGAATGTGGTGCGAATGAAAGTGTTATGAACAAAATAAGGAAAGCGTCATTAAGATGGTTTGGACACATGGAAAGAATGAGTGAAGACAGAATGGTAAAGAAGGTATATGTAAACGGCGTGAACGGAGCTAGAAATAGAGGAAGGCCGAGGAAAACGTGGCACATCAAATCAATCAAATATTGAATGTCGGTCACGTGAGGAGTCGGAAAAATCGACGTGCGTGCATGACAAGATGTATGAATGTAGAGGAAGCGAGAGACGTATGTCAGGACAGAACAGTGTGGCGTTCCATTCTTTCTGCCTACCCCTCAATTTTCGCTTGTTACATTACATCAAATTTCGCTTGTTTCAATCCAAGGGAATGGTTTGCAGCAAAGCGTAACATTTTTTGCTGATTCTTGAAATGCCACTTTGGAAGTTTCTACTTTCCACATATGAATTCGTCTTCTCTGAGTGCCG
The DNA here is from genome assembly GCA_022606425.2 of Lepidostoma basale. Classification (NCBI taxonomy): domain Eukaryota; kingdom Metazoa; phylum Arthropoda; class Insecta; order Trichoptera; family Lepidostomatidae; genus Lepidostoma; species Lepidostoma basale. The sequence continues at coordinate 469,486 of JAHDVF020001352.1, forward strand.
TCTCTTTTGCAAAGATTGGCGATCATCATGACTTTTTCCACCTTGTTGACTACGGCCCTGAACAGCGATGTGGTGCTACTTCTGAACCACTGTCTTTAATTGTGCAGCCAAGAAATTCTTCTCCGACCTGGTTCTCTTCGTCCTGGTATTTTTCCCTGAATTATCAGTTATAGGAACTGATATTTTTCACCTCTCATTACGTGACCATTTGTATACAGCAGGTTACCACCAAAGACAGTGTTACAATCACATTGCTATCGCCGGAAATCGAACCTTCGGTGTACCAGTCATAGCGTTTGCCACTTTGTCTCGAAGGTCGTCGAATATCTTTAAACAATTGAACTTCTCCTAAACGGCTGTACAGATTTTTTTTTTTTTTTTGTGTGTTGGAGTGGGTGCCTGGTTGGTTTAGATTCACAATTGGACCCGGTATGTGACCGTTAATACCTTCTGGGAAGTTTATGAAAAATTGACCTTCTGAGAATAATTCATAATTTTGTTTGTTTACCATAGATGGCGCCAATGTCGAATTATGTGTTTGAGCATGCGCAAATGACTTGCGTTGTAGCGTGGCGTAGATTTAAAATTCTGTTCACTGTTTTTCGATAATCCATGTATGGCATGTATCACAATTGCGTAAGTATTGAGTATGTAGTTTATCATTTAGTATATAGTTTATCGAAAATACGAAAGAAAAAAGGTTTACTGATCAAGCTAATAGCAGGCAAGCCAACGTTCGGACAGGACAACGTCTGTCGTGTCTGCTAGTATGTATTATATAAATTTTCTCAACGTTATTAATTGTAACATGAAATGGGCAAAAAAGGGTGAATGTAAACTAAATGCGATTTCTCAAACACATGTGTAATAAATCGGCATATGTTAGTGTTTCGAAAGCTAATATAAGAAGTGGATGAATAGAAGAGAATTAAAACGTCGGCCTTCTACATATTTCAGTGTTCTTTATTCGGTTTGAGAGTTTTATACCATGTGTACAATGGTTCTTTCATATTTTGAGTGTTTTATACGAGTTTAATTATATTCGATTTAGCGAGAGATGCGTTTCAAGCTTTTACACTCACTTAATCGTTTTAACATATTAAATTTTATATATAAATTACAGGGCACGAAAAGTCCCTTCACGTATGGTTATTAAACTATAACACTGGAAATCACAAAATGTCGGCCAAACCTTCCACCACAATGACAAGAGAATAGAAGAGATGTGATATTTTTAGAGCCATCCCTACAAAACTAGCTTGCCATTGATACGAGGAATAGGAAGAACAAATGTTTAATTTAATTCCACTTGTTATTTTAGTTATGATCGGCTTGCAGCTTCCTGCAATCGTCTTGCCCTATCCCGTCCAGAATATGGCATAAAACCAAATTGTAAAGAATTTTTCGTAATTTGAGGTTCGCAACCATCACACCGCGTCTCCCGCGGGGGCAAAAAGAGAAGGATGGAGTGCCACATCGTTCTAAGTATAAGCAGTTCATTATATCTGCCTACCCCTTCAGGGAGACGGCGTGAAGGTTAATTAGTTACTCAGTAATTTCTATCAAGAAGTTTCAATAAACAACATTTAAAAGAAATAGTAAAAAGAGGCAATTGGTCTATTCAAATAAACAGTACTAAATAGTTATTAATTGTTTAAAGAAATGGTATTTCGTTTAACAACCCTTTTTCCATCACTTTGATTTGCAAACATCATTATTTTTTATCTTAAGTAGTTATAATTGTATTTAACCGGTTGAAAATAGATTAAAAAAATCAAATTATGAATGACTACAAACATTGTAAATTGGTTTAAAATGAAATAAAAAACATTTTTATCATTGTGTTTCTTAAGATTTTTGTATACAATTAAGAACCCTAAGCTGTATTTTGAGTAAAAAAATTTAACATTGTATATAAATTAATTAAGCAATAAAATCTTAGTTAGACAAATATATATGTTGATTTTCAAAGCAATTTACTATAAATCAAACAGGACGTTGCAAAATCACAGAGAGCTTAAGATAATCATCTAAAATGTGCGTCGAATTGGTAGAATCAATTAAAGAAATTAACTGAGACGAATCAGTCACACAAAATAACTATTTTAAAATGAAATGCTTCAGTATTAACGCCCCTTGCCCCCAGCATTTCTCCGCTGATGGGAATTAAACGGCCATGCTATAAGTTAATTAAGAAGCGTGTAAGAATTCCGTTTATCTCCTGCGAGATTGTGTGCTCCTGGTAACCACAGTAGAAGAAATGTTAAATGTTGCTTTGTATTCTGAAGTACATGACGATTAGAATCAAATAAAAAAGTAATAATGTACTAAAAATAGTACTAAATAAGATTTTTAAAGTCTTCAGTTTCTTCGAAGGTGTGGGTAGAGTTAACCGACACACCCCTTCATCATCATCAGCCGTCTGTCATCCACTGCTGAATGTAGGCCTTTCCCAAAGCACGCCACCATCCCCTATCCATTGCCACTTCCATCCATCCATGTCCAGGATCATCCTTTAATCCCCTTACACCCCTTAATCGAAAACGTCTGTTAAGAAGCTTGATAATAAATTCTTATTTAAGAATGTTTAATTGAATCGATGCTTATGTTTTCACATATTGCATAACAACATCATGTTTACCACCCCTGATATGTATGTATACTCGTCGTATAAAGGAGTAAATTTATAACAGTGTCACTAGTCTGTCCAACCCTGTCGAAATAAAGACAAAAGTGGATGTAGCTGAAACGTCGTTTTATTGAATTATTATTTATAATTATTATTGTCTAGTTAGTGGTCATGGAACAATTACGGACATTCAAATGAAGCCTAGAGCATGGGATATCTCGGGCTGCAATTATGTGGAGAAAACCGCAGGGAATAACGGGGGAGACAGAGGGCAGAAGACACGGGAAGACATTACGCGGAGAAGATTTATGACTCGGGAGAGAAATTAGGAGGTCAAATGTAAGTCAGCGAAGGTGACCGTTACATGTAACGTAGATTCTAAACCACACAGATTCCATAAGATGGCAATGTTACTTTACCGCAGAGATTAGAAAAACGCGAATATGTATTCTAATAAAAAAATAATGTGGCAGAGATGAGATGCCTTAGACGTATGTGTAGTAAAACGTTATATGACAGAGTTTGTAGTATGTGAATGTAGAACGGAAGAATGTACGAGTACTATGAACAAAATTATGAAAGGATCACTGCATTGGTTTTGTCACATGGAACGTATGGACGAAGAAAGAATGGTTAAGAAAGTGTACGTTAACGATGTGAATGGAGTACAGTGCCGAGGAAGACCGAGGGAAATATAGCATGACCAAGTCAATCAAATTTTAAAAGTCGGCCATGTTGGAAGTAGAAGAACCTACAGAGGTGTGTCAGTAGAGACTAGTGTGACGGTCCATTTTCTCTACCAACCCTTTCGGGGAAACTGCATGAGGGTTTGTTCTTATTGTTTTTGTATATAATGAAACATATTTTATAAAATGTTTCTATATATTAGGTATCTATTTTATTTCGCTATATAATATCGACACACCTTATAATGTAAAGTGCTAATGCAAAACAGGAAAGGGATATACGAGTATACCCTACCCAAATAAATAACAAACTGAATTATATTTGTATTGCTTATAAGGTTACTTACAGTAAAAATATAACGTGACTGACCAGCTCTAACATATGCCTCGGAGACTTGGACACTCACTAAACGCTATGAAGTAAAGTTGAACTGCATCGAAAGGAAGATCCTCCGCAGAATCTTCGGACCCATTAAGGATGGTCCGATGTGGAGAAGGAGATACAACACAGAACTCTGAGATCTATACCAAGACGTCAGCGTGGTCAAGCTTATAAAGGTAAACAGACTGCGCTGGCTAGGACACTGTAGGGTACTGCACGAGGGATCTGAAGCTCTCCAAAAGAGTTGCTGTTTTACAATCCAGTAGGGCGAAGAAGCGTCGGCAGGCCGAGACTACGATGATTAGATGGTGCTGTGGCAGACTCTCGGGTTCTGGAACAGCAAGACTGGGAGGTGGCAGACAGATACAAGACAGGATGAAGACGTTTCTTGAAGGAGGCTAAGACTCACCAAGAGGTGTAACGCCGAAGAAGAAGAATGAGAAATACAGTTGGCGACATTGTCTATAAGAATTTTAACGCCATAATATAAAATATAATAACGGTCAAAATATCAGAATGCATTACGTTTAAATTTATTCTTCATAAACGTTCAAATTGTTTATTACAGTTGCAAATAGAAAAGGGCGTTACTCGAATACTGGTCAGATGGAACAACTCTTTACGAATCTATTGCCGCTTATAATTTACGAGTTTATTTAAATAAACCTACATTCGACAGAAACGTTTTGTTCGGTCATAAATACATAATTGCGGTGTACGGGTTTTTAAATATGTATAAAATACATCTGAATATTAATGGTGTGAAAAGAGTCTTGCAGTAGTCGAATAGGAACAGTCTTAAATCTCAGCTTGCAATGTGTAAACTATAATCGATGTGCTCAAGGCAATTAGAGAAAACAATCATTTATTTATTTAATTGCCAACTTTGTAGATGTTATGGCATTTTCTCATAGTTGAACGCTTTCGCAAAATCATAATCATGAATACACGTCACATTTGAATAAACAAAATATTTTTTCTATTATTTTTAGAGATTTATTTTTTAGTTAGAGGGCAAATGGTGAATTTCCGGCGCCAGGTGACCTAACTGAGGGAAGGCAACCCCTACAGAAATACACTAGAATAGGGCTTAGGTTAACCACTCTGATTATTTATTATTTCTTGAACAATGATGTAAAACTCTATATTAAATAATTAATGCGAATGCGAATGTCTGTTTTCTAGAAGTTTTATTATATTTTAAGTGAATGGCATGTTTCACCTTACCAAAAAATTACCAAATGTCATTAGTAAGGCGAAACATGTCATTCCAATAAAACATAATAAAACAGACGTTTTCATTCTTATTAATTAAATATATTTACAGTTTGTATATTTACAACACTTTATTATATTTTTGCATACATGTTTCGGTTATAATGAAACCTTTTTCGATGCTTAAATTTTAACTACAGCACAAAACTATCTAGAGGAAACTAGTCACAAAAAACTAAAGTGTTGTGAAAATAAAAACTGTAATTCTATTTAATCAAATGTGAATCCACAACACAAAGTGAAGAAGAATATATTCGTAGAAGAAATACACGACACTTGCACACTTCCTTCTTCCCATGGCCATATATATGTTATATTGAAGAGCTTAAGCCACTTCTGTTTGTCTAAATTAATTTTGTTTATTATTTCGGTCTTACGCCTTCAATGGTTTAAAACTCCACATATTTTATTAATTTAACATAACTCCATTATCAGGAAGGAATGTTGAATGGAAGAAAGTATTATGCAATGGATTATGAAGTCGAGGAAAATCGATAAAAACATACTTCACCCTAATTAATAAAATTCAGAGGATTCTAAAGAGGTTTGTCAGGATAGGATAGAGTGGCGGTCTATTATCTCTGCCTACTCCTCCAGAAAAACGGCGTGATTGTTATCATTTTATAAAATAATGACATGTTTCGACTGGCTTGATAGTACCAAATATTCATGTTAATTCTGGTGAAGCAAAAAACATGTAAAATGAAATATAATTTAACTCATCTTTGATCGCTAGAAAATTTTGTGTTAAAACAAACAAAATATGTTGATTTGTAGCTAAAAAGCTTTTTATATTTTAAATATGATTTTTAATGTGTTTTAGAAATACCATATTGCCTATTTTCGTTCTTAGAACTCTATCATTAACTATAATATTTTACGTCACAAGTCTTCTTCAGGAGAAAAATATTACAGTACAGGTTATGCAAATACCTCGTGCTTTATTACATATGACATCCTTTACTTATTGAACAAGATATCAGTATGAAAGGCATCTTGAGAATTTTCCTAGCATGAATTTTATTTTTATCTAACCATTGCACAATGTAAGGAGATTTTGCAAGTCATGCGCGCACAGCGATGTCCTTTTGAAACTAACAACCGGTTGGCTATGTTAAAAATACATACCAGACAAATTATTTTAAGGACTCTGAAATAAGGGATATAACCTAACCTGACTATGAAATACGGGAGGAACCTAACCTTACTTAGCAACCGGTTCGCAATCATCAAAAACACTATGTTAAAAATATATACTAGACAAATTATTCGAGGGACAGGGTTAGAAACTTTTACTTAAGGGAGATGTGTCACATGGAAGACATCGTAGATGGAGCAGGAAAATATGGCAGTACTGAAGAGACCACTTGGATAGGAAACGATGCAAAAATTCCTCATATAGTTGCCAACAATATGTTCGCAGAACATCGCCTGCCTGGAATACCGCCAAAAAAGGTGAAGAGACAGTGTTCCACTTCCTAAGATGATAAATCCCGTTCAAGAACAGACCAATCATCTATAATAATATGAAAAAAAAATTAGCTAATAAAATATTACTAAAAAAATATATTTCTGCGTTCAGTATTTAAATCGTCAGTCAAGCACAGAGGTTTTGACCAATTAAGCTACACTTTCATAAATATTAAGGTTTTTTTCCGAAGAACACGCAAAATCGGAATAATTATATTCATACCATAAAAGTTTATAGTAAAATTGTCAAATCATACAAATATTTTATATTTATTTCGATCTGAAAAACAGCAATGTCATAAATAATGAGACTTCTAGCAAAAAAAAATATTTATTTATTTTTAAATAATTGTCCATATACGCGAGTTAAACTTTGCGTTTGCGATAACATGAATAAAATATTTCTGTTCATCTATGAATGTGACATAGGCTATTTAAAAAATGGATAAGATTCATTGTCAAAATAACTAACTAACTAACCATCACGCCGTCTCTCCGAAGGAGTAGGCAGAAAGAATGGACTGCCACACTTTTCTTTCCTGACATATTTTTCTCTCATCTTCAACATTCACACATCGTGTCATGCACGCGCGTCGATTTCTCTGACTCCTCATATGGCCGACATTCAATATTTGAATTATTTGATCGTGCCACGTTTTCCTTGGTCTTCCTCTATTTCTGGTTCCATTTACATCGTCATTCATTGTCAATTCATTATCAATAAAAAAAAAATCTCTTTTCTAAAAGATATTCAGTTTTATTACATAAAATACTGTTTTTTTTCGCTTCACCATTTTCATTTCACGACATTCCAAAAATGGTTTAAACAGCAACATTCCGGTTGGATAAAAATGGTGATTATTAGGTGTGTACACTCGCCAAAATTACCTATAATAGAAACAACTAGAAGGGTTTAAGAACCGGTTCGCGTGAACCGGAGCTATTTCTCGAGGGGACATCTCTGTTTTCGTGCGACACAAAACAATGGGCGATCATGAATGAATGCTGAGATCTAGTTTTTGTCATCTTGCTACGCGCGAGCATGTAGAAGGATCGCTTGAGATTCACCAAGCAATCTCCTCATTAAGGCTTAACGACTATAACGAACATAACCGCGTCGTCCGAGGACACAATATGAGTCTAACGAAGTAATAAACTCACATTATCTTTATAATTGTTGTGATTTCCTTTTTCTCACGATTGTGTCCCGATTAAATTAAATCTTCGTTTTCCGACTATATTAAAAAGTTTACAATTTATCGTTCTTCGACGAACATGAAATCGCCTTATAGAATTTTTCGCAAATTGGGTATTTGTTCAAAACTAACAAAGGCGGTGTTTTTTCTCCATTAAACGTTTTTCATTTTATTATGTATTTTTTTTTACATTGCGCTTCGCAATATCATCTAACAAGCAAATATCTGAAAGCAAATTAGCAGTTAGTCATGAACCATAAAGAAATTATAAAGTATGACAGGTTTAAATCAATTATATACCATAAAATATGCTTTTACATATAACTGTAGCCGACTATCTAAACATAGCGTTATTTCTATGTAATTTAATTAAATTCGATTAAAAAATCTCTGATTATATACATATTGATAAAAATGTCTATTATACTCTTGTGAACAATGATTTTCGTAAATCTTCGCATTAAATAAATAATATAAATGAAAACGTCTGTTCTGAAAGTTTATTTTATTGTATTATATGTGATGACATATTATGTAAATGTTAATATATATTATGAGATAACAAAACATATTATGCCTTGTTGATGCATGAACGCATGTGATAATGCCTTAGAAAGGCGAAACATGTCATTTCCATGAAATAAAACTTTCAGAAAACATACGTCTTTTATATTTTTTGGAAAGAAACGATTGAAACTGTTTATTAGTGTAACTGTAACTGTGTAAGCCTTCGAAACATGTCGAGAAAAATAAACTCAAAAGTGGAAAAAATAGTGTTTTAATTCATAAAAATTCGTCATTATGGAATTCCACAGTGTTAACGTCTTAAGTTTATCTAAAATTTTAAATATATTATGACATAGGAATAAATACACATAAAGGTTCGGATAATCACGAAAATTTGACATTTGATATATTATTGTAGCACTTGATGATGTCAACATAGGTTGATGAAACAGCTGTCGCGTAAAATAAAATACAAAACAGTGATTCATAAAACAAAGTTATTAAATTTAACAGTTTAAAAATATATTTACTTAAATACTAAATATCAACAGTACGCCCAAAATTAAATTAAATACTTTGTAAAAAAACTAATGTTTTGTGAACACAGTGTATTTATATCCAAATTTCATAATGACAGACAATTATGAATAGAGTTTTTTTATTTATCAGCCATGAATAATAATTATTATTCGGTTTATAGCTTTCTCTGCACAAGCAACAAACGTATTTCGTCTACAAAGGCGAAAGATAATGACTACCCTGCTTTTTGAGATAATGCTTTACATTTTTTTACTGCGGCACAGACATGAGAAACGGCTGGACCGGAATGTCCGCTGTATACTTATTCCACAAGATTTGTGGTTAGAATTATCAAATCATATGTCAAATTTCTTTATCTCTCGGGGGCATGGACGAATTACAAGCTCTCAATAACCATTCCACGCAAACTGTGTTATACGTGATACGCAGACGTGGTGCAACATACATTTATTTGATTCTTGTTCGTGGGTACTAAAATAACAATGTTAAAAAATATATTTAGAATTTTCATCAAATTTAGTTTACTCGTTTTACTTATTGTTTCTTGAACAATGATGTTAAATTCCGATTAATACGAATTAAAACGTATGTTTTGTAGAAGCTTTAAAAATTATCATTTTGGTAACGCCATATTTTCCTGGCATCCAGTGAGCCTGGCGAAACCGGTCGCTGTCGAAATAAAGACAAAAGTGGAAGTAGTTAAAAAAATGTATAGTTTTTTTAGATTAACTTAAGACGTTAACACTGTGTAAACTGAGTTTAAATTGTTTTTCCGATGATGAAGGTGTTAGCCATCGAAACATGTGGAGAAAAATAAACTCAAAAGTGGAAAAAACAGTGTTTTAATTTTAAAAACATCGTTTTATTTAGTTATTAACCATTATTTGTTCATTCATGCGTTCCATACGTCCGAACCAACAGATTAATCCTTTCATAATTTTGTTCATATTACTTTCTTCCGCTCTACATTCCTTCCTGATATCAGAATTTGATGATATTATATATTATAGTATAGTATATATTATAGTATACAGTAAGTACATATGGTCTTGAAACTGCCACTTTGACAAAGCACAGTGCAGAGAAACTAAGAGTCATGCAGCGAGCGATGGAGAGAGCCATGCTAGGCCTCTCCCTTAGAGATACTTAGAGTCAGGAACGAAACGGTGAGGGATAAAACAAGAATCACAGACGTGATCCACCGGGTGACGACTTTAAAATGTAAATAGGCAGGGCATGTCGCTAGAGCTGCAGACGAAAGATGGACCAAAATACTGCTGAATTGGAGACCGAGAAACACGAAAAGAAGAGTAGGAAGACCACAAATGAGGTGGAGAGATGACCTGGGGTGCTGTGGATGCAGACTGCGCTGGAGAGATCTACATGGAGGGACATGGAAGAGGCTTTCGTCCAAGAGTGTACGGCGATAAGCTGAAGAAGAAGAAGAAGATATATTATAGAAAATAGGTTGTGAGGGAAAAAGATTCAGAATATCAAAATAAAAACCAACTCCCAAAAAAAAAAAATTGATTTTTTTATTTCGGCCGGCACAACCATTGGCCGTGTCAGATAAAACGCGATTTAAAAAATGATATTTGTAGTTTCCCGTCATTAGCTGTATTCAGATAATGTAATATATTATTTCATTTAACCCGTATAAAGGGTATTTACGAAAATTATTAACCTTCGATATTCTTCTGGCACAGTAAATCGCGTTCATCCCGTTTAATGGCCAGAGTTCGTGTGTTTCCTGCTTATAATTTCTTCTTATTTCTGTAAAGCGGAAGTCGAAATTGCACCAATTTACCAAAGATCAATGAAAAATTCCCATGGGAATTATATTAATTATAACGATTAAATACCTTTTGGAAATAATTATTACACGCTAGAAAACTAAGTATTAATTACATACCAACAAGAATGATGAGCTCAAATATTATCTACATTCATTCTACCAATGGCAGGACAAACAAACGGATGATATCATTATTAGTGAGGTCAATACGAAGACTGTTGGGGCTGTCATTCTTCAGCGACAGCTGCGCTGGGTTGGCCATGACATAACAACTCCTGAGAATAGAATCCTAAAAAATGCTGCACATTCAGCTGATCCAAAAAAAATACTCAAGTGGAGGATAATGGAGGTGCTCAAAAGATTCCCATAAAGCAAACCATCAAATAACTATGCTTGATATTGAACGATGAAAAAGACTGCAGAAGAGAGATCTATATGGAGAATAACAATACTACAAATTAACTAAAAATTCAGACATACACAGACACTGGACCAGGAATTGTGACAGATATCACTTACCGATTGCACGAACTAAGACAGGACAATCAAGGATATTGAACAATGGACTGAAACTTTACAATGAACTACCTAAAGACACAAGGAATCTCACTACAACTCAATATAAAAAATATCTGAAACAATACATAATTAATAGTAAGATCTAAAAATGTAACCATATAACCCAATTGGGTTTTTAAAAAAATAAATTAAATAAAAAAAAATAATAATAATAAAGTTACAAAAGACTTTTAAGCACATCGTAGAGACGACGCCGCAGAGAGGATGAGATGAATGGAGAAACTATTGGGAGACTATTGGAAGACGTTGGCGGTTTCACTACCAACGTTTTCCTCTGCTCTAGATGCCCCAGAGTGTGTGGGTCCAGATAAGACTTTATTCACACGAGGACCCACATCCGTGAATAATAGTCTTCTCTCAAACCTTTTCAACATTAACACATAACATACATTGTTAAACGCATGTTTGCCGATTGTTCCGAAGTCGAACCTAGCTATCTTCAAGCAATTAATTCATTTTTTCCACGATTTATCTTATAATACAACCCCCACAGTTTATATAAGACATTTCAAGCATTGTTTCCTCATCAATTCGTCCCATATTTTCAAACCGTCATAATGGACTTACTTAATCTTCCCTGAGTATTTAGACAGAATATTAACTACACTATACATTTATTCTATTTTTTTAAATTCGTAATTAAACGTACATATTCATTTACCATAATTATTTTAACTATTGTATCGGATAATTCAACATATGTCACATGTCACGAGAATCAATATATCAGATTAAAAACAAATTGTATACTGTAATTGGATTCAAGCGACCTGTTGTATACGTAAAAAAAAATAATAATAAAAAATTAAAAAATATCGTATTATATATAAAATATCACTATGAATAAATTGATTAATTATTGGTTAAATATCTATTTAAAGTATCTGAAAACCAAGTCCCAGTGTTTATTTATAATAGAAATATATTGAGTAAACGATATTTTCAATGTCATAAGCTTGTATTACGTATGCAATGATTAGAAATTAATAATCCCTTTACGCAAAAACGCTAGAAGATTTATTTAATTATTTAAGTAACCTATATCAAATATATATTATACTCGTATATTAACATTTGTATAATATTGTATATAAACATATTATTATTATATTTAATATTGATGAAAACGTCAGTTTTCTAAAAGTTTCATAATACAAAAATTAATTAAAACGATTTATTCTTTCTTGAACAATGATGTAAAACTCCATATACTTTTTTTTAACTAAATCTAAACGTCTGTCTTCTAGGAGTTTTATTAAGTTTTTTAATGAATGCCATGTTTCACACTTTCAAGGCATTAATCAAATGTATAATAATAAATTATAAGAAAACATAAAAAAAATCATTTATGTTAATTAACTAAAACGATGTTTTAATAATGATTTTAACTACTTCCACGTTTGTCTTTATTTCAAATTTAAGGATTTATTCTTTCAACTAGATTGATTATTTGATTAGGAGTTTTCATCGTTGTTCTAGAAATACTAAAAAAGTAATATTCTAGTACCAGAATTTCTTTACTACTAAATTCAAATTTTAACACGTTTATTTTGTGAAATATTCACATCAAATATTATTAAAAAGTGGATAGAATACGATATAATACTCATACACAGTATTTCAAATAAACTATTTGCGTTTGCATACAACAACAAAAAGTGTATTCACGAAATATCCACAATCAATATATGTAATTGGTTGCAGGGTTACATACATACAAATAGCAAGCAAATAATTGTTTCCGTTGTATTTCATCCACATAAAAAGAAAGACGTCTCACATACGGTCAGAATGTTTTTGAAATAAAGAAAAAAAAACATTAAAGATGAATCCAATGATGGCGGTATCGAGATACGTCCTATAAACTCGCGCTTGTTAAATAAAACCGCCCAAATTACAGTAATCCACGGGTAATTTTAATTTCCACAATTTAATGACAGGGTTGCGCCCAAGGGGTGTCCCGGGTTCGGGTGCGTTACTTCTCGTTAGTGAGAGTGACTTGTCATATTCCACCGATCCCCTGTTCGAACCCTCTAGCTGCCTTTGTCGTACTTTAGATACATGAAATATAATACAATAAATATTAAATACAAGCTCTCAAATGTTTATTTAGAACTAGCTAATGCCCGGCATGCGTTGCAATGCCTCTTTGAATTATAATTGTTATTTGTTTGAAGTAGATACACATACACAAATCAGACACATTTACATATACAAAATAAATGAATGTCAATCATTTTTTTGTTTGTTTCGTAAAACAAAATTGAAAAAGTTCATTCGAGTGCAATGGGGTATACAATATTTTTAGTACATTTTGAATGTATACAAATACTTGTAGACGAATACTGGATTTTACCCATTGCGGATTATCATTTCAAGGATTAATTGCATCTCAATAGAGACGAAGATGCAAATTGGAAACAGAATATGGTGGTCGAGGTGTTTACAGGACTTATGACCTGTCACTGATTGGGTTAAGCGCACGCTTTATGTAATACAACATTCCCCATTCCACCCTTCTAACGACCACCATGTCTGACAAACTTTTGGAAGTTGTATATATGCTACTATGAAACACCACAATTCACATTTTCTATTTCAATCTACACACTATTTATTGTGTATTCTGTTTCCTGTTTTCAATTTGCATCTTCGTCTCTATTGAGATACAATTAATATTTTTAGTATTTCCATCTTCTGTATTTTTTTTTCGGCTGTCCTTCTCGTGAACATGCAACATATAGTTGCGCGTTTTTTATCAAAGTAACCGCTTCATATTTCAAAGCAGACAAAAACACACACAATGAATTAATGTGGAAGTTACAACTTCAGAAGTTCAAACGGAGAAATAACTTTCTACAGATGAGCTCGCCGTGAACCGAGACATTATTTATGCAAACACCAAAGATTTTAATCAATGGTATTAGAATTTATTTTATGATCTTCTATATGAGCAGAAACTATATTATTATTTTGAAAAACTAATCTAGTCGTGCTCAGGAAGAAACCCAAGTCCCCCGGATCAGGATCTAAACATTCTACTCCATAGACCACCAACCGAATGAATTATGACATGACACATGACAAATTGTGCATCAAAAATTTAAATTGATTTATTTGAAAACTCACTTAATGGTTTATCTTATTTTCATCATCATCGACTGTCCCTCGTGTCCAAGCAAGACTGTCCTTCACAGTTGTGGGTCTGCATGTGACTGAAGAGCCCGATCCTGGACCCACAAATTTTGTGGCATCTGGAGCAGGGGAAGGCGCTTGTAATGGAGCCGTCACCGTGTCCCAGTGGTGTCTTCTTTCTTCTCCTCCTCCTCTCTGCGACATCGTTTCTGCACTGTGCCTCAAAGTCTTGTGCCTTTATGTACTGCTGTTCTCCACCTAGGTCTCTCTTCTGCAGTCTTTTCCCAGCAATCACAGTCGATGCTAGTCTTTTGTAGGTTCATTTTATTGTACTTATTTTATTGTTCATATAACTAACTCGATTTCTAAATATCATAACACACTTTTTCCAAGAACATTTAAATTATCTGCGTCATCGAATGTGTTTCACCTTTAATAAGACACGCAGTTTTAGATATATTTTATTTAAAATTCTATGGTACAAAGAACTAATAAAATTTGTGTTATAACAATGAATATAACGAAATAAAAATAAACTGCATAACAAAAAATCTTATTATAAATGCATGCATAACAAATAAACACATATTCGAATAATCTAAAACTTATTTTGGTTGTCTCAACTTGTATTGCCGCTTGAAGGGTTAAAAAAACAAACCCATTTTTCAAGACTAAAAGCGATTTCATGCAAAATAATGACCTACTCATTATAAGTCCAATTCGTTTGTCTATATTAACAATTTTCTCATATTCTTAAGGATCAAACAATGCGAGATGCTAACAAAAAATTAAACTGCAATTGTCACTTAATTTCACATATAGAAAAATATATACGAGTATATTGTATATTAAAAAAATACTGTGGATTCAACATTCATTGGTAATAAATAAGTACTAAAAATACTGTAGTAGATATACCATAGTTGTGTAAAATATTGTACATGTATCTTTATTTTAAGACGTTTAAACTAACTAACTAATTAACTATCACGCCATCGAATCCAAAGAATCGACGTGCGTGTATGACTCGCTGTATAAATGTAGAGGAATCTAGAGAGTTGTGTCAGGATCGAGCAGTGTGGTGGTCCATTGAATATGCCTACCCCAAGGGGGAAACGGAGTGATGGTTTGTTGTGTTGTAAATCTTCTTCTTCTTCTTCTTGTCCTGTCACACCTGCGTGGTGCATATGGCTTCAAGGAATCTTCTCCACCCGACTCTATCGCATGCCTGATGCTTAACATAGTCCCAAGTGAGACCTGCTGCCTTAACCTCGTGTTGTAAATACAGTTGATCAATATTCAATTTTTTTTAAATCATTTCAATGCGTTTTTTTTTTTTTTTCAAAATACTACTAAAATAATTATATTATTATTGTTTATTTTACTAGATTTGCATTAATTAAAAATTTAATCTTTTCTTTAGATTTTTTAAAAGCTAAAACTACGTTCAATAGTTCGGCACGTTTGTAATGTTATTAACTGTATATAGTTTGCAATATAAATCTTATTTAGATTTTATGCAATTTTCAATTAATTAAATGGTAGCCGGATGAGCTATCAGGCAACACGGAATAAATAAATAAAGAAAATATGTTTTTTTTATATGCAATAACCCTCAATTGAACCGAATGAACGTATTTCCCACTTCATGATTATCCGTGTTCCTATAGACACAGGTAAGGTTAGGTTATTACCCACAAAATTATATATGAAATGAACATATTTGCTGATAGAATGAAAATAATAATAAATCAGAAAAGTATGTTAACAGGTTATTTTTTGGTGCATATTTTGGTACTTCTTAATTGAAACAATATTATTTATTGTTTAAAAATAATAGTAATTTTTTTATAAATGTCACAATTGATTGTGCGACCTGACGATGCTAACAGCGGTTAGCAAAACAGCTGTCGCGAGAAAATATAATCAATTATGATATTTATAACAAAGTTTTTTTTATTTTTAAACAGTTAATATTGTTGAAATATCAAAGTGTTTCCGCCAAAACAATAGATTATCTAATCAATATTATTTATAATATCATAATCAGTGTCCTAGAACCTAATTAAGCGTTAAGTATATAAGCGGATTCGTATTTATTCTCATCACATTTGTATATTGACTCAACAAAGCTAAACGCGTCATTCTTTCAAAAGTTTACGTTACTTCCAAAAAACATTTTGATATTAATAATTTGTTGATTTACTTACTTCATTTATATAAACGTATTTTAATCTTAATATCGCGGAGTCATCAATAGAAGTACAGGAGCTCTATGTTTTCTATTAAGCAACCAAAGAGAGCGTCTAACTCTAGTTTCTGTAAACTTTGAAACTCCGAGGAGATAAAATTTATGGGGCATAAATAACGCTGTCTCGGTTCACGGCGAGTTCATCTCTGGGTGAAATTATTTCTCCGTTTGAACTTCTGAAGTTGTTACTTCCATATTAATTTATTGTGAATGCCTTTTGTCCGCTTTGAAATATGAAGCGGTTACTTTGATAAGAAACGTGCAATAATTGCCGCAAAGTTAATTCATTGCATTCTATAGAACCTTCCCTGCAGCAGTGACCCAGCTACTCGCCTGCAATTGCGCGCATATTCACTACACAGCACCAAAATATAGGGTAAGTGAAAATATTGTCGTGATAGAGAAAATTTCGTGATATTGTTTTCAAATGCCGCAAAGTTAATTTATTGTATTCTATAGAACCTCCCCTGCAGCAGTGACATAGCTACTCGTCTGTAATTGCACGCAGTGGCGGTACTCCCATAGAAGCCCATAAGCCCGGATTGCGTAAGAAAATTTGAATCAAAACCTTCTCTGGCTTACAGAGATTCAGCCCTTGTGGCTATTCTTCTTACGTCTGATGGGAACATTGTTGGAAGGTGATTTGGTGGGTTGTTGGTTTATGCGGGGGCATGGTTACTTAGATTTGGGGGGTTTGATTTAAAATTTCTTACGCAAGCCGGGCTTCTGAGCTTCTATGGGAGTACCACCACTGATTGCACATATATTCACTACACAGTGCACAGTTTAAGTGGAAGTATTATCACGGTGGAGGAAATATCGTGATTTTTTTTAACGTTACCATGGTATTACCTGCCTAGTGAATTCTAGAGGAAATCGTCCGCAAAAGCTTACTTGCTACAAAAGGTTACACTACGTAACGTTTTTACTAAAAGTTTAAATATTCTGCCTGCTTAGTCTCGAGCTTGGTCCTATGTTCCTGGTTATATTACTTCTCTAAATTGTCAAAAAATATATTCGTATGGTCTATTTAGAAAATACATTAACTAGAAAATTAACAACAAAAAATATAAGATACTCGTATACCTATAAATTCAGCAAGATGCTACATAAACGTATTTACTTACTATATGAATAAATTTTAAATTTTATTCCACTTGTTATTCTAGTTTTCACCGGTTTCGGCAGCTTGATACCATCTTATGGGATGAAGGAATTGATTATATTAAAAATACGAGTATTAAGAATCCAAATTTAATACAATAGTTTCACAATAGAGTTCTCTCCAACCCTTTTGTGTGGAAGCGAAGCATGTATCTGGCAGAAAAAGGATGAGAGCAGAATAAATGCAGTAGACATGAAATCTCTTCTACTTCTTCTTCGAGTACCATGTCAGCTCCCCCCGACGTCGGCTATCACCCTGACGTAGGCCTCTTTGTCCTGTGCCAAACGGAACAACTCCCCCACCTCCCGAAATCCGGTCCATTCCTTGATATTCTCGAACCAGGACAAATTGGGGTCTTCCCAAACCGCACCTAACCTCGATCTTCCCTTTTATGAAAAGGTGCAGCAGATCGTATTTCTCATTGCGGAGAATGTGTCCCAAATATGCCATCTTTCTAGACTTCACATCAGACAACAATCCTCTTCCTACTCTGACTCTACGTAGCACCTTATTACCTACTATTGCAGTAAAACGAAAATCCCTTACTTGCGGTAAAACGAAATTATGAAAAAGCATCGCGTTTGTGGACACATGGAATGCACGGATAAAGAAAGAATGATTAACGATGTTAATGGAGTACGGAGTCGAGGAAGACCAAAGAAAACATTACATGACCAAATTTATCAAACATTAAAGGTGGACCATGTTAAAAGTCGATAAAATCGATGTGCGTGTATGATTTGCTGTATTAATGTGTAGGAATCTACAATAGATAAGTGTGTCAGAACAGAGTAGTGTGGCAGTCCATTCTTTCTAGCTACACTTCCAGTAAAACGGCGTGATGGTTTGTTGCTGTATATAAAACCAATTCAAATATAACATATTTAAACATTTTTTCGCATCACATAACGATTCATTTTTAAAAATTTACGGTTTAAAAGACCGCGACGTCATAAACATCTTTATAAAAAAAGGATTGACGGAGAAAGCCGAATCTCGTTCGGAGATTTCTACTGGCCGGTTTCGCCCGCCGCATCCAACCTCTGGATCCAATTAACGTAATGGTAGCGGCCGCGGAACACTCGCCTTCTTGTATGATTTATGGAATTCTCGGATATTTAAACCCAGTCAGGGATATTCAAGTCACAGCGCAATATTCAACAAGGAACATATTTTTTCTTGAAGTAAAGAAAAAGATCGTTAACTAACTAACTAACTAACCATCACACCGTCTCCTCGAAGAGGAAAGCAGAAAGATTGGACTTTATTTTTTTTATCTTGCCACGGTTTCCTCGCGTTTCCTCTATTTCAAGTTCCATTTACATCGTAAATATATACTTTTTTGCCATTCTTTCTTCATTCATTCTTTCAATGTGTCTAAATCATATTAATGTTCCTTTCTTTTTTTCACACCGCACCGCATTCACTTCTTATATTTTCATTCGACACTCTATAATACACGGATTTTCCACTCATTTGCCTAAGAGATCTCATTTCCACTGCATTTATTCTACTTTCATCCTTCTATTGCCAGTTCCATGCTTCGCTTCCATACATACGGGTCGGTACGAGAAACACCATTGTGCACTGTGATTTTAGATTTTAAAAGATCCTTAAATATGTCATATTCTTAAATTGCTACTAATTAAACCTTAAATACAAGCAGAGTACGAGTAGTGAACGAGTAGCGTACGAGTAGCGTACGAGTAGCGTACGAGTAGCGTACGAGAGCGTACGAGTAACGTGCGAGCAACGTACGAGCAACGTACGAGTAGCGTATATTGCTCGTGCGCAGTAAGCATACGATTATACAGTAGCGTACATGGAAGGTCGAAGAAAACATAGCATGACCTGCATATTCAATTTCTAAAAGTCAGTTTGTTTGACTTGATAAGGTTTACCATAATAGATTTTACTTATTTGGTCAATTTGACCAATTTAAATTTAATTTGATCAATTTGGCCAGTGTTATTTAAATAGATTACCAGTATTATTTAATAATCTTGCAGACGATGCATGTGTCATAAAAAATGAATGAACAGAATATTTTTGACTTGGTGGTTAGTTCGTTAGTAGGTTATGGATATAATATGTTGATTAAGATAATCAAATGATTTTACTGAAATCTCTTGATGGAAGTTCATTTTAAATAATAATTAAATAAAACGATGTTTTTTAACTACTTCCACTTTTGTCTTTATTTAGACAGCGACCGGTTTCGCCAGGCTCGCTGGCATCGACAGACCTGGTCTGGGGTCTGTCGGGTCTGTCGATGCCAGCGAGCCTGGCGAAATCGGTCGCTGTCTAAATAAAGACAAAAGTGGAAGTAGTTAAAAAACATCGTTTTATTTAATTATTATATGTTGATTAATTTAAAAATATACGTACATTTTCCCCTTGTCAATCTGTGTTATGAATGGGTATTTTAATATCAAATAAAAAACATGAAACAAATAAAAATAAAACAATGCGTGATATAAGTAATTTTTTTCCTTCGTTCTTTTTCCTAAATCTTCAACTGACCGTGCTGAGAGTAAATGCTTTAAAAACTGTAATTATTAAGGCAAGTGTTTGTGTATAACGAACTCGGCAGATTAGTGTTGAGCCCCTCTCGCTCGCACGAGAGAACAAGCAAGATTACCCGAGGTAGTTAGCTCCATTGCAGCTTCCAGATTTTTTACAAAAAAACAAAGTTCGTGTTATTCCCAACCCTCGACTGAATACATCGCTCTATTGGAGCTTTAGATCGTTACCGGTAACTAGCCAGAGTAACAATCTTTGCTCTAAGATTCAAATACCTTGCCTTTATAGTATCGTCTCGTAAACAATAATAAATAATTGTAAACAATAACTTAACACAGTTACAAAAAATGTGCATGGAGTGTCAGAAATGAAGACTCTCAGGAAATTATCTGGTAAGATACCACGTGACCGTATAAGGAATGAAATAATAAGATAAATGTGCGAGATCGAAGATGTGATAACGAATTTAAAAGTTTTCTTTCTTTTTAATTATTAAAATTAGTATAGTAATAGATACTTACAACATATTTTTTGTAATTCGGTACAATTTAATTAATATCATGTTAATGTCTCTTTTCTAGAAGTTTTAATATATTTTATGGATATGACATGTTTCGTCTTTCTAAAGCATTATCATATAAACGAGTATTTGAGCAATATCGAAAGTTTAGAAATTAAAAATGCAATTAAAAATTAAGAAAATATTATAAATAATCAAATATCTTTAACGTCAAGTCCAATCTTTGATTTATTTCCATTGTGGTAAGTAATTACCTGACTCCAAAAAACAAACTTAAAATAATTATTAATTTTTTTTAATTGATTCATAATATTTGTTATAACAAAAGCATAAACGTTCCAAAATAAGTATTTTTAGCATCTGTCAAAATTGATTAACAATTTTCTAATATTTTAAATATGTATCTTTATAATATGTATCACTGAAGAACGACTGGTTGTCCGAAACATGTCTGATATGTAATTTTAATAGTGTTGTATATACAAAGTATATAAAAAAAAGTTAAAGACAAATAAAACATCTACAACACAAAACATAGCGAACATAGAAAAAATTTACATTAGTAATAATTATTCAATATGAAGTTTCATATCATTTTTCAAGAAGCAATAAATTCGAAAATGTCGCTAGGTGTGAGAGGCAAAGGAGAAAATATTAGCAGTCACACGTGGAAATAATGGACCTACCTAGACTCCCTCACATTATGTTGCACGACCAACCCCAAGATAGACGACCCCCGGGCAAACCACCAAAGAGATGGATCAACTGGGAATCGATTTCGCTGGAGGCCACTCCGTCTTGGCTATAAGACTTTCTACATTAAGAAGAAGAGGAAACTTAATATGAATTAAAACATCTGTTTCATTTAAGTTTTATTGTATTTTATGTGAATGGCATTATCAAACATAACTATAATCAAACGCGTTTCTGTTTATATACGCAGCTTTTGCTTTATGCTTTAAATTTCTACCAGTTTGAAGATTAAATTCCAACTTACTCATTAATACTAGTATAAAAATATCCCATGTCACATATCCTTCAATGTAGAAGAACTATAAATCAAGAACACCAAATATTTGCGTTGAATATTTGCAGTTAATGATGCAACATTTTTGAGAATTCCAAGAACTCTAACCGTTTCATAAAGGTTGAACTGATTGAATATACAAAAGTGGTGGGCCTCAGAGTATAGCCGACAGCGCGTCTTAACAATCTGGACCGACACACGGCACCTTCATTTGATTGTGTTACTGGTAATAAATGTAAAGCTAGGAAGTGACACAAGAATGTAGAAAACGGTGTCAGAAAAATTACAAAGAAATTTATTTATTTATTTAAATAATCAAACGATTAAAGCTGTCTATCCCATAACGAAATATTAGTATGGGTTCTATAGAATATTTTTCTTATTATAATATAGTGGAACCTCGAGGTTCGTTCTTAGGCTAGGGATAGTTCAAGTTGATTTAAAAAAAACGTTACTTCAAAGAATTCGTTATATAAAGGTTCATTACATCAAGGTTCCACTAAACAAGTAAAAACCAACTAACTAACCATCACTCCGTCCACTTCAGTTATTGTTGTGAATTCGTATTTGGTTTAGAATAGAAAAGTTTTATATTTATAAAATACGACACTCCCATTTTTTATTTATTTATTAATTTTATACTAAAAATGGACAGAGTCGTTTTTATAAATATAAAAAGTTTTATAAATAATCAAAACATTTTCTTGCGTTTTCTTTATTCATGGAATTTCGGTGACATTATTTGTCGGTGCTTTTGCAGCATTTTTACGGTGCTGGACGGGCTGTTAATTAAAAACGGTGTTTCGGAGGACATTTTGCATCGAAGGGACCTTTATTTTATTCTCACAGCTCTCCTGCGATTCCGAGGTATACGTATTTTCGAAGGACGATTCAGGTTCACATTATTTTCCTTTTGTTTTATCGTTTAAATAGTGATACAAACGTTGTGACTAAATTAAAATTAATGCTGAAATAGGCACAAAGCTAATCAACATCATCATCAGCTTATATCCATCCACTCCTGGACGTAGGCCTCCTCCATCTGCTTCCATGCTTGTGGATCCTGGACAACACGCATCCATGTCGTACCGGCGGTCTCTTTAATGTCGTCCCTCCATCGAAGTTGAGTACGTCCTGTGTTTCGGATCGCAGTTCTAGGACACCACTAAAGGAGGCGTTTTGTCCATCTATCGTCAGAGCTGCGAGCGACATGGACTACCCAGCGCCATTTTAGCGCTGCCACTCTTCCGATGACACTCCTGTTCTGGTTCTAATAGTGGCGTTTCTCACCCTGTCCGCTATGCTGCTTAATTTATTTGTGCTATTCTAAGGCAATGTAATGGTTATAAACCCATAAGATAACACCGGTAGGATGCAGTAATCAAACACCTTCCGTTGAAGGTTGATAGGGGTTCGTGGATTTTTCAAAATATGGTCAAATTTACGAAAGGCAGCCCAATCCAAACCAATTCTCCGGTCGATTTCCGTGGTTTGATTTTCTCTACTGAGTACTCTTTTGTGGCGTGTGTGGTGTGTGTGGTTGTGTAAATATATATATGAATCGACCATCGACCAAAGCTTATATAGGTATACGAGTATACATTAAATATTGAATAGTCCATTCTTTCTGCCAGTCCCTTCGGCGAGACGGCGTGATGGTTAGTTAGTTAGTTAGTTTAAATATTATTTATAGATTTTTCCATCATTAGTTAGTTAGAAAGTTTCAATCCTGGGATTGGTTTGCAGCAATTTCTTATATTATTCTCTTCCATTCTTCCCTGTCTTGTGCGGCTCTTTTGAAATCTGCATATGATGAGCAGCGCACGTCCACCAACAGGTCCTTCGGGTACTCTCGGCGTGGGCGTCCCCTAGAGTTTATCCCCTCGCTCATACCCTCCATTATGGCATGCAAGAGACCTTCTTGACGTATTACATGGCCGATCCATCTTGCACGCCTTTCGGACAAAGTCCTGAGCAGGTGGCTTCCTCCTTCGATTCTTTTAAGAACCTTCTCATTTGTGATGTGGTCTCTCCAGGAAATTCCTAATAGTCTTCTATAGGACCACATCTCAAAAGCCTCTAGTCTCCGTTTATCTCTTCCGGATAGGCACCATGTCTCGTAGCCGTACATCAAGATACTCCATCATTATGGAAACAATATATTAATTTACAGCGATTTGAAAGTCTTGATGACATTTTATAATTCCAATTATTAGGTCGAAAAATACTGATTTTTTAAATATGGAAAATTCACAATATTCTAGAATATATTTCTCCTTTTTTTATTGGAAAACCCCAATTGAGTTATAAAATACAATAATATTTACGTCTAACATGCTAATATTTGATTTTAAAGGTTTACTTAAAAATTATTTTCAGGTGAGTCTTAGTTTCAATAATAGGTCGTTGTAGAGTTTTAGTCCGTTATAAATTATTCTAGATTGCCCTGTCTTTGTCCGCGCTTTTAGCAAAATTCATAAAATATTTATTTAAAAATAAAGCAAAAAATAATTACAAATTTACTTCATTACATTTCGTCGTTCGAAAAATAATGTTGAAGGGAGATATATATGCGATAAATATTTTATTCCCATGCGCATATGTGAGAGTATTAAATGTATGCGACGGAAAGATTCCAAAGGCATCCCCTAATTGGAAAATGCCCGAGAAATATGCGAGATGCTTAGTCAGAGTATACAGATATTTAAACAAAACATGTTACGCTTTTGTCCCGAAAGTTCACACGCTGTTAGGGTGTCTCTTAATATCAAACGAATTAGTAAAATATGTATTGTTTCTTGAACAAATATGTAAAACTCCAAATTAAATAATTAATCTGAACGAAAACGTTTATCATCTAAAACTCCTGTTTTATTATTGTATATTTTAGATGTAATTACATGCTTTATCCTTCTTAGACATATGATATCATTGCCTAATTTAATTTCCTAGTGTGCCCTTGGAGCAATTGATTTTACAAAACGGCGCACTTAAAATACAAGTCATCAGAATAATAATAATAATGATAATGCCTTTGAAGGGCAAAACATATCATTCCATCTCAAACATAATAAAACGTCAGAAATAGAATATCTCGTGTCGACAAAAAAGATTTTTCTTCCTGTATTTCTGTTCGGTTCCATGTACATTTGAATGTAACTCGTATTAGTTGTATAGAATTAAATTCAACGGCATTTCTATCGTTCAATCATTGCCTCATCAATCCAACGTCTTGCAAGATTACTTCGTATTTTTACAACACTTTAAAACACTTTTTTTTTCACAACGTTGACACAACCTTTATCGATGTAGTTATATTTATTCAAATATGAATCTACAACACAAAGAGAAGGCAAATATATATTGTAGAAGAATTGATTTAACATCATTGTCATCGATATATAAATTAAAAAATATTTGCATGTGGGAAATACATGTACATCGGATATTTGTTTTTAATATTGGGAAAAACACTGTTTTTTTATTAGGTGTATAAATTTGCTTCCGCCGTTTTGCAATATATGGCAGTTGCGGTAAGTGGTAGTTGGAATAAATAGATCATAGATGTCATACATTAAGCTAAAGTATTTGTAAACATAACGCCATCGAAATATTAGTGAATTTGTGTCTGCATCATAAAGTTATTCCCGATTAAACATGTCGGCTTACGAGCCAAATTCTCGTCATTTGCGGGAGGTTTTAATTTTATGCTTTAATATGAAGAAATCTGCGGCTGAGGCTCATCGAATGCTCTCAAATACCTATGGTGAGGCCGCTATTAGTGAAAGAACGTGCCGAGAGTGGTTTCAACGCTTCAAGAACGGTGATTTTAACGTCGAAGACCAGCATGGCGGTGGAAGAGAGAAGGTTTTCGAAGATGCAGAATTGGAGGCATTACTTGATCAAGACTCGTGTCAAACGCAACAAGAATTGGCAGGATCATTGGGAGTGACGCAACCAGCCATTTCAAAACGCCTGAAAGTCATGGGAATGATTCAGAAACAAGGAAATTGGGTGCCGTACGAGTTGAAGCCGAGAGATGTTGAACGGCGTTTGTGTGTTTGTGAACAGCTGCTTGCAAGGCAAAGACGGAAGGGATTTCTGCATCGCATTGTGACTGGGGACGAGAAATGGGTTCATTACGATAATCCCAAGCGCAGAAAATCATGGGGATATCCCGGCCATGCTTCCACGTCGACGGCCAAACCGAATATTCACGGTTCCAAGGTTATGCTCAGTATTTGGTGGGACCAGCTCGGCGTAGTGTATTATGAGTTGTTAAAACCGACTGAAACAATCACAGGCGATCGTTATCGAACGCAATTAATGCGTTTGAGCCGAAGCATTGAAAGACAAACGGCCGCAATACAACGAGAGACATGATAAAGTGATTTTACAGCATGACAATGCTCGACCCCATGTTGCGAAAGTGGTCAAGACATACTTGGAAACTTTGAAATGGGAAGTCCTACCCCACCCGCCGTATTCTCCAGACGTTGCTCCCTCGGACTATCACTTGTTTCGATCAATGGCACACGGCCTAGCTGACCAGCACTTCCGGTCTTATGAAGAAGTCAAAAATTGGATCGATTCGTGGATCGCTTCAAAAGATGACCAGTTTTTTCAACGCGGGATTAGTATGCTGCCCGAAAGATGGGAGAAAATAGTGGCCAGCAATGGACAATACTTTAAATCATAAATGTATAACCAGTTTTTTACGATAAAGCCTCGAATTTCGGAAAAAAACGGCGGAAGCAAATTTATACACCTAATATTATAAATTAGTATATTATTATAATAAAAATAAATTCTGTGCGATGTCGCTAATAAAGCGTCATTTTTTGCAATTTTGTAATGGACTGTGATGGTATATCTAATGTACCTACTCTGCCTACCTCGAACTTTATAATTTCTTGCTGGGGTATATATTAATAATCTTCTTCTTCAGCCTTCTTCTCTTCACTCCACTGCTGGATATAGGTCTCTTCCATTTTCCTCCACTCGTCCCTGTCTTGTCCCTTCCGCATCCTGGTCGTTCCAGCTATTCGGGCAATGTCGTCAGTCCATCTTTTAGTTATCCTCCCGACACTTATTTTCTTTGGTTAATAATTTTGGATTTAGTTACATCATTCAATATTTCCATAACCTAATGCAGCAAGAAAAATATAATTCTGTAAATGTACCTACAATCTCATTTGAGCCGAAAGAACTTTTTATAAGCGGTGTATCATAATTTTCATCGGAGGGTAAATTTCACACCTTAGATTCCTCGCCTGTGTACTATAAGTCGATTTATTTGCGTTATTATCTATCGGGTTAAAGCGTTTGACTCCTAATCGTAGGGTCGTGGGTTTGATCCTTAAAAGTATCTCTATGGTTCAATCTAAACTGCAAAACTAGCTTATACAGCGAGTGCACAAAAAGATGTTCTATATCGACAGAAATTATTTGTTGATGAAATTTAATTCTATCTCAATAGATACGAAGATGCAAACTGAAATACATTCACAAAAAATATTTGTAATCATTCTGGTCAATTCTTTGGCATATAGATAGGAGGGATTTCTCCAGGCGGCTTCTAAACAATGCGTTAATGGCTATAGCCTTCACATTGTGTTAATAAAAAGTAGTTTGCTAAATGCTAAAAATTAATCTCCAAAGATGGCGTTAGTGTGTGGATTATATAGATTAATCTTAAAAAGATTAACATATGTAATCAAATCTACATAGATGGCGTATTGAAACTGCTATGTGAAGATAAACATAGATTTGTAACATATATACAATTTCCAAAAATTTGTCTTACATGGTCATAAAGAAATAGGTGGAATGGGGAGTGTTGTAATTGCATAAAGCGTGCGCTTAACCCAACCAATGACAGGTCATAAGTCCTGTAAACACCTTGATCAACCATATTCAGTTTCCAGTTTGCATTTTCGTCTCTATTGAGATAGAATTAAATTTCATGAATTAATCACCCACCATGGGTGAAATCCAGTATTCGTATACAAGTATAAGTATACATTCACAAAAAATAATTATTTGTTGATTTTTATTTATTTATCTGTATTTATTATTATACTTTATCTGTATAAATTATTTACATTAAGGTAAACTAGTTGAAACCCGTGAAATATTCACGGAAGTAAAGATTTTATACCCTTTAAAAACTTGGTTCACTGTGTATAATCGTAATCAGTAATAAATTTTAACTTTTAATAAAAATAATAATAATAATTCACACGCGTTAAAAAATTCACAATTAACAACACTTGATTGTTCTCCTTTTGTTTTTTACACTACTGTCAAAAACAATAATCAGAACAAATTTCAAAATAATCCAGAATCGTTCTCGGGCATGCGCGTGTGCATTTCGAAATACTCTTCTCTCGCTCTCATGTATTCAAAATATTCTCGTACTCTTTCTTGATGACATCTGGTTTTTGCCTATTTATATAACTTCTTCTTCTTCTGCTTTATTTAGGACTACGTCCAGTTAATTCTCGGGGTCTGTTCCTGGGATGTAGTAGATGTACAACTGTCTCGCCATCTTTTGGGTGATCTTCCCGGAGGTCGAATTCCTGTTTGTACTTTATTTGCGGCTATATTTATCACTCTTTCAGAACATGCTCTTTCCACATAATCTTTCCAATAGCGTCTTCTCAGTCTTCCCCGTCGCACGACATCTTCCACGTTGCAGATTTTTCTTATTTCAGAATTTCTTACTCTGTCTCGGAGTGTCGTTCCCGCAACGGATCGGAGAGTCTTCATTTCTGTGGTTCTTAGGAGACTTTTTGTTCTGGTGGTGTCAGCTCTCGATTCAATTCCAAATGTCATTATAGGACGTACGCATGTCTTGTAGATTCGTATTTTGATCTCCATTAGCATGTTTTTGTTTTTCCAAACAGCATTTTTCAAAATCGATATATGACGATTTTTAAAAATCATGATTATCGACGTAAATTTATTTATTATTCGAATTAAAAAAAATGAATTGATTAATTTTTGTTTAAATCTACATGTTTTCTTTAAACTTAAAACCGATTTCTGTTATAGAGATAATTATTGTACTCGTATGTTATTGTATTATAATTACAATAAACTTTTACCAAAAAAAATCTATCGCCCACATTAACTTATTGCAAAAATACATTTTTCAATGATATTGCTTTTGCCTAACAAAAATATTCTCAGGTGAGATTAGAACAAGTAATATTTAAGAAATGCATAAAAAAGTTATTTAAATACTTACTAATACAGTTGATTTCGTCCACTGCTGGACATAGGCCTCCCCCCATACTGCTCCTCCAGCAGTCAGCTTCATCCAGTCACTAACATTTCTCCTTATATCATCATCAGGGGGAGGGGGGGGGGGGGGTTCTCCCTCTGCTTCTTCTAGCTTCACGAGGTTTCTTTAAATACAATAATAATAATAGTACATACATATTGTCATTGTATTTTAAGAAATATCTTTAAATATATATTCAATAGCCAATTTAATATCGTCGTCATGAGACAGAACCAGGGTTGTATCTATGATTGAACTAATTCAAATCAAGCCGTTATTTAATCTAGACCAGTGGTCTCCAATCTGTGGTACGCTTATTCCAGTGGAAATTCGTTTCGTATATGCAAATACAAGTTGCATTTTTTATTGAGTACTCAAGTGGCATACGCACATAATGGTACATGCTATCCTAGAAAATAATGGGTGCTGCGTATAAGGGAAGGTACACGATTAAATACGTTTGGAAACCATTGCCTAGCACCACTAACTAGAAGCCTAATAAATCCCAATAAAATATAATCCTTCATTCACATCCTTATTATTATATTATTTACTGTTTTCATATCGTCCTTTCTCGTGCATTATTTTACGCATAACGTAATTATCTGATCTGTATTCTTTTTAATACGAATGAATATTCTATTTTCTAGATTTTTTAATATATTTTATGTGAATGATATGTTTCGCCTATCTAAGTCATTATCAAATGTAATTTATACATTTGATAATGCCTTATTAATAAAATTAATAAAATATCTAGAAAACAGACGTTTTTGTCGTATTAATTGTTTTTTCTTAATATTATATGGGGGTGCCATGTTTTATTATGATGGAACATATATCATACCACTCCCATATAATATAATAAAACGTTTATACAACGAAAATTATCATCAATAATAAAGAGATGCCCGTAGACTCTTGTTTGCGAAAAGTTAATTTTAAAACTATATTTAAGAGATTTTTTAAATTTATTAAATAGTTTTTAGTACATTTAATAACGTTTAAATGAAACAATGGCGACCTCTAAAGAACCTACATGATAATACTAAAACACACCTCGGCTCGAGTGTCGCAGGACGAGACCATCCTAATTAAAGAGTTATTTTAATTGGGAAACCAAACGCTAGGACTCACTTGTTTTGCTTGTTTCGACAGGGAGAATGACTCTTTTTAAGTGACAGTCCTACCTCTTTGATTCTTTTATAATCCTTTTTTCATAAAGGCGAGTGAACAGTTCACAAACATTGTTGGGCGATTCTGAATCTAAATTCCTAGTATCGATGATGCGTGAAATATCATTGTGGGAACAATAATCTGAGAGATTCACCTATTAATTTTGTCAATCTCAAATGGACAGATGTATGTTACTCACGTGGAATTTCCGCTGCATTAATATTTCACAAGAAACCAATGAACACACCAACAGGTACTTAAATTTGGAGTAATTTTACTATAAATAATTATTACGCTGTCTCGTAATCAAGCATGTTTTACACATAAATGTTTTTTTTTTTTACGTATACAACAGGTTGCTTGAACCCAATTACAGTATACATTTTTTTTAAGCTGATATATTGATTCTCGTGACATGTGACAGGTAGCCAATCTATCGCCATTTTATTGTCACGTGAATACTACGCCAGACCAAAGACAATGTGACAATCACACTGCCATCGCCGGGAATCGAACCCAGAACCTTCGGAATGGGAATCAGAGCTCTTACCACTCTGCCACGAAGGTCGTCCGAATGTTTACGAGTATCTGTTCAGATCATCCTTCCACCGTAGTTGCGGTCGCCCTGCACTTCTCTTTGCCGTCCACGGTCTCCACGTCGGCAGTCTTCTTGTCCACTTTTCATCTGAGCTTCTGCCCATTGCCATTTTAGAGTCGCCACCCGGTGGATGATGTCAGTGACCTTTGTTTTTTCACTCGCCGTATCGTTTCTGACTCTGTCTCTAAAAGCCGTGCCACACTGTTTTAAGCAAGCTCTCCACATTGGTCTCCACCAGCGGTTTAAAACTGTGTAGACACTTGTTTTAAGCCAAAATTCGTTTGACCTTTGTGGACGGACGCGCAAAGTAGCGTCTGGATCGCTCGTTGTAAACACGCATTCCACATGTGTGGCTGTGGATTCCACCAGTCAAGGTCAGTTGCATAGTGTGTGGAGAGCTTGTTTCAAACAGTGTGGCACGGCCTTTAGGATTATTCCTAACATGGCTCTTTCCATGGGTCTTTGGGTCACTCGTAGTTTCTCGGCACTTTGTTTGGACAATGTTACAGTGTCAAGACCATAAATACCAACCCTACAGAACACCGCATCTCCCGCGGGGTGAAAAGTGAAGGATGGAATGCCGCATCGGTTAAAGTGTGACAGTCCATTCTTTCTGCCTACCCTTTCGGGTAAACGGCGTGATGGTTAGTTAGTTAGTTAGTTTAGTTGAAAGTATTACAAATTTAGACGAAGTAATCTTTATGCGAGTCGTTCGTGTTGATTTCCCGGTAGAAACATTACAGATAATCATATCAGTACATCCATCCATGTAAATCAAAGGGAACATGAAATTAGTCACAATTTTCTAGAGAATAGCTCGTTAGTGCCACTGGGATAGTCCTTTTTGTATCGATTATAGGTGGCCGCTGTATGCCCCAGGTACCGCGGGTCAACCAGGGACGGATTGTGCTAAATAATTCGAATCAAATCAGTTCAGGTTTTTTTTTAAATATATTACAAACAAAAATGTATGTTTAACTAACCATCACGCCGTCTCCCCGAAAGAGTAGGCAGAAAGAATGGACTGCTACACTATTCTTTCCTGAAATCTCTTGCTTCCTCAACATTCATACATCGTGTCATGTACGCGTCGATTTCTCTGACTCCTCGCGTGGTCGACATTCAATATTTGATTTATTTGATCGTGCCACGTTTTCCACGGTCCTGATTCATTATGACTTTTAGAAAATGGAATTTATTCTTATTAGGTCCATTTTAATATTAAAATATTATATATAAACTAATTCAACAGTCTTATTATTACAATTATCAGGATAAAAGCTGAATTAGATAAATAAAATAAAACTAACTAGCTAACCATCACGCCATTTCCCCGGAGGGGTAGGCAGAGAGGATGGATCGCCACAATGCTCTATCCTGGCATACCTCTCGGGCTTCCTCTACATTCATACACCGTACATTATGCAAAAGTGAACCATTTTAGAGATAAAACGATTTTAAGTTTTTTTTAAATGTATCGAGGTCAGGTGTTATAAGAATTAATTAAAAAATAACTGTTCGTCAAAATCCAACTTTTATTTTGTTCGTAATTAGTGAACA
Organism: Lepidostoma basale; assembly: GCA_022606425.2. Classification (NCBI taxonomy): domain Eukaryota; kingdom Metazoa; phylum Arthropoda; class Insecta; order Trichoptera; family Lepidostomatidae; genus Lepidostoma; species Lepidostoma basale. The sequence continues at coordinate 501,788 of JAHDVF020001352.1, forward strand.
TAACAGGCATTTATTATCAATACAAAAACTAAAACTGTCTGTCCACATTAAGAAATACCAGACGGAAATATCATACATTTTAATTATTTTTATTGACGCACTCCAAAAGAAAGGCGATTTAAAATAAAAATCACATATAATTTTTTCGTGCAGATTATTTTAAAAACATCTCCATACGAGTAGTTTTAATATTCAAACGAGGTATTTAAAATAAGCATCGGTTTTAAGATTACAGAGAAATCAACATTACACTAGAAGTAAATAGAAAATCCTGTACGCGATCTCCACTCCAGAACCCGTCTTCCCCATCGGCTGTCGGTTCTCCGACAGATATGGCCAGCCCACCGCCACTTCAGTCCGCCTATCCGTAGAGCCACCTCAGTCACCTTGGTTTGTTGTCGAATAAATTCGTTTCTAAATCTGTCCCTCAAGGTTATTCCAAGCACGGCTCTTTTCATGGCGCGCTGGGCAACCTTGAATCTACAGTACAGTGGATACAGATCAGATACAGAACGTACAGGATTCCGTAGAGTTGGACGTCCCCCTGCCCGCTGGACCGACGATCTGAAGAGGATTGCTGGACATGGATGGATGGGAGCGGCAATGGATAGGGGGCGGTGGCGGGCTTTGGGAGAGGCCTACATTCAGCAGTGGATGACAGACGGCTGATGATGACGATGATGATGAAGAAATAGAAAATCGTCTAATCATACAAATCTGTATATATTTTTTTTAAATCTGTAAAATTTTATTCTGGAAATAATTGTTAACTAAAATATTAATTATCCTCAGTTCGGTCCTGCGAACAACCTCTAGTGAAGCGAGTGACATTCTTTAGCCATTGCTAAACGAAGGATCAGGAATGTACCTCCCATTAAACGGATCCTTGAACCGAGATAAAGGTTGGGATATCAATAAAAACGCTGTCTTCTTTTGCCATTAAAATAAATTAAAACAAATATTCGCCATTTCATTAATTGTCACTTGAAGATACCTCCATTAAATGGCAGACCGCAGACCGCAGAGGCTGCTTCAGGTATTGTGGCTTTATAAGTGTTGATTTAAATTAGTATTCGTCTCGTTATAATATTATTAGGTGTCCTGTCACAACACACATAAAAATGACTCTATCCAAAATCGATTTTTGTGGGTTTTATTAAAATATATGTATTATTCATTATGACTTTTAGAAAATTGTATTTTTTCTTATTAGGTCCATTTTAACTAACTAACTAACTAATCATCAGTCTCCCATCGTCTCCCCGAAAGGGTAGGCAGAAAAGATGGACTGTCACACTTCAACCGATGCGGCACTCCATCCTTCTCTTTTCGCCCCATGGGAGACGCGGTGTGATGGGTTGCGAACCTCATCGCCACCAATAGGCATCTCTCAAGCACACTTCCACAAAATAAAAATAAAACAAATCATATAAAATACAATGATATAAAATAACATAAAATAACAAAATAAAAATATTTTAACACATAATGTTCATTTTGGATGGTGCACTTGTTGATATGGACGATCCGGACTTTTGTGTTAATTTAATTCATGTTACACGCATCCACCGTTTTTTTTAATTAGCTGTAATTAGGCACTAAAAGCAATCTCTCACCAGCAAGAACTCTAAAATAATACATATTGAAGAAATTATTCAAATTTTTATTGGAACAAATGAAAAATTTATTTTTACACCTGTCAAAATTCTTTATATAAATGATAAAACTTATACAATTCATCAAAACCATACAAACGTATTACATGTCACAATTAACTATTATAAAGTGCGGCAACAATCAAATTGGCCAAAACAATTAACTTATAAACGAAAAATCTCCAAATTTACGGGAGCACCACATGAACCAAACCAAATTTTCAAAATCAGAACCAGTATTTTCCATTTTAATATTAAAAGATTCATATACACTAATTCAACAGTCTTATTGTTACAATTATCAGTATAGGAGTTGAATTAGATTTAGTTTCAAATTCAAAAACAGCCAATCTCTAAATTTAATTAACTATTTTAAAAAATAAAGAACTTTTTTAATTGCAGTTAGGTTTAATTGAAAGATCAAATCCATTAATTAAATATAACATTTAACTTGGATACGAAGCCATTACTTGTTGATTTGACATATTTAAAAATCAAATTAAAAAAATGTTTTACTTACGAGTAGGTATAGTATAAACTTATTTCAGTATAAATAGGGTGTTTTTTTAAATTTATAGGGTGTTTTTTTTAGAGTTATACAAATACAAATTCAAAATGAAAAAAAAAAAATTAAAATAATGTTAATGTCTATGATATTGGCTTTATTTGATAGATAATTTTATGCCATTATTGTTTAAATGTGATTTCGGGCATATGAGCGCCACGGCTAGCTCGAACGAAGCGCAATCGTGAAATCCAATTGTCGACAATTGTCGTCTTTGTGGATGCGTATTATCCGTGCGAAAACGATCCATGGTCTTCCGAATAACTTGCTCTGATGGACGATTATGTCGACCGTAAAATGGACGTAGTGCACGATAAGTTTGGCGAACCGAACCACGATTTTCAAAATAAATTTGCACAATTTGCAAGCGCTGTTCTGTCTACTCATGGTGAAATGGCAAAACATACTGACTACAAATCAACTGTCAACTGTCAAATTGACATTCTGTAGAAACAATGTAGCCAGTTTAAAAAGCAAACCTCTAAAAAAACACCGTATATAAACCACTTTATTTGAGTACGTAGCGCCAACCGGTTTCAACATTTAAAGTGAGCTTCCTCAGGGCTATATACAAATAGGTTGTGTATAGCCCCGAGAAAGTTTTTAATTTAATTTTAATCATAATGTTAGTAAGTTTATTTTTCCATCTCAGCCCTAATTTAATTAAATTTCCAAATTATATTATAGTTAAGAAACTCAAAATTTTATTTAACTAAAAATTAAGAGCTTTTTAAATTGTTATGTTTATTTTTCATATATCAAATATATTATATTATAATAAAATATAATGTTTGTGCGTTTACTTTTCTTTCTTAGCCTTAATTTAAATAAAATTAAAAATGTTTGATACAGTTACAAATAATCATTCTTGTTAACTTTATTCGATGGGTCTAGGAGTATCCATATTATGAAAAATAGTCCGCGAGTATCATATATTGTACTTAGTCTTCTTCTTCTTCTTTTAATAGATCTGAAGATCTGTGACACAGAAATCATATACTGGCTACATGGTCCCTCCAGTATCTTCTTCTGGATCTACTCCACTGAACGATATCCTCTATTTCGCAAGTTTTTCTTATGTCTACGTTGCGGACACGATCTCAGAGAGTTTTTCCAGTAATTGATCTTAGGACCTTCATCACCGATGTTCTTAGTAGTCCCTTGGTTCGCACAGTGTCAGCCCGCGTCTCTTCAGCGTACGTCATGATAGGTCGCACGCATGTTTTATAAATTCTGAGCTTGCTGTCGATACGCAGACCAGATTCTTCGGGCATCCTGACACGGCAGAGGCTTTGCTGAATTGTTCTCGTACATTGGTATAAAGGTCATTTTGGCTGCAGATCTCTACTTCCAAATATCTGAAACTCATTACATGCTCCACAGGTATATCATCAACAGTCAGCTTACATCTTGTAGGTTGCCTAGATATGGTGAGACTTTTTGTTTTGTTGACTGATATAGCCATATTTAGCCTTTGTGATATTGTGTGGAATTTGTACAACATGTATTACGAATTATTTGTATTTAATTTAAATGAAAATTTTTATTTACAGCGGAAAATGTTTATTTCAAATAAAATCATAGTAATTCATCTAATTGGCCGAAATAGTGTTGATTTTAAGCATTATATTCGAAGGTATAAATGAAAATAATAAAAAATATTTTTATCCCAGCGACCCTTCTCAAGTTCAACGGAATGTGAATAGATAGTATGATAGGTAGGTGAATGACATAAACCCACGCAAACGAGTCTTATAGTCAGTCTTCTTTGGGATAATATGTCAAATATTTAAGGTACTGAGTTAAATACGATACGATGTGTTTTGTTTTAATAATTATTATCACAAAACAACGTATTATGCAAATACATCAATAGTGCAAAAAAATAATTTCTGTATTTTTTGTGTCTAGTACAAACACCGTTTTAATTGTTAGATTTTTAAAAAACTTTATAAAAAAAAATTTTTTTTTTTTTTTCTTTAATATATCAGTCTTAAATTGTTTCTTTCTTTTTATTCCATTTATTATTCTCCTAGATTCAACTGGTTTTGGCAGCTCACTGTTATCGACTAGAAAACACCATCATACCAATTATTTTTATTATAATTTGGAAGAAAAAATCTGATGAAAAAGATGAGAGATCTGTCTGTAAATTGTCTGCTTTACGCGGACGATGCCGTTCTCGTTGCGGATAGTTCGAACGAATTACCTTATTGGAAACAATAATTTATCAATGAAAGCGAAAACGGCCGTTCACAATGGAGTTCTGGTCCCATCACTAATGTATGAAGCGAAGTATGGAACTGGCAGAAGAAGGATGAAAGCAGAATAAATGCGGTAGAGATGAGGTCCCTAGAATGAGAATGTGGTAGAACGATATACGACAGAATCTCAAATGCTGATATAAGAAAGAAATGTAGAGCGGAATGAGGTATTATGAACAAAATTATGAAAGGATCGCTGCATTGGTTCGGACATATGGATAGAGAAAAAATGGTCAAGAAAGTATACGTTAATGATGTAAATGGGGTACGGAGTCGAGGCAGACCGAGGAAAACATGGCATGACCAAATTAATCAAATTTTAAAGGTTGGTCATGTTAGAAGTCAGAGGAATCGATGTGTGTGTATGACTCGTTGTATGAATGTGGAGGAAGTTAGAGAGGTTTGCCAGGATAGAGTAGTGTGGCGGTCCATTCTCTCTGCCTACTCCTACGGGGAAACAGCGTGATGGTTTGTTTGAAGAAAAAATCCTTAAAACAAATAATACGTTAGTACCTACTCAAGAATCTAATGTGAGTTGGTACTATTGTATTTTTGTATCCATAAGGTTGCCTAATTTTATCAACTTCCAACTTCTTGAACCTATCTTCAGGTTACAAGCTGACGTTTTACTCTGAATAGGTCAAAATATATGTTTTGAAGTTTCTGTAATTTCTAGCCCGTTGATTTTGAAAATTATCAAAATGTCGGGATTTTGTTTACTCTCTGCATTTTCAAGGTAATCTCGGATGAATTTATTTTAGTACATATTCGATATCATAAGATTATTTCAATTTGATTATGTGACACTTTATTTTTAGGTTATCGATGATTTCTCCGATCCAACAAAATATAAGATCAATTACAACATTTAAAGCTCTTCAGTTCCGCGCAACACCATGTCTTTGGTATGTTTAGTATTATTTATTTAATGATATTTGATTTTTAAGCATATTGAACTCGCGTATCAATCATTTTTATCATAGGGCCGAACCCCTGAAGAAAAAGAAGAAAATGGATCCAGCTATAATCAGGCAGAGAGATGAAAGAAGGAAGAAAAAAATTGAGAAACAGATTAGGCGCTTAGAAAAAAATGCTCGGCAACTAAAAGTTATTGATGAAAATGAAGAACCTCATATTCTTGTGGATGAAAGAGCGTAAGTAAAGTTATCTTTAAACCTCAAAGTTTGCAAGGTGAACTCTAATTAAAAAAAGCCAAAATTTTGCTGTTTTCACTTAATGATGAGGTTATACTGTTGAAAAAATACTCTACAATCTGCAAAAACGCACTAAGTCCTATCTACATTGCAAGTCGAGATATTTTCTGTAATAAGTCAATATAACATAAATCCGTTGGAAAAAGCACCAAGGGACTTAATGCAAATTCCCTGGATAAATTTTTGATGATAAATTATCAATAACAATATATCGGATGTATTCAGCGGAGCTTAGGGAGCAGTACTGACTTAAAAAAAGGTGAGATTGTTGGTTGGCGACATGATATCCTGGAGATGTCTAGTAAGTGATGTCTACGTGCTTCACTCAGGGGCAAACGTGGCAACTATTATTTTCTTTCTTTTTACTAGTTAATTATTATTTTACCTAATGCAATAGGTACTGTACATAAGATAAAATTATTGCATAACTTTTTTAATTACAGAAAAAAAACATTTCTCACAAAGTGACCTTAGTAGGTACAATGTGACTCAATTTGAATACCTTATTGTGGAATTATGTACCAGCGAAAATGCACTAAGTCATGTCGATCCACTATTATATTGAAAAAATTCCTCGTCTTAAGTTTCAATCCTAGGATTGGTTTGCAGCAAAGTTTATTAATATCTTTGCTGGTTCTTGGGATGCCACTTGGTCTTGTTGGTGTGGTAGTTTCCTGTTGCTTTCCACATTATTTATTACCAAACAAACTGAATGGCTTCGAATAAACTCAAACTAAACCCATCAAAAACAGAATTTCTTTGGACTGCTTCTACGAAGCGCCAAAACTTAATTGATCGCTCCCCAGTATCTACATCCGACACAGATATCTCTCCTAAAAAAGCAATAAAACTTCTTTGCGTCCATCTAGAGAATGATCTTTCATTGAAAACTCAAATCAATAAAACAGTCAGGAATTGCTTCTTTCATCTAAGGCAATTAAGATCCATAAAAAGAAATATTCCCATTGACAGTTTTAAAACATTAATCAATTCCTTCGTCGTGTCCCGACTAGATTACTGCAATGGTGTCTACGCCAACATCCCCAAACAGCAAACAAATAAACTCCAGTCTGCATTCAATGCAGCAGCAAGACTGATAAGGGGTGTGCCAAAGAGTTGTCACATAACACAGCATCTTAAGGAGCTCCACTGGCTGAAATGTCCAGAAAGGATACAATACAAGCTCTGCTGGACGGTCTATAAGGCGTTGCATGGAATGGCACCAGCTTATATATCTGAACTCTGCATCAACGAGAACCTGAATGCTAGACAGTCTACATTGCGATCAGCTAAGTCTTCTGCGATCGGTAGATTGACTGTGCCAAAACGCTGTCCAAGCACAAACTTTGGCAACCGAGCCTTCGCGGTAGCCGGCCCTTCAGCCTGGAACAGTCTTCCAGCAGACCTTAAGTGCATTGAGAATCAATCAGAGTTTAGATCGAGACTCAAAACGCACCTTTTCAAATTATCATTTCCTGACAGGAAGGGCTGATCGACTTCGTCAGGTGCAGCCCTCATACTAAATATGTTTATATATTTTTTTATCATTATTATTATTATTATTATTATCTAGTTGATAAAACGGAGCATCTTCTACAGCGCCCTTGAGATGAGTAATTCATAAAAATGGCGCTTTATAAATTATCCAATTTATTATTATTATTAAATAAAATGTAGTTAACAGATCAATATACAATTTTTTTCAAATTGGCTTAGTAATGTTTAGTATAAAAAAAAATTGTTATATCCTTACAAACTTTGAACTTCAATTATCTCAGAAGTAGTAATTTTGACTTAGTGCTTTTTCGCAGAATACCTACGATGTGTATATATTTTTTTACTAAGTTGTTGAATAAGCAACTATAAATATATATTTTATATGTTGTTTTAGAAAACGAACTAGGAAGAGTGTAGTTATCTCAAGTGAAGTGGTAGAAGCCCGAGCTCTTCTGGAAAAGTCGTGGTCTCGCCAAGTCACACAGGAGCGGATGGAAGACATCAGGAACATCGACCGCATTGCGTCTTCCCAACGCAGGGCTCTGGAGGCCCTGAGACAGGAATCTGAAGAACTGTACGAAGAAGCCATCCAAGTATGTTCTCACTTTTGCTGAAAAATGACAAATACTACATTCTTACCAATCAAAAAGAAAAAAAAGCTGATTCATAACCTCTGTCTTAAATTTATTTATCTCCATCTTGACTTTTAATTTATTTTGTATTAACCACTATTCGCTTATACTACAGATTGATCAGACATCGAGAGTGCAATATTTATTTTGCTTTTGATAACTAACTAACCATCACACCGTCTCACTGTAGGGGTAGGCAGAAAGAATGGACCGCCACGCTGTTCTATCCTGACATACTTGTCTTGCTCCTCTACATTCATACATTGTGTCATGCACGCTCCGACTCTTCCCATTGCCGACATTTAATATTTGATTGTGCCATATTTTCCTTCGTCTACCTCTATTTCTAGTTCCGTTTACACATACTTTCAACATTCTGTCTTCATTCATTTTTTCCATATATCCAACCATCTTAATGTCCCTTTCATTATTTTGTTCACAACACATTCATTCCCACTGGATTCACTTCTTATATTTGCATTTGACACTCTATCAGTTTTATCACACATTCGTCTAAGACATATGTTTCCAATCTTTTCTGGGCCACCCCCCCCCCTCCCTCCTCCTTTACAAGAAAAATAAACGATCAACGCCCCCTGCCCATAAAAGTTATTCCAAATATTTAGAAACATAGTTGAATTTTAAAATATTATTAAATCTTTTATGTATCTGAAAACGACATATGGTAGAATACCAAACGAAGAAAAGGAAGAAATGATTAGCGTGTTTTTTTTGTTGTTGTTTTTTTTAGGCTATATTTTTTTATCTGCCCACGTTCTCTATTTTTTCTGGGTCTTCTACTGCCCCCCTGAAAGTCTCAAACGCCCACAAGGGGGCGTTATCGCCCAGTTTGAGAACCTAGGGTCTAAGAGATCGCATTTCTGCTGCACTTATTCCAATTTCATCCTTCTTTTGCCAATTCCATGCTTCACTTCCATACTTTAGGGTCACCACATGAACACCATTGTGCATTGCCATCTTAGCTTTTTTGGATGGTTATCAAAACAATTTAACAAACATTTTTAACTCTCGTTTTTGTCAAATCCCTACTATATGAAAACTAATGTATTCACCACTTTAAAATATATTTTTATTAATACATTTTGATACTAGAATATCAAATTTGTTAATAATTATTTTATGTATTGCCTTTTAGTTTTGCATGTGTGTATTTTTTCAGGTTGATTTAAGTCTAATACCCTACAGCAGCAGAGGACCTGTAGCTACTCCTCCAATCAAGGGTTATGCCACTCCGGATGGGGAGTATTTGGATGTATCAAAGAATTGGGATGAGGTGTAATATTAGTTCATTTTTTAGTGTTATAAATAATCTTGTGTAAGTAGAATAAAAATGTTGTGTGTAATATTTCGTTTCATTATTACATTTATCAAGATAGAAAAGACTTTGGTTTAAAAAATAATGTCTGTGTCTAGAATTGCTCTGAATACTTTTCATAATAATTTTTGAACCTAAGCATTTTATGTAATATATTTTATTCTTAAGTAATAAAATGAGAACGTGAAGAAAGGAACGGTGAATTTGAAGAGAAGTCATCAATTATGTATATCTTTGCCACCTGGCAGCAAAGATATACATAACACAATGGTAATGTAAGTATAATACATCTGGCATATATTTTCACTGGCCCGACACACAATTTTGTGGACAAAAACTAATGTACAGTAAGAGCACACACTTGGATCTGTGGTTATATTGATGTTTTGCCATTGAAACAATGAAGTGAAACCGTAATTACTAGTATAATACCTACATATTTATATAATATGGTTAAGTTATCGAGAATTCCACTAAGCTGTAAAGCCATACGTATAATTTAAAGCAATATTACTTACGTCTGTATTTTTTAAGTGTCATAAAAATATTTTTTAGTTTGTTTTCAGAGACTTTATAATAGAACACACAAGTATATTCTATAATACATAATAGTATACAATATATATTTCATTATCGTCACTAGAAATGCGAAACATATCACTCTGTAGTTATATTATAAAACTAACGTTTGATATAAATTAGAAAGAAAAAAAATCATGTATTAAAATACTATAATAAGTTATTAAAACCCATTCTTATTAACAATTTAACTAAATATAATATTATATGTAAAAATTATCGATGTATTTTATATTTGTTTGTATGATACCCTTATGTATGGAAGTTAAGCATGGAACTGGTAAAAAGGGATGGATGTAAAATTAATACAGTAAAAAAATAGATAAAATGCAGTGTGTCGGGCCGCGTGGCATACATGATCCTCAAATTAACGGATAGATACTCTCTAAAGATCATACAAGTATATGCACCTCAAAGTAAATATCCGGATGAGGATGTAGAGGCCTTCTATGAAGACGTTACACGGGCCCTAGATAACACCACCAAAACCCACTTCAGTGTTGTTATGGGAGATTTCGACGCCAAAATGGGAATACAGAAGTTTGATGAATCGTGGATCGGACCATACGGTATTGGTAACAGAAATTCGAGGGGACAAATGCTAGCAAATTTCTTGGAGCTACGGAAAGAAGAAGCCCCAAGGGAGATGGATCTGGCATAGTGCTGACAAAGTTACCAAAAATGAGATCGACTTCATCATTGCGGACAAGAGACACATAGTTGAAGACGTCACGGTTATCAACAGATTTAAAACCGGAAGTGATCACCGTCTAGTAAGAGCCTGCATAAATATCAACTATAAAATCGAGAGAACTCGACTGATGAGATCAACTATCCGCCCAAATCTGCTGGAAGCCAATGTGAGCTCCGATAATTTCCAACTAGAACTTAAAAACCAATTTGACGCGTTGGAAGATACCGAAAATGTTGACGAGGAGAACACATGTATAACAAAAATCCTATACGAAACCGGACGTAAACACTTTCCAACGAAGCGTGATGGAAAGAAGTCCAAACTTTCCAGCGAGACACTGGAACTCATGAAAAGGAGACGAGAAATAGCTGGGTCAGATATGGCTTCAATTACTTCCCGAAACTTGAGTAAATAGATCAATTCGGCGATTCGAAGGGATCTTCGAAACGCAAACACACAAATGATCAAGGACGCAATTGAACAGAATAGGGGGTCCAAAGTGTTTACACAAAAACTGGGCAGAAGCCAATTGACTAAACTGAAAAATGAAGACGGCAATATCGTTACCTCCAAACCAGAGTTACTCGCGGAAGTCGAAAAATACTATGGACGTCTCTACTCTAAACACGCTACAAGGCCCGTACTACATGACAAAGATGGTGATCCCAGAGCTAAAATAACCCGCCACCATACTGACGATCTCCCAGAGATAAACATAGATGAAATTGAGATGGCCCTGAGACAGCTGAAAAACAACAAGGCACCAGGAGAAGATGGAATCACCACAGAACTTCTAAAAGCCGGAGGACTCCCAATTCTATGCGCACTACAAAAATGTTTAATTCCGTACTGCGTAAGGAATACACACCGAAAGCGTGGAGCGAAAGTATCGTGGTCCTCTTTTTCAAAAAAGGAGACAAGACTTTGTTAAAAAACTACAGGCCGATCTCACTCCTAAGCCACGTTTATAAGTTGTTCTCAAGGGTCATAACAAACCGTCTTTCCCGCAGATTTGACGATTTTCAGCCTCCGGAGCAGGCTGGGTTCAGAGCAAACTTCAGCACCATAGACCACATCCATACAGTTAGGCAGATTATCCAGAAAACAGAAGAATATAATCGACCCCTATGCCTTGCCTTTGTGGACTATGAGAAGGCCTTCGACTCTGTCGAGACCTGGGCTGTTCTGGAGTCTCTGCAGCGAAACCAGATTGATTGGAATTACGTACAGGTGTTGAAATGCCTCTATAATAACGCCACAATGTCCGTTCAAATCCAAAACCAGAAGACCAAACCGATTGAGCTGCAATGGGGAGTCAGACAAGGGGATGTGATATCTCCGAAGCTGTTCACTTGTGCTTTGGAAGATATATTTAAAACTTTGGACTGGTCTGAACGTGGCCTCAACATAAATGGCGAATACATATCTCACCTTCGTTTTGCGGATGACATTGTTATTCTGGCGGAATCTGCTGGGCATCTAGAAGGCATGCTAGATGAACTGAACACTGCATCCAGACGAGTGGGTCTCGGGATGAATTTGGACAAGACGAAAGTCATGTATAATGAACATATTATCCCGGGATCAGTAACCGTCGATGGGTCGGCTCTCGAAGTGGTACAAGAATACCCATATCTTGGCCAAATCATACAATTAGGACGAAACAATTTCGAGAAAGAAGCCAACCGAAGAATTCAGTTGGGTTGGGCAGCCTTTGGGAAATTACGCCATGTTTTCACTTCCAAAATACCACAATGCCTCAAGACTAAAGTCTTCAACCAGTGCGTTTTGCCAGTCATAACATACGGAGCCGAGACGTGGACATTGACAAAAGGTCTAGTCTACAGATTCAAGGTTGCCCAGCGCGCCATGGAAAGAGCCATGCTTGGAATAACCTTGAGGGATAGATTTAGAAACGAATTTATTCGACAACAAACCAAGGTGACTGAGGTGGCTCTACGGATAGGCGGGCTGAAGTGGCGGTGGGCTGGCCATATCTGTCGGAGAACCGACAGCCGATGGGGAAGACGGGTTCTGGAGTGGAGACCGCGTACAGGATTCCGTAGAGTTGGACGTCCCCCTGCCCGCTGGACCGACGATCTGAAGAGGATTGCTGGACATGGATGGATGGGAGCGGCAATGGATAGGGGGCGGTGGAGGGCTTTGGGAGAGGCCTACATTCAGCAGTGGATGACAGACGGCTGATGATGATGATATATTTTCGCACCTCACCAATTAACAGATTTTCGGAGAAATTTTTAAATCCTTTTTATTAACATCTATAAATACACACATGATCATTATTTTATTTTACAACAATATTATTTTGTGACATAAGACGTTGAGTTTAAAATAAATTGCACAAATAAAAATCACACCTTATAATTAAGAAGAATTATATCTAATGAGATTAATAAGCGCATAGCCAAATAATAAAATATGTATTTAACAAACATAAACTCATATATATTCAACAAAATCACTTAAAAATACTATGGGCATACTTTGTATAAAACTTAGAAACTTAATAATCAGTCTGGTTAGTAAAAATGAATAAATAAAAAATTATATTGGTGATATAAATAAATAAAGGGAATTTTTAACTCTTATGTTCATTATGGAAGTCATTGCTTAAGATATTCTTCAAATCACCAAAACTAGGCAACGCAGAAGAAAAAACATTCAAATGAGATTCAATTTGTGCGTGTCAAGTCTATATATAGTTAAAAATTAAACTATTAATAAATTAAGACAACTGTTAATCGCAAAATTAATTTCCTTAATACTTATTAATTTGATTTGAGGATAGTTCAGATGACAAAAAACTAGCACGCTGAGAGGTAAAATAAAAAAACCTATTCTAAATACAGGTGTTATCTTAATTTTTAAACACTACTCTTGTTATAATGTTTCAACCAGTAAGATTTAATTATAAAAAATAAACCTAATAATCTAAAATATTAATATTGTTAATTGAAATTTCTTTAAAAAACTTCAATGTAAATAATGACAAAATAAAAATTATTTTATTGTATATATTTAGTTTAATTCAAGGCCAGAAGATGGCTGTGAACTGCCGAAACCGGAAAAATTAAAAAAAAATAAGTGGTAAAAAACAATACATATTATAATAATTTTTCAAAAATTATTTACTGATTATTTCTCTTGAAAAGTAAATAACTTAAACCGGAAAATATAGTATATTTTTTATAATTTTTTTTATAACAGCTATTGAAATAAATAATATTTATGTAATCAATACCCGAAAACAGGATACATGAATTTCTTAAAAATACAGAATGAACTATTTCAAAAAATTCTAAGCGTGTTACACAATATCAAGAAAATGATTTACCACATAATATCAGATGTCATGTACATTTGGAATATAAAACACAGCTTATTCTGGAATGGCACTACAGCTAATGACACAATAAAATATGACTGTCATTTCAACATAAAAAAACGAGCAGAGTATATCAGTGGTATTTCTAAGCCTCATAGATCTGTAAATTTGGTCAATTATAACCCCCACCCATATATAAATGGCTAGTAGTATTAAAAAAATACTTCAAATAATTAATATTCTTCTGACAAAATTGTTTGCTTCCACATTGGTCAATCACATAATTATACCCCGCAGTGCTGCCGACTAGATTTACAGTCCAAAAAAATTGGTTTCGAACGGTGGCAGACTACATTTGCAGTTCGCATTTGAATGTATCTTTTTACTCTAGTTCCTTACAACTAAATTATAAGTGTAATATCATGATCAACTGAGACTACCTATCTGAACTGTAAATGTAGCCAAGTGTAGTTCGAGACATTTTTTTTTTACTGCAAATGAAGCCAGTAGCACAATGACGGGTTAAAACATTATGTCCATTACTGTGAACCTTGGAGTACGATAGTACTTTTTGTTTTAAATTTCAAATGCATTTTTACAAAAACATATATTTTAAACAAATCATTATCATCGTACTCCTTACTTTAAAACACTATGATAATCGATTTATACAGTTTTATTCTATACATATCTTAAGTTTATTTTTTATATATCAAGTATTTAAATCTTTTATACATCTGTTGGTGGCAAGCCCTGCTATATTAAACACTTTGAGATAAATATTGAAGTAAATTTAATATGTTAACTAACACAAATTAATAAGCTAGCCTCCAGGAGCCAGCGTGGCCGAGAGCAAGTCCTCTCTCGTCGAATGTTGCGAGGGAGAGTCTGGCGGTCTTGTTTGCCAAACGCCTTGCGGGTGAGTCCATATCACCACCTCCTTCCACACCGACTGAAACACAAATGAATGTCACATTTCTGTCAAATTTATATTAACCTTTTAAGTGCCAGATGGTATTAGTAGCCAGGAGGGCTGTCAATTTTTTTCGAAAAAATAAAACCTAATAGAATTTTGGTTTTTGACTATCTATTCAAAGGATATTATGAAAAATCTTTAAAAAATATATTAACTTGGAAAAAAAAAACAAAAACAAACAGGGAACACACTTTATAACAAACTAAAAATAACTTCTGTGCACAATTCACAATAATAAGTTATAATGCATGAACGTAGTTAACTTATTATAAAATTACTTCAAATTTACACAGAAATATGTAAGACATAATACGATATACACTGCTGCCGCAAAAACGGACAATCCTGTATGAAACACATGACGACTGTTATGCGAAGCTTTCAGGTAAATCTTTGTAAAATTGATAATATTAACAATATACTATTGAAGGATTAATTGTATCTCGATAGAGACGAAGATGCAAATTGGAAACAGAATATGGTGATCGAGGTGTCAACAGGACTTATGATCTGTCATTGGTTGGGTTAAGCGCACGCTTTATGTAATACAACATTCCCCATTCCCTTGAATTGATAACCCGCAATGGGTAAAATCCAGTATTCATCTACAAGTATTTGTATACATTCAAAATGTTATAATATACTATTGTATCACAGTATTTATTCATCATCCCAATAGATGTCTTTATGTTCCATATTTTAGATTATTTGAACTCGTATTAGAAAAAACTCTCTTGCGCTTGTATGGTCACATGCTGTGCATGAGCGATAATAGGCTCCCTAAAAACGTTTTATATAGCGAACAAATAAAAGGGAAAAAGAAGCACGGTAGACAGCACAAGAGTTATAAGGGAAACCTGCATACTGCATTGAAGAGTGTAGATTGGTAAATAGACTACATAGCAGTTGGCAAACAATAGGGCGGAGTGGAGAAGAGTCGTCGCTGCTTGCCAGGAGCTGGAGAGACGGAGAGGACGGGGCCCAGCCGTTGGGGCCGAATTTCCTTGCCCGGAGTCTGACAAAGTCTGCCTATCTAAAATAGGACTATCCACATAGATGGTACAGAAGAGAGATCTAAATATCTGTTTTGCCCTTATGCTCATTCTCAAAGATAATTGGCATTATTAGCATTAGCATTAACTAGAAATTATTATATATACTATTAAATAGAAACTATTAACTAGAAATAAGTGCGTTGACTGCCACCCCGAAGGTTCCGGGTTCGATTCCCGGCGAGGGCAGCATGATTGTCACACTGTCTTTGGTCTGATGTAGAATTCACGTGACAATAAAATGGGGATATATTAGCTACCTATCACGTGTCACGAGAATCACTATGATAGCTACAATACCCTTTACATTGATTTGGTTCATGCTGAGTGATGTAAAGAGCGATTCAACAAAATAATAATAATAATAAACTTGAGCGAGTTGACTTGCTTATTTTATGGCAACAAAGGGTAACAAAAATATACTCGCTTGAAGCACCTAAACGATTAAAGAAAAAACCCAAAATAATTTCATTGCAGAATGTAGCTTATATGTAATGTGGTTTTTACAATTGACCTTACCTGGAGAGTTTTGATAATCATACTGTTGAGGAGACTCCGCCCGCTGGCCATCCTCGGCTGCAACCCGTTTCTTAAATTCCCCCACAAAATGGACTATCAATGTCTCCATCAATAGGGCCTGTTTCGAAAACACTTGCAGTATTTTGGTAACTCTCAAGCCATTTTCCACAACCATAAACTGAAGGAAGAGACATGGAAGGCAATCTTCGTTAGCTTCATTCGATGGCCGCGCGTACTCCCAGGACATTTCCTCATACCTTAGGCCGAGAAGCATTGTCTGAAAATATAAATTTCCTCATGTTATATGGCTGATAATGATACTTCCAAAACTTACTAATTTTTGATGTTTTGAAAACCAATGAACCAGAGGAACATCAAAATCGGAATCTTTTAACAATTTAAAAAAAATTACTTTAAATTGATGGAACAAATACATTTATTTTAGTATTAATATATTCACTCATTTTTTTTATTTTCCTAATAGATATATATGTACAATTATTGGTATACTTACACATTCACACTCATCGATAACGTACACTCCTGTGGCATTGATGGCCACAAGCACCGCTATATCTTGATGCGTTATGAGACTAGTCAGTCCCCTGACCGGCTGTTCAACTTGACCTTGGAAAAATGCCGCCCTAAAAATTTCCAAATATAAAACATTATCACAAGAATAATTAATATTAACACTGGCAATTATTTGTGTTAACACAGAAAGGGTTTAGTATAACTAAAATAACTAAAGAAATTGTTTGGATTGGACACGTCTTCTTCTTTCGCCTAGCCATTTCCCTTTATTTGGGGTCGGCTTTCCTAATACGGCTCCCTCAAGTCTCACAATCATCTGGCTGTCTAGTCCCAGCGCCTTTAGGTTGTTCCCAACTGTGAACATCCTCGTTGCAAGAGGCCGACCTGGTCCTCTGCTTACATCTTCCAGTTGTTTGGATTGGACTGTGTTCCAATTTTGTTTTTTTTTAAATCCCCGAACCTCAAATGAAAGGTGTTTGACTGCTGCGTTTTGTAAGTTTCAATTTATGGATTCGATTGTCTCAAAGAAGCGCCTATAAAGATTTGTTAAAAGAGCTATGAAAAGGGGGTATAGCGGGCAGGGTGAGAAACACCACTATTAGAGCCAGAACAGGAGTGTCAGAGATCATCGGAAGAATGACATTGCTCTCAGCTCTAAAAATAAATTGACAAAACGCCTCCTTTGCTATCATTCTAGGATTGCGACCCAGGATGTTCCATCTTCGATGAAAGGATGACGCTGCCGACTGCCAGTACGACACAGATATGTGTTGTCCAGGATTCACAGACATGGAATCAGCTGGGCCTTCAGGCTGATGATATGATGAAAAATAAATATTGTATTCAAATAAGCAAATGTAAATACTAACCCATAGAAAGGAAGTGGCCAGCAGAGCTCGAGGTACTTGCGCATAAGCTTCCTGGGTGGGGCAGCAGCGGGGGCACGGCGGAACTGCTCCAGCAGACGCGCGTCAGCACCCGCCTTGCTGCCACGCCCCCCGCCTGCGCCCCCTGCACCACCGCCCCAGCCTGGCCACCACCAGCGTCGCCGTAGGTGTGCCGGAAGAAACTCTTTCTGCCTCTGCCTGCAGCGATAATAAATAATGTAGTAAAACCATATAAATCTTCCTCTTCTTCTTCTTCCTCAGGCTTGATCTCTACATTGATATATATAGGCCTCTTTTAAATTATTATTATTTTTTTTTTAGATAAACTGAGGCGTTAACACTGTGGAATTCCATAATGACAATTTTTTATGAATTAAAACTGTTTTTTCCACTTTTGAGTTTATTATTCTCGACATGTTTCGAAGGCTTACACCTTCATCATCGGTAGAATGATATAAACTAACCAAAATTATTACAAACTAGAATTATATATAACATGTCGCACGCTTAATAGTAAACTGACCGATTATGGTTTAGGTCATAATTGAGTTTTTTTTTTTTTTTTTTTTATGTACACAACAGGTCGTTTGGACCCAATTACTGTATACAATTATTATTTTTTTAGCTATTATATTGATTCTCGTGACATGTGATAGGTAGCCAATCTATCGCCATTTTATTGTCACTTGAATTCTACACCAGACCAAAGACAGTGTGACAATCACACTGCCATCACTGGGAATCGAACCCAGGACCTTCGGCATGGAAGTCAGAGCTTGTAACCACTCTGCCACGAAGGTCGTCATTAGACAGAGGCTTGTGTTAACGCTATCCATCTATTTTTCACAATGTTAACGCTATCCATTCGTACGTACGATAATCGTTCACAATGTTAACGCTATCAATTCATATGTGTTTTTCGACTGTTTTTGTTAAAACACCAACTCATGTCAGATTGAGCAAAACTTGCTTTTTTGAGTTAAGCCAGTGTTCTATTAATGGGTTTTTTAACAATAGACATATCAATGGACATATCAATTTTAAAAGGATTTTTAGATGGAAGTATTGATTTGAGGGTGTTTTATTGCTCTAAGGCTATTGATTAAGTAAGGGGACAGTTTATATTTTAAGACAAAACAAATGGACACTGACAGTGTTTTAATTCATTAAAATTTGTTATTATTATGTTATTAATTATCTTTTCTTTCAGGCAACTTATATTATTGTTCTTTAGTAATTGTGTTAAAATGTGTAAAATACATTTTATTTGATTTTATGAAAAATGTTAGTTTTGTAAATGAGCGAGTTTTACCGGAAGAAGTGTGTGGTGTGTACAAGAGGGTCATATGGCCCTAATTGAATGCGAGCCTGCAGGGCCCCCAAGGCAACAGCACGTGCACTGCCACACGGGTAGCGGCCCTTGATCACCCGCTCACGTGCCTCTTCGTACAACAGCTCAATCACGCGACCTTCCCTAAGAAAAATTGAACACAACGTCATTACCACATTTACTACTGTCGTAAGAAATGCAAAAAGATAGTCAGACCAAATTATCTAAATAAGAAATACATGCATTATTCTTAGAATTCAGATGGTGGCGTATTTATGCTTTTGGTATCAAATTAGATGATTAAATGGTTTTAAGTGAAGATTCCATAGATATACATGCTGCCGCACCCTTGAACATCCGATCGAAAAGTAGGCCTCAACGGCAAACGCACGCTCATCACTATTCCAACGCATGATGCCGACTAAACTGTGTCCGGACAAAGCTTTATAGTTTCGTTTCTCGAACGAGACCACTAACGCTCCACTACGACATCAACCGAGTGAATGGCGCGCATTTAAAAAAAGGAAAATTTGCTGCCGCATCCTGTATAAATTAACTATGCGAGTACTGCATCAAAAATTATTATCATATAAGTAATATCTCAATATCATTTAGCTGTTATAATTCATACACTGAAGAAGGGAAGTTTGTGTCCCGAAACACGTTTGTAAAAAGTGCGAAAATGTGTTGTGATAATACAATGTTTCCGAAAAGTTATTCAAATTATTATCATATTTTTAAAAAATCACTTGTATATAAAATATTTCATGCATTAGAAGAAAAATTTTAAAAACTCTAAAATACATTATTGTTATTTGGAAAGAGAATTTTAAATCTAAATATTATCCACTTTATTTATTAAATATTTTTACAAAATAAAAATATTATACACTACATGTTTCCGATGTGATCTCCTCCATCTTCAGGTGTAAAAATAATTATTAAAAGTTAGTTTAAAATTCTTATTTTACAGAACAGAAATTTTACTAACACAAAATTTAGGAAAAATCGTAATAAAAGAGATATTGGAGCTGGGGTTAAGATTCTAATGATTGGAAAGGAGTGAAAGGATACGTCTTGCTTGAAAAACTAAACTGCGTAACAACAAGTCCTTTTTACTAGCGTCCACGAGTGATCTTTAGGTCCCGTAAACCCCTGGCATGTGAACACTGACATAACCATTAATGTCATAGTGCATAGTGTGAGGGTGAACGGCGAATCTCTGGCGCCAGATAAACAGACCCACCTAGCTAAGGGAAGGCGGCCCGTACATAAAATCCCTTCAAAGAAGGTAAAGGGATACCACTCAGATTATCTTTTTCTACAAAAATGAATACGGTGGTGACAGTGGGACCCAAACACCTTCTTTTTTAATCTTGCCCAACTTCTTTAGGATCCTCTGAGTACTGGACCAGGATGTACTGACCTCTTCCTATAATTTCTCAATGGTCAGCATTGGGTCATCTTCGATTGCAGACTTCACGGCTGCTTCATCCCCCTGGATGGGACGTCCACTTCAAGGCTCGTTTTCCAAACACTAATCACCAGATTTAAATGTTTTGAACCATCGTTGGCATTTCCTGACATCCAATATGTCACCGTAAACCTCGCAAATATCCTTTGTAGCCTGTCATTTTTTTTTTCAAATTATATTGAAAAAGTATACATCTCCGCAGATGTTGTTCTGACGGACACGTCTCTCCCATTGTTGTCATAGGGATATAGAAACCGTTTTTTTTTTGTCTCAAGGCCACGAGCAGGTAGCCGCTACACAAGAGAAACTTACAACACGTTCTTACTACCTAACAGACCGAAGGAGACTATTTTAAAGATGGCGCATCGAAAAAAACGACATTACTTATACCCCTAATATAATCACGTGTTTACACGGCTCCGGGATACAATGCGTTAATAATGTGAAGAGAACAGGAAATAGAGGAAGGCCGAGGAAACATGGTATGATCAAATCAATCAGATATTAAATGTCAGCCACACGAGGAGTTGGAGAAATGGACATGCCTGCATGAAACAATGTATGAATGTCGAGGACGCGAAAGAAGTTTATCAGGGACAGTGTGGCAGTTCATTCTTTTGCCTACCCCTTAGGTGAGACGGCATGATTGTTAGTAAGTTTCAATTCATAAGCACACAATTAGGTTATCACTTATCATATTTAATTAGTGGTACAGTATTGGCTAATCACAACTTTAGGGTGTCAATATATTCAATCAGTATCAACGTTGTCCTTTATCGGAAAGTGTTTGCTGTGATCAACAACACCCACCGTGATTATTCAGTTACTGGAATGATCGGAAGAGATAAAAAAAACCGCCGTGCATTAAATTAACTTTCACTGATAAGTAATCCAAAATCCACAATGATGCTATGGTTATTTTTAGAACAGCTGTGCCTACCCCAATGCTAACAATAAAAATGACATATTTGTCATGCAAAGATATTACAATACAAATTCAAACACTTTCAAAATATCCATAGGTTACAGAATTGAATGCACTGAGACATCAGTGTCTGGCAATAATTTGTCTGTCAACCAGATATACTAAAAAATCCCATTTATTATTTTTATCAAAATTATTTTTCCTGGTCAATTAAGTTCAGTTCGCAAATGTTTGTCATTCTCACAACAACATTTGTTTTATCGCTCCTTAAAATGTCGACTTTCGTGGTAAATAAGAAGCATTTGTGGGAAGTTCTGCTGTTCTGTTTTAATTGGAAGAAGACTGCAGCTGAGGTGCATAAAATGCGTGTGGAAGTTTATGGCCATTATGCCCCATCGGATAAATCATGCAGAGAATGGTATAGACGCTTCAAAACTGGTGATTTTAGCGTTTAACGGCAAAGGTCGCCCTGGAAGACCGAAAAAGTTTGACCGAAAAATAAACTCCTCAAACCGGATGAAACGGTCACATCCGGTTTGAGGAGTTTGTTTTTGACAACAACTAATGCAATTAAAGCAGGCACTGGCTGAAAATGAAATGGGACTGACTGGAATGGGGCAACAGGAACCAAGCTGATTTTACAACACGACAACGCTCGACCTCACATCGCAATCGCGATCAAAAACTACATAGAGAATGTGAGTTGGGAGATTATACCACACCCGCCTTATTTACCAGACATGGCACCATCGGACTAGCACTTGTTCAGATCCATGACCCATGTCTTAGAAGAGCAGCACATACATTCATATGCAAATATCAATAAGAATTGGGTTGACTTCTGGATCATATTCATCTATTGCCAGAAAATTTTAAAAAGTAGTGACTAAGGATGGATTGATGTGTTTTTTTATTTTACCTTTCAAATAAACGCGATTTTCGTGCAAATAACGGACCGAACTTTCCGAAACACCCAATTAGTAATATTTTGTTTCATTAAATTTTTATACAAAACAAAACTATATACAAAACAAAAGTCTTGTGAGGTCTGAAAGGATTGAATCATATTATAAAATAATAAATACAAAAAATATTATAGGAAAAGTAACAAAATAAAATCTCACTTTATTTTCTCCTCCTCGTGTCTGGAGTAAAAGACATTCCTCTGGAACCGAATAATAGGTTCGTCTCGGATTTGCTGGTTGTTTGTCCCGTGGCTGTACTTCTTCAGCAGCTGTTTCCAGTGGGTCCTCAAATCCCAAGGTTTGTGGTAGGACTTCATTTGAAGCTCTGAAAAAAACAATTGGATTCAAATAATGTTTTTTTTTTATATGAAAAAACAATTCGACTCAATCAGTCTAAAATTAAATAACAATTATAATAATATAACATTTTGAATGTATACAAATTCTTGTAGACAAATACTGGATTTTACCCATTGCGGAAAAATCATTTTTTTATAAGGATTAATTGTATCTCAATAGAGACGAAGATGTAAATTGTTTTCTGGGAACAGAATATGGTGGCCGAGGCGCTTACAGGACTTATGACCTGTCTTTGGTTGGGTTGAACGATCGCTTTATGTTTAACAACAATCCCCATTCCGCACTTCTTACGACCACCACGTCTGACAAATTTTTGGAAGTTGTATATATGCTAGAATGCTGTGCCTATCTTCACATTTTTTAGTTCACTCTACACTAGCGTCTATTGAGATACGAGTACAATTAATCCTTATAAAAAAAATATTTATCCACAATGGGTAAAATCCAGTATTTGTCTACAAGAATTTGTATACATTCAAAATGTTGTGTAAAATAACTGGTCCAAGTTAAAGGCATAAAAATTGGAGAGACATCTCCATGCGTAATCTAGTACTGTATGATTTGCAGAGCCTTTCACAGTGGATTAATAAAGATTTTCTGCTTAATGCTTCCCAATTTTAATAGATGACGCTAGTGTAGAGTGAATTAAAAAATGTCAAGATAGGCGCAGCATTCTAGCATATATACAACTTCCAAAAATTTGTCAGACGTGGTGGTCGTAAGAAGGGCAGAATGGGGAATGTTGTTAAATATAAAGCGATCACTCAACTCAACCAATGATAGGTCATAAGTCCTGTAAGCACCTCGGCCACCATATTCTGTTCCCAGAAAACAATTTACATCTTCGTCTCTATTGAAATACAATTAATCCTTATAAATAAAAAAACTATAACTCAAATAATATAGCTTCCTTATAGTATGGTGGTTTCTTTCCAGACAGGATCGCAATAAGTTTAGGTCTCCATACCCAACAGTGGGCTGCACATCCAGAGCGAGAAGACATGCGGCACGAGGGCCTTGCTGGCCTGATTGAAGCCCATCTCCTCGCTGGCGACGAGTGAACGCAGCATGTACTGCACGCTGCAGCCTACCGGGTCTTCCATGTCCAGCTCCAGAGCCACACGGCACATTAGGTACACGCACACCGGCGTCAGCTTGGGGGCATTATGTCCAGCTGTAACATATTGGAGCAAACGTAAGTAACCATTACTATAAAATTGTCACCGTATGTAATCAATCAATCAAATCAGTTTATTTTCTCAACAGACATTACAACAAAAATAAAATTTTAAGCCATCTATTGAGAACAGGTAAAATAATACCAGGAATATATGAGAAATGTTTTGACTTTAGGAAGACAATATACTCTCTAAAATCAAGAGTATTTATCATAGAACATACTTTCACTAATATGAAAGACGTTGATTTCCGAGAACTAATTGCTCTTCCCACCGGTGTCACCAGAGGTCATCAATATCCTATAATTAATAAATCCTAAATCCACGTGGCCTGCATGTTTTGTGTTTGTGATAATAAAAACAAACAAATAAAAGATTATTGTAAAACATGCATAACTTACGACGTCACACTTAGTTTTTTGTTTATCAATTTTTCAAATGATCATTGAAATTGTAAACAAAAATGTCTTTAGTATACGTGCGAAAATTTTAATTAAATTAGTAATTACCTGAGAGCGGAGGGGACGCGGCGGAAGAAGCACTGCTTGATGAAGAAGGCCCCGGATTCTCCAGTCGAGCCGTTGTGCTGCTCCCCCCTGAGCTGCTGGCCTGGTTAGAGCAAGTACTGGCGCTGGATCCTGGAAGGAATCAATATTTAAGCAGATTAAATATCATTTAAAATTTTATACATACTCGTATATACATTTCTCTTATAGATCCATAAATCCCATTAATCCCATCAATAGATCCAATTAAAAAATCTTAAGGAGGGCACAACATTTGTCCGTGGGATGGGATTTTACAGGATTGTAATTCCACGCTATTCATAGTCAAAGTAAGAAAATGAAATGGCTAGCCATTTTTTTAGAAAAAAGCCTAAAGTTGTCACCATTGCTTAAATTATACTTTAGAAATAAAAAAAAAAAAACAAGAGCATGACGCGGGATTTAAACTGGGACCCAGTCAATCAGCGGAATAGAAAAGGAAAGTAAGCTATCCGCTCAGCCACTTAAATATTGAAGCCGGTGGAGAATTTTATTATGTTTTAAAGTATAAGTTAACAGAGTAAGTAGAGTACAAAGTTGAGGAAGACCGAGGAAAATTTTATCAAATTTATCATTAATTTAATCAAATTTCAAACGTCGGCCATGTTAGAAGTTGCAAAATCGACATGCGTGCATAACTCACTGTATGAATATGGAAGAATACTGGACCTGGATACATGAAAAACTGGATAATTGGAAAACCTGGTTAATTAACCATCGTAGGCCTGATCACTTGGAATGGAAATTATCCAGATTCTACTGTATTACAATAGAAATTATATTTCTCGCAAAGCAAATCTAGTTATTGAGGTGCTTAAGCCAGAGCATCTAATTAAGATAAGCATATATATATTAACTCTATTGAGTATTATAAACAGGTCAACAACCATACGGAAACGCGAGTAAACAAATATATTGATGGTGGAAAGGTAAAATGAGTCAAGGTAAAAAATTACACATCTAATTTGAATAGGCCTTGGAAAAATATGAGGTTGTCAATGGTGTTAACGTTGGCAAATTAATACGTAAGAATACAACAAAAAAATCAAATTTTCAATATGGTTGTGAAATTAGTAGTCTTCCACGTGAAATTAACCAAATCATAGCCAAGTCGCAGTAGATGGCGTCATTATTGGTAAAAACATATTCGATTTTTTCACACAACAATACTTCTGGTTATTTACCTATTGTTTTTTGAACAATGATGTAAAATAATTAATACAAATGAAAAGGTATGTTTTCTAGAAGTTTTATTATATTTTAAGGGAATGACATGTTTCGCCTTGCTAAGACAATATCCAACTGATATTGGGGGGGGGGGGGGGAATTGAGGCACGCCGAGGCCGAGGATGACTAACTGCGAAACGTGAGGGAGTGGACCGGCATCAGAAGTGTGGGGGAGCTGTTCCGAGCGGCACAGGACAGGGACAGGTTCGCCGAGGTGATTGCCAACATTGGGGGGACCCGACAGGGCACTTGAAGAAGAAGAAGACATTATCAAATGTTCTTTATCTTAACAATTGTTAATTACATTTGAAGGCTGGACATTACAAAGGTGCCAAGTAGTTCATACATAAAATAGAAAAATAAGCAAAAACTGCTTTTTGTTCCATATGTCATGTACGGGTGGCATCTTTAGGGAGATGTGTGAACTACACTATATTATTCAATCATTACGCACTTTTGCATAGTTTATGGTCTTAATGTTTAAGACCAATTGGCATCAAAAAAACATTTTTGATTTATTGTAAACTTGGCACCTTTGTAATGTCCAGCCTTAATTTGATAATGCCATAACAAGGCGAAACATGTAATCCCCATAAAATATAATAAAAGCAGACGTTTTCATTCGTATAAATTACTGCTGGTCATATTTTGTAAAGGAAAAAATGTATTGGTGCTTTAATTTTTTTTATACATATATGCTTATTTGTAATAAGGAACTTTTTGGCACGTAAACATTAAAACATAATGTTGTAGATTATTGAGTTAGTGTTGAACGTGGGACCAATATGATTTTTTATGTATAAATCAGTGTCGGTGACCGTCACGAGTTAATACAATCGTGTTTGAAATAATATCAAATTAATTAACCGGGTGGTGGTCTACGGGACAGAACGCTTGGCTCCTGATCCAGGGGACATGGGTTCATGCCTGGACACGTCCAGATTCCTTCTTCATAGTAATGAGCTATTTTCTGCTCATATTGAAGATTGTAAAAATAATTCTAATGTCATTGATATAAACCCTTGATGATAGTCTTTTTTTAAATAAAAAATTATCTTGGAAAAAAAAGGATGAAAGTAGAAATAATGCAGTAGAAATGAGATCTCTTAGACGAATGTGTATAAAATCGGTGAATGATAGTGTCAAATAAACGACCTTCGTGGCTTAGTGGTAGAATCTTTGATTGCCACCCCGAAGATCCCGGGTTTGATTCCCGGCGATGGCAGTGTGATTGTCACACTGTCTATGGTCTGGTGCAGAATTCTTCTTCTTCTTCTTCTTTTTGTCCTGTCACACCTCCGTGGTGCATAGGGCCTCAAGGAATCTTCTCCACCCGACTCTATCGCATGCCTGATGCTTAACATCGTCCCAAGTGAGACCTGCTGCCTTAACCTCGCCCTGCAGGGTTCTTCTCCAAGTGGCTCTAGGTCTGCCTCGCTTTCTCTTTCCCCCCATAGGGGACCAGTCTAGTGCGCCCTGAGCGATGCAGGCTGGGTTCCGTCTCAGAGTGTGACCGATCCACTGCCACTTGCGCCTAGCGACTTGTTCTCTAATTGGCTTTTTGCCTGCCATGGTCCAGAGAACGGCATTTGACACTGTTTGGGGCCAATAGATTTTGAATATTGAGCGAAGGCACCTATTTATAAACACCTGGAGTTTACCAATAACGTCTGCGTTAGACTTCCAAGTCTCACATCCGTACAGCAGTACGCTTTTAACGTTACTTCTGAATACTTGGAGCTTGAGCTTTCTCGAAATGATACCGGAGCGCCATACAGGGCGAAACATAGCGAAAGCTCCCCTTGCCTTGTTAAGTCTGCTGGCTACATCCTCCTCCGTACCTCCCGAGCCTGCTATCATACTACCGAGGTAGCAGAAGCTGGTCGTGGTCACAAGGGGGACACCGTGGAGCAAGATTGGGGTGGAGTCATTTGTGGTGCAGAATTAACGTGACAATAAAAAGGCGATAGATTAGCTACCCACATGTGACGAGAATCAATATGATAGCTATACGCTTTACATTGATTTGGCACGCGCTGTAATGATGTAAAGAGCTATTCAACAAAATAATAATAAAAACAAATAAAAATATAAGTTAATGCAAATGAAAGTGTCATGAACAAAATAATGAAAGGATTATTAAGTTGGCTTGGACACATGAAAGAATGAATAAAAACAGTAATGTAAAAAAAGGATTATGTTAACGATATAAATGGAACTAGAAATAGAGGAAGACCGAGAAAAACATGGCACGATAAAATAAAACAAATATTGAATCTCGGCCATGTAAGGAGTCGGAGAAATTGACGTGCGTGCATGAAACAATGTATGAATGTTGAGGAAGTGAGAGAAGCATGTCAGGAAATAAAAATGTGGCAGTCCATTCTTTCTGCCTACCCCTTCGGTGAGACGGCGTGATGGTTAGTTAGTTAGTTTTTAGCATCTTGGAAGAATATTTAACCAATACCACAAATGAAAAGAGATAAGATTTTTAATAAAATTAAGTTCATGTTTTCGGGAATGCACCCTTTATTTCTCCACTTTCGATAAAGCCTGTGATGAAATTCTAATAATTGTGGCAACAAGTGGTGTCTGTATTTGCGGCTAATCACTGGATTAATACAGAAACCCAAACAATACCGACTCAATCAATAATTCAGGGTTGATCGGAAATACAATTAAACAGTTACTGACATTATTTGACATTGAGAGTAGATGCCTGTTTATGGCATTCGTAGCTGGTTAGAGATAATAAATAATAAATCTAATTGGGTCACATGTGCAGTTAAATTATTTTGTTTATGAATAACGCTACATTAACCTCAAAACCTCATGCCGAAAAATGATAAAATGATAAGGAGTGAAATATAAAAACCAAAAATTGTATAAATTGATACGATATAAGACAGAATTTCAAATGCTGGTATCAGGAAAGAATGCAGAACGGAAGATAGTATTCTGAACAAAATTATGAAAGGTTCGTTGGTTTGGACACGTGGAATGCATGGATGAATAAAGAATGGTTAAGATAGTATACGTTAATGATGTGAATGGAGTACGGAGTCCAGGAAGCCCAAAAAAATATGGCATGGCCACAGAAACCCGGGCAGACCACAAACAAGATGGTCTGATGGCAAGAAAAAGTGGCAGGAGGTCAATGGGGCAGAATGGCGAAGGATAGAGAGTTATGGAACTTGTAAAGGGACACCTATGTCCAACACTGGATAACTAATAGCCAATGATGATATAAATTGTGAATTTTTGATAAACTTTAACCGTTAACACTGTGGAATTCTAAAATGACGAATATAATTAATTAAAAAACAGTTATTTCCACTTGAATATATTTTTATCGGCATATTTCGAAGGTTTTACACACTACACTATTACTATATTATAGTTTATACCGTTCTTCCCATGATGAAGGTGTAAATCCTTCCAAAAATTTCGAGAAAAATAAACTCAAAAGTGGAAAAAAAAAAACGTGTTTTCAGTTGTGTTGTGTTGTGTTTCAAAAAAATGTGAAACGAAATACTGTTTTTTTTTTTTCACCTTCAAAAACATGTCAAGATAAATAAACATTTGAACATACCGCGTGGACTTTTTTTTAATGCATTAGGGGAAACGTCAAACATATTTTAATAATTTATTTTGATACCCTTATGTATGGAAGCGAATCATGGAACTGGCAAAAGAAGAATGAAAGTAGAATAAATCCAGTAGAAATGAGCTTGTCGAATGAAAATATTAGAAGCGAATGCAGTGCGAATGAAAGTATTATGAACAAAATAATTAAAGGAACATTAAGTTGGTTTGGACATATGGAAATAATTAATAAAGAAAGAATGGTAAAAAAGTATTTGTTAACGATGGAAACGGAACTAGAAATAGAAGAAGACCGAGGAAAACGTGGCACGATCGAATTAATCACACATTGAATGTCGGCTACGTGAGGAGAAGGAGAAATCGATGTGCGTGCATGATACGATGTATGAATGTTGAGGAATCCAGAGAAGTATACCAGGAAAGACACATGTGGCAGTCCATTATTTCTGCCTGCCCCTTCGGAGAGACGGCGTGATTTAGTTTGTTAGGTATTTTGATACCCTAATATTTAAAACATAATAACATTGTTAATTTCCTCAAATCCAATATGAAGTGTTTGTTAAAAACAAAATTCTAACTTGATGACGACAACATCTTTGACAATACCTACGTATATGGAAATTGAATTTATTGAGTCGGATGTAAAAACGAAAAATCCCCAATATAAAGAACGCCGAACCGGATTTACAAAGGACATTAGCCTATACGCAAAGTCATTTCTTAGTCCTTGAAATCAAACGATAATGGTGCTTATATTATTAATTCGGTAATCTTAGGTGCTTACGTAGGTATTCATTAAATAAAAACATTTGTTGTTATTAACTATTGCCGATTTCTTAAAAAAAAAAAAAACGTTTTTGAGAGTGACAATGAGGAAGACGCCTTTGAAAAATAAAATCGAGTAGTCAAAAATCTTGTATTAGAATTTAATAAATATACGTTCAAATTGATTGACGAAAGAAAACAAATTCAACGCCTTTCTAAGAACTAATGATTTTAAAAAAAATAATCCTGCATAAGATCAAGCTTGCATTGTCTGGTTTGTATCAAGTATGCTTACTTTTACCTATTATCAACTGGTTTATTGCACTTCGCGTACTATTGTATGTGATAGCAATAAGAATTATTAATATAAACTTATAGATACAAAATAATAAATCACTTTGTATTTAACCATAGTATGGTTACTATAATTGATGCCAACAAGTTTCAGGAATATAATAACTATTTATTATATTGCTCTGATGAAGCTAGAGTCCAAACGAAACTAGTTCGGACTTTGAATTTAACCGTCTCGGATTTGGAGATCTTTATTTATTTTTATTTATTTATTTATACATAATACACAAATGCGACATAACAAACGAAAAACATTTAGGCGACTCATTTAGACACAAAACGGTGTTACAAAGATAAGACAAAGATAAAACAACATGAAACCAAAAAATAATACATATCAGAAGGATATCGAAGTCAGTGAGGCAGTACTCTTTCCAGAATTTGTAAAATATTTTTTTTCTGAATACTGCCTCACTGACACTGAAAATGTCCAAATCTGAGACGATTAGATTCAACGTCCGAATCGCTCTTCCTACTGGCATCACCAAAGGCAGGTTGGTTCTGCGTGACGGAGCAAAGAACAATTGATTTAGTGTCAGTGAGGCAGTATTCACAAAAATATATTACAAATTCTGGAAATAGTACTGCCTGACTGACGTCGACTTATTTGGAATCCTTTTGAGATACTCCTACGTTATTTCCTAGTTTCATAATATTGTATTTTTGTTTAGCGTTTTGGGGTCAAATGAGTCGCCTATGTTTTTGTTTGTTATGGCTCAGTTGTGTATAAGAAAAATAAATAAATAAAATATAAAACAGAGCCTAGTAGTAAAATCTTGTATTATTATTTATCAATGAGCGTTTTATCAATGACTATTTCTAATTACGAATAAATTAAAACACACATTATTTCAATGTTCAAGTATCTACTCGCTAGCGTTAAAGCAACAAAAATACAATGTTGACAGATTCGTGTGCAAACATTACGCCACGATGCCAAAATTGGTCGTATATTTAGTATTGACGGACACTCCAGCGTGTTGACTTAGATGACTTTCGAATTATCTTTGACTGTCAGGACATGAATCGAATTAACATTCTATTATTGAAAACTCCGTAATTGTAAACATTCTCGAGCAAATAAGTCGCAAATTCAGAGGCCTATTTTTTTGACCGGCGACAAAGACTGTAATGTTTTTTGAGACTTATTTATT
The DNA here is from genome assembly GCA_022606425.2 of Lepidostoma basale. Lineage (NCBI taxonomy): Eukaryota > Metazoa > Arthropoda > Insecta > Trichoptera > Lepidostomatidae > Lepidostoma > Lepidostoma basale. The sequence continues at coordinate 533,421 of JAHDVF020001352.1, forward strand.
GTTTCTTAACTAAATATTAGATATTTAAACTAAGATAACTAACCATCACTCCGTTTCTCCGGATGGATAGACAAAGAGGATTGATATCTTTCTAAATTCATCTACATTCATACATCGTAACATGCACGCTCGTCGATTATTCCGACTTCTTTTAGTAATTGATTAATTTGGTCATTCCACGTTTTCCTGGGTCATCATCTGCTTATTTTTCCATTCACACTGCTTGTATACATTTTTAACCATTCTTCTCTTATCCATTCGTTCCATATCGCACGCTTAATAGTAAACTGACCGATTATGGTTTAGGTCATAATTGAGTTAACATTAGACAGAGGCTTGTGTTAACGCTATCCATCTATTTTTCACAATGTTAACGCTATCCATTCGTACGTACGATAATCGTTCACAATGTTAACGCTATCCATTCGTACGTGTTTTTCGACTGTTTTTGTTAAAACACCGACTCATGTCAGATTGAGCAAAACCTGCTTTTTGAGTTAAGCCAGTGTTCTATTAAGCGTGCGATATGTCCAAACCATCTAATTGATCATATTTTTAATTTTACTTGGAATGCAATGATCTGGCTTACATTTCTTCCTTATTTCGTCGTGTGATATTCTATCATACATCGTTTTTCTGCACAATTTTCTCGGTGATCCCATTTCTACGGCATTTATCCAACTAATATTTGAAATGAGTGAAAACGTTTGATTTTTAGTTTTATTGTATGTATTTTACTTGAAACACACGTTTCGCCAAGGCATTGTCGGACATCATCGGAAGAGTGGCAGCGCCAAAATTGCGCTAGGCGAGTCATGTCGCTCACAGTTCTGACGATGATGGACAAAACACCTCCTTTGCTGACGTCTTAGGACTGCGACCTGAAACCTCAGGACGTCCCAACTTCGATGGAGGGACGACATTTGAGTGCAACATGGACGCGTGTGGCCCAGGATCGACAGACATGGAAGCAGATGGAGGAGGCCTACGTCCAGAAATGGACGGCTTCAGGCTGACAATTATGATGATGATGATGAAGGCATAATCAAATGTTTGATAATACGTTAGCAGGACGAAACATGTCATTCCCTTAAAAGAAAACATACGTTTTCATTCGTATTAATAATTTAACATGAAGCTTCGTCAAGTTTACAAAAACAAATTAAATGAAGCTCCAAAGGAGGGAGCGAAACCGGTTAAAAATAAAATGATGTAAAAACAAAATAAAATAAAATGTTTTAAATAATTTTTAATGATGCTACATCAAAAAAAATTATAGTTAAAATGTCAGCTAGCGTTTTCTTTGGCGCGTCTTCCAAGAAAAATAACTACTTTGAATCCACGCGGCTAGGATCAGGGTCAAACGTTAAAATAACAAATTATAAAAGTGACCTAATGACCACGTGGCTTCGAAAATAAACAGAGGAGTAGTCTCTCAAAAGGAATGACTCATCGTTGAACTCTTCGAAATATTTAAAAATATACATATCCCAGGACTGCATACTTAAGCTAGACGTGTTGCACTCTTAAATGACAAATCTAATAATATTGAAAAATTCTACATTTTTTATATGCTATGCCGATTCTTCCAAATTTTATTTGAAACAAACGATTCCGATATCTAAAAATGAACACAAAAATTTATTTCATTCACACATTCATTCATTCACAAGAATTGCATACTTAAGAAATGCAATTCTTGCTGAAAATTAAAAAAAAATCAGTTATAACCTTTATCAATTATCAAGCTCATAAGTTGTATGCCATTTAATGAAATCGATGTTTTTCACCTAAACGCTTATGATTTTAAAAAAATAGTTGCAGCAACTTTTCGGAGTGTATAGTGCTATAATGTAGTATCCCTTTATTTGTATTATTATTATAATTTTTTTGTTAATTTTTATACTATTACCTTAGTTTTATTTTGATTTTAGTTTAGTTAAATCTCGTTTCATAAGTCTACAATGTTAAATCTGTTCATTCATTTTTTTGTGGTAACATGTAATTGGCCTTATTTAAGTACTTTTTGTGTATTTTTACATACGAGTATACATACACTTATTCGCTGTTTGTTACCCTAAAATAAAAATAAAATGAATTAAAATAAAATAAATAAATAAATTATCATTCTGAACTGTTCATTTTTATAATCAAATAAAAAAATTATAAAGGACTCGACGAGACCCATTTTAATGGAGTGGGCCATTGAATACGATACATTTAAAAATACAATGATATTATATAACGTTATCACAACGAATTTGCGAGCACACGAGAAAGGCCGGAAGCCACAGTCGTTTTTAACGAGAAACGAACTGCATTTTACAGATAAAGCTATAATACGTATATAGGACACCATAGGATGTGGACGGTAAGAGGGGATTCACCATAACTGCTATCGCGACCACATTTCCTTCACAGGCCTAATCTCAATCTTCCACACTCCCCAAAACATTTCCGCGAATCTGAATTCTCCTGAACTCTAAAATTGACACCGCACTTTAGGTCCATTTACACTGGACAGTCATCAGTCGATACCGACACGTCACGATAAAAATAACCTTGAATCTCACTGACTCGTTATCTCAAATGCTATAATAAAATCGTCGTCGGAGGTTGCCAAAGAATGCACCTACTTACATAAAATTGACACTTAATTACAATGATCAATATTTTTCAGGATGTGTTTCCTAGAGTATATAATTATTTTTTACAGAATACTGTTTTAACTACCATTTAAATTCGCCGTCAAGAAGGCGATTATCTCGGAAATATAATATAATATGAACGGAATCTGCATTAATTAAAAGTAACAAGACACCATCAAAACAAACAAAACGATTATTTGCTCAACACAAGCCCGTGACGTGTCGGTATCGGCTGATGACTGTCCAGTGTAAATGGACCTTTAGAGGTACAAAAATCCACGAATTCATGATACAGTAGACAATATCCACGATAATATAAATACTGAGGCTAAGGTCACACCAAAATGCTTCACTTAGTGCTAACAAGTTGATAAATGTATCTGTTATAGAGTAATTATTTAAATAAAACGGGTTTTTTTTTTAACAATTTAAATTTTTGTTTATTTCGACAACTGCCGGTTTCGCCATGTTGGCTGGCATCGACAGATTGGTTCAGTCCAGTCAGTCGGTGCCAGCCAGCCTGGCGAAATCGGTCGCTGTTGAAATTAAGACATAAGTGGATGTAGTTATTTAAAAAACATCCTTTATTTTTATTATTATTATATTGTTTATTAAATGAATTTCCAACAAGATATTTCAATAAAATTATTCGAATTTATAACTCTAAGGACCAAGTAAGGCATCTATCCAAGGACCAAGTAAGGTGGATGTAGCCAAAGTAAAGTGAATTATTTCTCTAATATTGATATACAAGGTATCAGAAAAAAAAGATGAATTTATGATATAATCTAAATAACCATCACGTCGTCTCCTCGAAAGGGTAGGCAGAAAAAATGGACCGCCAAAATATTATTTCCTTACACATTTACCTTGCTTCCTTAACATTCATACTTCGTGTCATGCACACACGTCGATTTCTCCGACTTCTTACGTAACCGATATTTGATATTGGATAGATTTGAACATGCCACGTTTTCCTCGTTCTTTCTGTATTTCTTGTTACGTTCACATCGTTAACATATACTTTCTTCACCCCTCTGTCCAAACCATATTAATGTCTTGAGTGCATTACACGATGTATGAATGTTGAAGAAGCAATATTAAATGTCGACCACATAAGGAGTCAGAGAAATCGACTTGCGTGCATGACACGATGTGTGAATGTTGAGGAATCGAAAGAAGTATGTCAGGAAATAGCAATGTGGTGGTTTATTATTTCTGAGTGATGGTTAGTTAGTTAGAAAACGTCTAACGTTTCTAGAAGTTTTATTATATTTCATTGAAATGACACGTTTCACCTTGCTAACGCATTATCAAATATTTGATAACACCGTAGCGAAGCGAAACATGCCATTTCAACTAAATATAATAAAACTTTTAGAAAACACAAGTTTTCAACCATATTAATTATTCAATGTGGACTTTTACATCATAGTTCAAGAAACAAAAAAGAAATAAAATAAAGTAGATAACCCAGTGTTTGTGAACTAAAGAAATGATGAAAGCTAATGTGAGTAAGTCAAAATGCAAACAACCTTTATCGTGCCAAATATCTAACAATCGAACCGTTTCGCGACTTACCTACCTATATACACATTGTGGGCCACGTGCTAATCTAGATAATAAAAAATCAAAGGAGGAAGCGAATGCTATATTTACAAAAAAGGATAGGTTGTTAATGGGGCATTATCATTTATTTATTTATTTTGTATTTTTTTTAAAGTATGTATGGAAGCGAAACATGGAACTGGCAAAAGAAGGATGAAAGTAGAATAAATGCAGTAAAATGAGATCTCTTAGACGTATGTGTGGATACTCTGTGTATGATAGAGTATCGAATGAAAATATCAGAAGTGAATGCGGTGCGAATGATGGTGTCATGAACAAAATAATGAAAGGATCATTAAGATGGTTTGGACATATGGAAAGAATGAATGAAAACAGAATGGTAAAAAAATTATATGTTAATGATGTAAATGGAACCAGAAATAGAGGAAGACCGAGGAAAACGTGGCACGATCAAATAAATCAAATATTGAATGTCGGCCATGTGAGGAGTCAGAGAAATCGACGCGCGTGCATGACACGATGTATGAATGTTGAGGAAGCGAGAGAAATATGTCAGGAAAGAAAAGTGTGGCAGTCCATTCTTTCTGCCTACCCCTTCGGGGAGGCGGCGTGATGGTTAGTTAGTTAGTTAGTTTAAAAGTAAATGTATAGTAATCTTAAATACTTATCGCTTCATCTTATCCGCTATGCATGTAAAATGTTACTGCATTTCTTTTGGGAATGTTGGAGACCAACTCTCTGCAGCTTCGAAGAGATGGGCATCTCATAATTCATTTCTTTAGATTAATCAGGGGATATTTCGAGAACTCGGACGTGCTGGAGAAAGATGGTATTTTCGCTCCTAATAGTTATCTCGATAGCGACTGCATATATTGTTTTACCTAACGGCCGCCAGAACCAGCCTGACTCTGGTGACACCGGTGGGAAGAGCCATCAATCAGCTGAACACGATCTCCTCGGAGATCGACGTCTTTCATATTAGTGAAAGTAAGTTCAGAAGACAAATACTCTTGACTTTAAAGAGTCGAACAATCTCTCACGCGTTCCTGGCATTATATATTATATTTTACCTGTTCTAAATAGATGTCATAAACTGATTTGATTTGAATACATCGGTATACTAATTGTGTTTTTTTTTTAAATCGAGTTCGGATGTTTCTCGGAAATTGATTTTTAGTTGCTTGACTATGTAAGACTTTAAGAAGTTTTTATTCAATTAAAATATTTAACTGAATGAATTCTACCATGACCGACCTTTAAAATTTGATTAATTTGATCTTGCCATTTTTCCTCGGTCTTCCTCGACTCCGTTCTCCATTCACATCGTCAACGCTTTCTGAACCATTCATTCTTCATCCATCCGTTCCATAATTAAGTTCATAAAACTTTCTTCCGCTCTGCATTCCTTCCTAATATCAACATTTAATATTCTGCTGTACATCGTTTTCACACATACGTCAAAGGGGTCTCATCTCTACCGCATTTATTCTGCTCTCATCATTATTCTGCCAGTTCTTTACTTAATTTCCATACATCAGGGTTGGTACAAAAACTCCATCATCAACGGCCAACTAACGAACTATATGTTTTTTGCATCCGTCTGCCTCTGAGATACAGAAATATGAAATCTTTAGAAGTACCCCATTATTCTCTAAGCTCTAGGGCTCCAGCTAAGCGATACGAAACACAGTTTAAGCGATCGTTCTCTCGTCCCATTGGGTAATACAGAATACCGCTGATATATATTTCATCGCAGCAACTTAGACTGGGTATTGCCTATCCGGAATTAGCTCAAAACGGAATAAACGAACCATTGTGGTAATGGTTAAATAGCGAAACCAAATTCGGCACAACGGATAACCGGACGATCAGTGGCCATGAAAATGTGCAAGTCTTGAATGTTTCCAAGTGTTAATTTTCTTGCAATGTGTTCGTCCGCGCGTTAAATAAACAAAACACCGGTAAGTCGACAAATATTTTTGATCATTTAAACATATACATAAAAAAAACTAGTATGCTTGTAGAATTGTGGAGAGTGATGATTTTATCTTATAGCTAAAGCTGACGCAATTTTCAATTTATTTGATTTTTGATGCGTAAGTGCGCAAATTATGCAAATAAGAGTACATAATATACTACATTTTTCATATTAAGCACTTTATTTGTGGTTAAACATTATAAACTAATAGATATTAAATAATAAAACACTTTGTATTTATTTTGAATGTATACAAATACTTGAAGACGAATACTGGATTTTACCCATTGCGGGTTATCATTTTTAATGATTAATTGTATCTCAATAGAGACGAAGATGCAAATTGGAAACAGAATATGGTGGTCGAGGCGTTTACAGGACTTATGACTTGTCATTGGTTGGGTTAAGCGCACGCTTTATGTAATACAACATTCCCCATTCCGCCCTTCTTACGACCACCACGTCTGACAATTTTTTGGAAGATGTATATATGCTAGAATGTTGGGATACACTTCACATTTTTTAGTTCAATCTACACATTAAAATACTAAGATTGGTTGTAAGCATTAAGCAGAAGGTGCTTTGTATTTAATCACGGTATGGTTAATTAATTAATACGAATGAAAACGTCTGTTTTCTAGAAGTTTTAATAAATTTTATGTGAATGACATGTTTCGCCTGTCTAAGGCATTATCAAATGTCATACAAGATGGTGATGATAATCGAAGACATTTGATAATGTCTTAGACAGGTGAAAAATGTGATTAACATATAATTTAATAAATCTTCTAGAAAGCAAACGTTTTCTTTCGTATTAATTATTTAATATGGAGTTTAACATAATTGTTCAAGAAACATTAAACACGGGTATGGTTATTATAATTGATGCCAACTAGTTTCGCTTGGACCCAAACTTCATCAGGAATGATGCTTGGGTCCAAGCGAAACTAGTTGGTATCAGTTATAATAACCATACCACGGTTAAATACAAAGTGTTTTATTTACATAATACATTTTTGCATTTCCATAAATAATGTGTATACACTGTGGAAACAGATAAACAATGATGAATAATGAATCTAGTTACAACCACAAAGATCAGTCGTCTTCTTTCCCGCTTCATATTGGGATCCTTATCATAATTTGTGAATCCTAAAAATAATATAAATATAATTTTTTGATTAATTTAAAGCTGTCGAATTCCGTAATGACGATTTATTATGAATTACTGAGGTTTCCACATTCCAATTTTCCACTATCCTCGGGAGAACGATTTAAACTCTAAAGCTTTATATAGTTCTCCAGATGAAGGTGTAAAACCTTCGAAACATGTCGAGAAAAATAAACTTAAAAGTGGAAAAATGTTTTTTTATCGTAACCGTTTATCGTAAACCAACCACCAAATCATATTTCCAACAATATTTCTAACAATAGCTATTAGATCTGTATGCCAGAAGATCCAATTACAAGCGCCCTTGAGGTGAGCTATTCACGAAAACGGCGCTGTACAAATTAGCCTAATTATTATTATTACTAAATGAATTTATTTTACAATTTAGAGGAACGGCTTTTTTACTTAACCTTCGAATTATTTAATTGAATCTTCTCTCCTAGTCATTTCCCATTTGTTTAGGGCAGTTCTCCTAATAGAACAGCGCGAGACTTTTCGGTCTTGGGCCAACCCGCTGTCGATCTGCGGCAATTTCACGCCGTTTTTGACTGTTGACAGCCAAGTTGCCGGAGCCCCGTACTCTCCTCCCCGGGTCAAGTTGTAGGTTTTTGGACGATGTGATCTTCGCCCTTTCTACATACATGACCATATCATCGTAGACGACCCTCTCTCAGCTTTTCCGTCACAGGGGCTACTCAAAAGCTTCCTCGGATGAACTCATTTCTTACCACAATATATCTAGCATGGTCATTCTAGATCCTAGGTTTTCAAAGTGGGCGATAACGCCCCCTTGTGGGCGTTTGAGACTTTCAGGGGGGCAGTAGAAGACCCAGAAAAAATAGAGAGCGTGGACAGATAAAAAAATATAGTCTAAAAAGACAAAAAAAAACACGCTAATTATTTCTTCCTTTTATTCGTTCGGTATTCTACCATATGTCGTTTTCAGATACATAAAAGATTTAATAATATTTTAAAATTCAACTATGTGTTTCTGAATATATTTGGAATAACTTTTATGGGAGGGGGGCGTTGAACGTTTATTTTTCTTGTAAAGGGGGCGGTGGCCCAGAAAAGATTGGAAACCTATGTTCTAGATCAATCAATGATTCTATAATATTTTTTTTTAGAGTATTTTTTTATTACAGACTTGCAACTTCTGTAAAAATGGCGACAACAGAACAATCTCATGTGTTCACGACGGATGGTTATGAAGGATTCCCTTCTACCATTGCCTACGAGCTGAGCTCGGTCGGCGGCGGTCTGGTGATGTCCTCCGCGAATGAGACGCACTCTATGAAGTCGCAGTTGGCGGCCTACGACATACTCATCCCCCTGCTGGGCACACTCATCATCATCACCAACGGAGCTGTCGTGATATCCAGCGGCCTGCTGCTGAAGAAAGGTGAAAATCGACGCCATTTAGAATAAATTAAATTAATTTAGAGAATTTTCGGGCAACATTGGACATCACTTACACATTTTTTTTTAATATTTGTTTCTGGAAAACTTTCTTCTTCTTAATTCAGGCTATGTGACCTGTTTTTCAAGAGGGATTGGCCACCTGCGAAGTCGATTCCCAGCTGTCAATCTATGTTTTTGGTGGTCTGCCCGGGGGTTGTCTATCTTGAGGTTGGACGTGCAATACAATGTGAGGGAGTCTGCATAAATCTATTCTTCTCACATAATGAAATCTTCGACTTCACATATATTCCTTGTAATTAACCGATAAACAATAAATGAGAAATTGAAGTGCAACCGACGTGATATTCCTAGATAAAATAACATTTCGAGTCTATTGGAAAACCTCTATTCGTCGGATTTTTTACGTTAATTGTGTATTATAATATAAATGATTCGCCTTTACGTGTGTCATTTTCAATAATTATCACCTTTGAAAAAAAGAGATTTCTTCAAACTGAAATAAATAATAAAAATAATGTGCCCGAGTGTTGTCCAAAGTTAACCGAAATCTCTCCAACTCACGTGCATAAACGTGCATTTGTGTTTTTTTTTTATATATAGGGGGGGCATTTTATGTTACAGTTTTTTTTATATAATATACTCGTACTGTTGTTACATGTCAATAGAAAATTAATTTAAAAAATGCGTTTCATTTAAGTTATTTAAAAAAAATCATCTGAAACGTAAAATGCTTCTGTTAATAAGAAAGTGATAAATTCCATATTGATAGGGAATTATCTCTCTTAAAATATAATAAAACTTTCAGAATTTGTAAATTTTCTTAAATAACTTACATGGAACAATAAATACTGAGTAAAACTGAACCAAAACTAATTTCGTTCTGGACGTTATAGATAAATCAGCGAACGAAATAATAAAACCAGCGGGAGAGAGGAGAATCAGGCGGGAGTTCTGAGTATTGAAGGCCTAATTAAGATGAGGAATTCTGGACTAAAGATATTGTTCAAACGATTACAGGCCAACAGCCCCGGTGTACGTACCTGTTATTAGGAAATGTGGCCATGGCTGATCTGATAACTGGAATAGCGGTCATCGTCGGCCAAGCATATCCAAAGACCAACAGGACCCACTACTCTTGCGCCTTTCAGCTGGGTAAGAATTATATTTTCAATCAACAAGTTCAACCCTCATGTATGGAAGTGAAGCTTGGAGCTGGCAAAAGAAGGATGAAAGCAGGATAAACGCCGTAGAAATGAGATCACTCAGAAGAATGTGAGGAAAAACATTGTATGATAGAATACCGAACGATGAAATGTAAGGCAGATGACTGCATCATGGATACAATTAAAAAAGGATCCCTGAGATGGTTTGGACATATAGAACGAATGGATGAGAGTAGAATGGTTAAAAAGTTGTACACAAGCAGCGTGAGTGGAAAAAGAAGCCGAGGACGACCGAGGAAAACATAGCATGACCAAATTAATAAATTACTAAAAGGCGATCACATTCGAAGTCGGAATAATCGACGTGCGTGCATGGTACGACGTATGAATGTAGAGGAAACCCGAGAGGTATGCCAGGACAGAGCATTGTGGCGATCCATCCTATCTGCCTACCCCTCCGGAGAAATGGCGTGATGGTTAGTAAGTTAGTTAGTTATCAACAAGTTAACCTACCCACAGTAATGATGTTATACCTATTTGTGATAGCAAACAAAACGAATCCGGTATCCTGGTTGACCCAAACAAATGAGTTATAATTATCAATGTGTGATGTTCTTATGTTAACGATCTTGTTCGGGTGTATACAAGTGATCGTACTGCAAATCGTGGACTCAATATTAAAACTAGGTAACTCGAAATTTAGAGTTTTGAGTTATTAATAACAAAAAACTAAATAACTAACCATCACGCCATTTCCCCGGAGGGGTAGGCAGAGAGGATGGACCGCCACAATGGCCTGTCCTGGCATACCTCTCGGGATTCCTCTACATTCATACATCGTACCACGCACGCACGTCGATTATTCCGACTTCGAATGTGGCCGCCTTTTAGTAATTGATTAATTTGGTCATGCCATGTTTTCCTAGGTCGTCCTCGGCTTCTTTTCCCACTCACGCTGCTTGTGTACAACTTTTTAACCACTCTACTCTCATCCATTCGTTCCATATGTCCAAACCATTTCAGGGATCCTTTTTTAATTTTATTCATGATGCAGTCATCTGCCTTACATTTCTTTCATATTTCATCGTTCGGTAATCTATCATACAATGTTTTCCCACACATTCTTCTTAATGATTTCATTTCTACGGCGTTTATCCTGCTTTCATCCTTCTTTTGCCAGCTCCAAGCTCCACTTCCATACATGAGGGTTGGCACTAGAACTCCATTGTGTACTGCCATCTTAACAACAACGGATGGCTAATCGAAAATAGTTTTTGAATAGGTATATTTTTTTTTTTAAAAAAGACTAACCTCAAAGATTTAAATCAATGATATTAGAATTTATTTTACAATCTTCAATATGAGCAGAAAATAGCTCATTATTATGAAGAAGGAATCTGGTCGTGTCCAGGCTCGAACCCAAGTCCCCTAGATTAGGAGTCAAGCGTTCTATCCCCTAGACCACCACCCAATTTTAACCATAACCTTTAATGTCCATTTACACTGGACAGTCACCAGCCGATACCGACACGTCACGATAAAAATAGCCTTGAATATCACTGACTCGTTATCTCAAATGCTATAATAAAATCGCCGTCGGGGGTTGCCGAAGAAAGCACCTACCTACATAAAATTGACACTTAATAAAAATGATCAATATTTTTCAGGGTGTGTTTCCTACAGTATAAAATTCTTTTTTATAGAAAACCATTTTTACTACCATTTAAATTCGCAGTGAAGAAGGCGATTATCCTGGAATTTAAATATAATATGAACGGAATCGGCATTAATTAAAAATAACAAGACACCATCAAAACCAACAAAATCTTTATTTGCTCAACGCAAACGCGTGACGTGTCGGTATCGGCTGATGACGGTCCAGTGTAAATGGACCTTTAGAATGCCAAATAACTATGTATCGTTGATTGCAAAACTATCGAGAAAGGTTAACTTTGATCGCATTTGCCTAAAATATGACTCATATATGCTAGAATAAAAATATTTTTGTAAGATAATAATGTATCTCACTCGTGCACTTGTATGTAAAAATAAGAGAAAAAGAAATAGCACGCATCCGGTAGACAAATCACGCGGTTTCTCTAACATGCGCCAACATTTTTTTTTGTTTTTTTAGTTTAATTACGGATAGTAGACTCGATACTATTATTACCATAAACTTATTCAGCATTACTATTATTTAAAAAAGATCCTAAACGTAGAAACATAAGAATGCTAAAAGTAGATATCTGAAGTTATCGACATCTTTGAGTTTCACTCAAAGAAACTCTCCTATACAAGAAATAGATAACTTCACTAATCTAATTAACACGAACGAAAACGTACGTTTTCTAGAAGTTATATTTTATTTTATGGGACTGACATGTTTCCCCTTGCTAATGCATTATTAAACAATTAAAACTGCTTTAGCAAGGCAAGTTCCAATGTTATCATTCCAGTAAAATAAAATAAAACTTCTAAAAAACAAACGTTATCATTCGTTTTACTCGTAATTATTTAAAATGTAGTTTTACATAATTGTTTAAAAAACAATAAATATTTAATAGTCTATTTAAATTAGGTACTCATGGTAATGTTTTGACCACAAAACTAAGAAAGTCGTACTCTCAATAAAGATAATTTTGAGTTACCTAGTTGTAGTATTGAGCCCATAAAAATTATATGATTTCATATAATTGATAAAAAAAAATCACTTTGTATTATGACACAACATCAGCAAAAAAGGTGATAAGATTATTCTCAGAGAAGCTAACCGGTTTTGATTGTAATCGAACATCATCATAGTTTAAAATATAATGGTAAAGATGGATCTTCAAATATTTAGTTTTTATTGCCCCAATGAAGAGATGAAGTTTCTTCCCGAGTGAAACCAATTGGTTTTTCTGAATATTAAAATGTTATATTAAAAAGTTGTTTTTTAAATTTTATTTGATAACACGTTTCAGAGGTTATCATCGGTGATGAAAGTATAAAGCCTTCGAAATATGACGAGAAAAATAAACTCTTACGCGAAAAAACAGTGTTTTAATTAATTGTGAAATTCCGCAGTGTTTACACAAAATTGATCTAATAGACTATGCAAAATTCAATTGATTTTGTGAAAGATTTTCAGCTAAGAAAGATTCCCTTCTTCTCCGGTCTCAATTTAATGATTGGTCTGCTGCAAGGCGACGCATCTCCTCTTCCACTCCGCTCGGTCCTCGGCAACTCTCTTCAACTCTTCGCATAAGAGGTGGAGCCCATATCTCGGCAAATCTGGTCTGGGGCGAGATCGTCCTCTGCCAATCGATCCCTCGACCATTCCATCCAACACATTATGCAGGAAACATTCGTGTCGCAACACAAGACCAATCTATCTTGCGCGCCTCTCCGCTATGGTGTTCAACACGTGCCTACTCTCTTCAGCTTTGCTGAGAATGTGGTCCCTCCATGAAACATGGGCCCTATGCATCCCTTATGGCATCCTTTCTACGACTATTGAATTTGCATACTTTATAACACATTTTTATCAATGTTTTTGGTCTATCAAGTCTGATTGTAGGGTTTCTCAAGATATATATTATTTACCCATTAATGTTCTTAAATATTTTATTACATATTCCTCCTGTATTCGCCATTACTTTCTGTTGTGGATTCAAATTTGAATATATATTTTTAAAACATTGTATTTTCACAAAAAAATTTTTTTGCCCTATTCACAAATATGTTTCGAACCACAGACGCCCTTCCTCGATGTAGAAATTTGAACACTGAGGAAGTTAAAACTTCTACACTGAGGAAAAGCGTCTGTGATCCGAAACATATTTGTGAAAAGTGCAAAAATAATTTTTAAAATACAATGTTTTAAACAATATTTTATATTTTAAAAAAAATTTACTAACCATCGAACCGTCTCCCCGAAGGGGTAGGCTCATCATACTGCATTTATTCTACTTTCATCCTTATTTTGCCAGTTCCATGCTTCGCTTCCATACATAAGGGTCAGTAGAAGAACACCATTGTGCACTGCCATTCTAGCTTTTGTGGATAGGTTTTTGTTTGCGATGACAACTGTAAGTGCACCATTCACTTTGTTACCTGCCCCAACCCTTTTTTCAATGTCCCTCTCCACTCGCCCATCTCTTTAATGTTTGTATAAATGCTTATATATTATTTTTTTAGGAATGATAGTGTCCAGCACGATCGCATCCATTTATAGCGTTGGGCTAATTGCTGTCGATCGATTCCTGTACATTTTATACGGATTAAAGTACCATCGCTGGGTTTATCCCACGAGAGCACGATGCATGATCGCCGCCACGTGGCTGCTGGGTAAGAAAACATTTAAAAGAATTACTTATCATATACGAGTCATATCTAGAGAGTAAGTGTACTGAGTCTATCACGACCGGATGAATTTTATTTTCGACATGTTGGCTACACTTCCGTGTAGCCTAACCCTTCCCCTCCGCAACGAGACCGGTTCGAGGTCAGTACGTTGAGAAGTGTCGACGCGACAACACGTTTCGTGAAAAATGTCAATCCAATCTCCCGCCAAGTGCGAAATACGCCGAAATAAGACGAAGGAGTTGGCGGGAAACTACTTCGAGGAAGGCATCAAAAAGTTGATACCCCGCTTCACCACCTGCATTGAGAGGAATGGCGACTATGTCGAAAAATAGCTTACATATGTACTACGGTAACCACGTATTTTTTTGTTTAAATAAAAAAATTGTAACCTACAAAAATTCAGTACACTTACTTTTTGGAGATGCCTCGTATAATATAAATTTAAAACAAGAAACTAAAATGATAAACGCAGATACATGTACGACCACAAAATGACAATACTATCTAATTTTTGTACCGTACAATTTTCCTTTTAAATATTGTTTCATCAATGTAATAAATGTCTATACCCAAAGCGATCGTATACAGTAGTTTGATTGTTCACCCCACTAACATCACCATAGGCATGTTACTTCTGCACGTTAGGAGATAAAACAGTATATGAAAAATAATATTTTCAAATACGGTATTTTCAAAACTTTCCGAAGAATATGTTAACCTCTTTAAAACTTAAATATTATTAAATAAAAAAACAATATTTGCGTGTTTATTATTGACATTAACCACAATAGGTACACAATGAAAATATACGAGAAATATACTAATATGAGCGGATGAACTCGTATATATAGAAATCGACGTGCGAATGTTGCGTATAAATGTTGAGGAATCGAGAGAAGTATGTCAAGAAAGAAAAGTGTGGCAGTCTAGTCTTTCTGCCTATCTCTTCGGCGAAACGGCGTGATGGTTAGATAGTTAGTTAGATATGATAATATTTTTTGTGTGCACAAATCTGCATCTGGGGTCTGAAGGGGTTAATAAATGACAATAAGATGACGCAACTATGTAAATATAATTATAATGTATTCTTAGTAAGTTAAATAAATACAAGCGCTTTAATGTTTCAGGTTTAGTGATCGGATATCTTCCGCTCATGGGATGGGCCGGAGACACACAAAATGGTAAAATATGCTGGTTCATCATGATGGCTCCTCCGAATCTCATCATCTTGACTACAATCGTAGGAGTTTCTCCCGTGTTTCTGGTTATCGTTTTGTATTCCATCATCCTATACAACGCCATCAAAAAAGTAATTCAGTTGAATAAAATAGGTAAAGAAAACGGTGAATCAGATGGACACAACTCTTCGAATTTGAGGATGTTTAGAGGAGGAGCCAGCGCCGCGGCTAAGAAGCCAACAGTAAAAACAATACAAGAAGAAGCCATTGAAACATCCGAAGAGAAAGAAGATAGAGCAGCGGCAGTTGAGGAATCTTCTGAGACAAAACCGGAAAGGTCTCGAATGAGGAAGATCCTTGACAAAGTCAAAGGAATAAAAAAAGAAGACGAAGAGAGCCAACAGCAGCCGGATAAGAACCAACCGAATAAATGGAAAGCGATCAAAGTAGTTTTCTTCACAACGGGAAGCTTCGTATGCACGTGGCTGCCTTACTTCGTAGCGTGCAGCGCGTACGTTTTCTGCGACTTTCACGAGTCGCCACAGCGATGCCAAAAGCTGAAGTACGCCATAGCGAGCCCGCTGGCGATACTCGGGTTCCTGAACAGTCTTCTGAACCCCGTCATATACGCCTGGTGGCACAACGGTTTCAGGAAGGGCATCAAAAAGTTGTGCTGTAGAAAGAGGAATGCTGCCAATATGGCAATCGGCCAGAAGGCAGCATCCAGCTCGTCGAGCAATCGCCCGACCTCTTCGCAAACGTTCAAGCCAAATTCAAGCACGGGTTGATAATATTGGATCAATGAGAACGAACCTCTGCGTGA
Source organism: Lepidostoma basale (assembly GCA_022606425.2). Lineage (NCBI taxonomy): Eukaryota > Metazoa > Arthropoda > Insecta > Trichoptera > Lepidostomatidae > Lepidostoma > Lepidostoma basale. Next base: position 549,720 of record JAHDVF020001352.1, read on the forward strand.
TACCCATGCCAACGAAAATGCAAAGCTCACTCCGATCAATGGAAACCAATGCGACAACTTTGCAATTCCAGCAAAAGCTAATAAAGTAAGTTTTTACGATCGTGCTTTCAGCATTGCGGGTCCGCTGATATGGAATAATCTCCCTGTTAATATTAATTGAAAGCGATGTTAAATTTAAGAAACAACTGAAAAATGCACTATTCGCTAAGTCTTTTCCTAGTGCGTCCTTAGGGTAACTAATTTTACAAAACGGCGCACTTTAAAAATAAATTACCAAAAATTAAAATATAAATGTATGTCAATCCAATTGGATTATACATTAAAACAAACTGATCAAAAGCCAATTTTAATGACAGAGGCTAGGTAAGCATTTTTTAAGATTTTACGAATAAAAGCATTGTATCTCTTAAAACGATTATCTGATATGCAATATAAAGGAATAATGATTGTCAAAACGTTAGAGATTAAAAATCATCTTAATATGACATAACTATTTGATTTTTATAACTATTTACCTTCCACAATGTTAATAGGAGTAACACGTTTCGTGACGTCCAGAAAAATGTTCCCTACCGCGCCTATTGAAGTTTCACTCCAACAAAATAGTTTCATTTTTAATTAGTAGGATAATTTTAAAAACATACGTTTTTATTTGCAAAATTAGTATGTCATAATCTCCAGAAAGCCACCACCCTCCTCTCACTATCGGCTTATCGTTATATGAGTTGATTTCGCCTGTTTAATTGGCGCTGTGTGGATATGATTACAATTTTTGGTCTGTATGATGTTTACAAGTACTCGTATATGACGTTTTAAACTACACAAAGCAACCAATGGTATATATGTAAAAACGAATTTGTAATCATGTTTTCAAATGTAATGACAAAAAATATATACCTGTATTTGTACAGCGCCATTTTCGTGAGAGATTCACTTCAAGTTATATTGAGTGAGAACATATTTAATACAAAACTTACATTTATATTTAGAAATATTTACAAAACACGAACACAATAGTTTTAAGTAATTTATAAGTTAATTAACTACATGTGATAGATAGGCCTAAAATATTTAACTAGTTATTAATTTTTAAATATATTTGTATTCATGATTGCTTACTAAAAGAAGGTGCCATAAGTGAAATTAAAAATATTTTTATATTATTAAAAATGACTTGATAAATTTCCTTACCCTGCAGATTTAAAGACACATTGAAAATTGTGTTTTCAAAAACCTGAATTATAAATGATATTTTTTTTACATTTTACAGTGTTCTTTGTTTTGTTTCACAATGACCCGGTAATGTGACACATTTTAATCGTAAAATTTATAACCCTAATTTCTATTTTAAATGAGGCTCTATAATAAACAATAGTGAAGGCGGAATTGCCTTTTCACTTTAAACAACAACTAATTTTAATAAAAAATATATTTAAAGATATATATATTACATTTCACAGATATCAGACATTTCAGCTAGCTTATAATTTTTTACTATACTTACATTATGAAATAAGTTATATTCAGCTAGCTTATAAGACCGAAGAAAACTTGACACGATCAAATAAATCAAATATTGAATGTCGGCCACGTGAGGGAGTCAGAGAAATCGACGCGCGTGCATGACACGATGCATGAATGTTGAGGAATCGAGAGAAATATGGCAGGAAAGAAAAGTGTGGCGGTACATTATTTCTGCCTAACCCTTCGGAGAGAAAACGTGATGATTAATTAGTTAGTTAGTTAGTAAGTTAGTGTGAGTCACCATTCAAATCACTTCAAATATACAAAAAATGAATTTCAAAGATTATATTAATTAATAGAGTTTAATAATTGCCAGTTGGTACCTACTTATGGTCTTGAAACTGTTACATTGTCAAAAAAAGTGACGAGAAACTGCGAGTGACCCAAAGAGCCATGTTAGGAATAAGCCTAAGAGACAGAGTGAGAAACGATACGGTGAGAGAAAAAACAAAGGTCACTGACATCATCCACCGGGTGGCTACTCTAAAATGGCAATGGGCGGGTCACGTAGCCGGAAGCTCAGATGAAAAATGGACAAGAGGACTGCTGATTTTGAGACCGTGGACGGCGAAGGGAAGTGCAGGGCGACCGCAACTACGGTGGAAGGATGATCTAAACAGACACGTCAGAATAACCTGGATGCGGTCTACACAGGACAGAATGACATGGAAGCAAATGGAAGAGGCCTTTGTCCAGGAGTGGACGGGAATAGGCTGAGGAAGAAGAAGAAGAATAACCTATCACACTGCGTCTCTCGAGGGGGCGAAAAGAGAAGGATGGAGTGCCGCATCGGTTAGAGTGTGGCAGTCTATACTTTCTGCCTACCCTTTCGGGGAGACGGCGTAATGGTTAGTTAGTTATGAGTTTAATAAATCAATTCAATTTTTGCTAACGTATGACTAATATTTAATACTAGGTTTGAATAGAAACAAAAACTTGAATTTTTAACAAACAAAAAATATTTTTTCTCATGCGAATAGTGGTTCCACTGTTTTTTTTCCAAATATGTCTGATTTGATTTTAAAATCACTTCATTCGCTCGGGTAGTTAACAGAAACCCCGCAGACTTTCGCAATTAATGTCAGATTGACGGGCAACATAACATATGCACAAGTTTTTTAATTCATAAAAATATAATAAATTGATCGTGTCCTTAACGTTGAAATGAAAAACTTCTGAAATATACAACATAAAACAAACAAATAAACCATCACGCCGTTTCCCCGAAGGGGTAGGCAGAGAGAATGGACCCCCACACTATTCTATCCTGGCAAACCTCTCTAGATTCCTCTACATTCATACAGCGAATCATACACGCAAGTCGAATTCCTCCGACTTCTAACATGACCAACCTTTTAAATTTTATTAATTTGGTTTCCTCGGTCTGCCTCGACTCCGTACCCCATTTACATCATTAACATAAACTTTCTTAACCATTCTTTCTCCATCCATGCGTTCCATATGTCCGAACCAACGCAGCAACGCAACATTGTAAGGTGTAATATATCCAGAAGAAGATACTGGATGAACCATGTAGCCAAAATGGATAGTGACAGATTCATATATACAGCAGCTAACAAAATCCACTCTGGACACCGTCCACCTGGAAGACCACCTAAAAGATGGAAGGATAGATGGACCTTATTATCTCAAGAGACAAAATTTCTGCACCACAGATCGTTAAATCTATAAAAGATTGAAAAAAAAAAAGTTATTTATTGTTTCTTGATCAATGATAATATAATATTGATTAAAACGTTAGTTTTCTATGAGAATTTTTTCACTATCATATGTGAGATACACGTTTCGCCTTGCGTGAGGAACACGGCTATCCGGGAGATCTGCAAGGTGGAGGATGTCGTGAGATGGGGCAGACAACGGAGCAGATACTGAAATGCGCACGTGCAGAGGATAGATTCCACCAGAATCCCACATGCTGTGGCGCATCAGATTCCTGCCGGCTGCCGTCCCCCGGGAAGACCGCCGAAGAGATGGAGAGATTGGGAGTCAACCTCCCAAGAGAGGCCAGTCTGATTTCAGGAACAGACCAAAGGTCTATAAGGAGAAGAAGAAGAAGAAGATGTTTCGCCTTGCTAGAACCATATTAGATATTTTATAGTGCCCTAACAAAGCAAATCATATCTTAAGTCACACGTTCGAAATTTAAAATAATGCCCCAGAATAATTTAATCCCTAAGGTGTATTCGAAAGATAAATAATATATAATTGTAGATTCATCTCGAATATTTAATAATTTGATTGCATATGAAATAAAACTAACTAACTAACTGACCATCACGCCGTTTCTCCGAAGTGGTAGACAGAGAGGATAGACCGCCATACTGCTCTGTCCTGACATACCTCTCTAACTTACTTCACATTCATGCGTCGAAACATGCACGCTCGTCGATTTTTCCGACTTCGAATGTGACCGCCTTTCAGTATTTGATTAATTTTGTCATACCATGCTTTCCTTGGTCTTCCACGTCTTCTCTTTCCACTCGTACTGCTTGTATATAACATTTAAACCATTATTCTCTCGTCCATCCGTTCCATATGTCCAAACCATCTCAGAAATCGTTTTTTAATTTTACTTTTGATACAATCATCTGCCTTACATTTCTTCCTTATTTCGTCGTTCGGTATACTATCATATATCGTTTTCCAGCACATTCTTCTCAGTGATCTTATTTCTAACGCATTTATCCTACTTTCATCCTTTTTTTTCTAGCTCCAAGCTTCACTTCCATACACAAGGGTTGGCACTAGAACTCCATTATGAAATAAACCGCTTAAATTGTGCCTTATTGCAGTTGTTGGCATTTAAAAATAAGAATTTTATTAATTAATCAAAAATATACCATATTTTGTCTATAAATCTAAATGATTAAATAGTTTTAACTGTATCTCAATAGAGACGAAGATGCAAATTGGAAACTGAATATGGTTGATCAAGGTGTTTACAGGACTTATGACCTGTCATTGGTTGGGTTAAGTGCACACTTTATGTAATTGCAACATTCCCCATTTCACCTTTCTTATGACCATGTCTGACAAATTTTTGGAAGTTGTATATATGTTAAAGTCCCACACCAGAATTCACATGTCAGTTTCAATGCGCCATCTATGAAGATTTTGATTATATATGTTAATCTCTAAGATTAATCTATATAATCTACATACTAACGCCATCTATGGAGATTTATGTTTTATTTAACATTAAGCAGAACATCTTTTTAACACAATGTGAAAGGCTACCCCGCCATTAGCGCATTGTTAGAAGCCGCCTGGAGATGTCACTCCTATCTATATGCCAAACTTAAACCAGATATGTTTTACAATATTTTTTTTGAATGTATACATACACTTGTATACGAACACTGAATTTCACCCATTGCGGGTTATCAATTCATGATTTAATTGTACAATTAAACCATGAATTGATAACCCGCAATGGGTGAAATCCAGTATTCGTATACAAGTGTATGTATACATTCAAAAAAAAAATTATTAACTAGTTACCTATTTTCCCAAACAAATACTTTATGAGAAAAGTTTTCGGGATTATTGATTGATGATATTAGTTATCCCAGTTTCAATCAGCGGATTGCTTATATCGAGAGCAGAGATAAATATCATCATTTAATAGTTGAGCACCTAGTATAATATTAAATTCAATCTCAGTCATCAAAGAGTGCCGATAAAAATATGGGAAAAATGCATATATTTTTTTCGTCGTCGAAATCGTTGGCGACCTCTTTTTTTTATTTTTAGCTCACTTGGGGAAAATCGGACGCTGGAAATCGTTGGCGACTTTTTTTATATTAGGTCGACAGCAATTTCCGGTCAGTAGAATTCGGCAGCGACCAATTTTTTTTAGCAATCAATTAGGAAAGCAGGGGTTCTTCACAAAATAGAAAAAATCGGCAAAGGCTCTACGGCACAAAAAAGTTTGGGAACCTCTGCAGTATACGAATGTGTGGAAATTCTGTATATAATAGAGTGTCAAATGCAAATACTCGTATTAGAAGCGAATGCAGTGCGAATGAAAGTGTTAAGAACAAAATAATGAAAGGATCATTAAGCACATAGAAATAATGAATAAAGAAAAAATGGTAAAAAAAAGTATATACTCGTATAAACGACATAAACGAAACTAGAAATAGAGGAAGACCGAAGAAACCGTGACACAATCAAATCAATAAAATATTATATGTTGACCACTTGAGGAGTCGAAGAAATCAACGTGTTCATTGACACGATCTATGAATGTTGAGGACTCGAGAGCGAGTATATCAGGAAAGAACAGTGTGGGAGTCCATTATTTCTGCCTACTCCTTCGGCGAGACTCTATGATGGTTAGTTAGTTAGTTCATAAAAACACATGTTTGATTTGTATGCATAGTTTAAACGAAAATTGATCATAAACGCGATTGGGATTTTTATTTCTTGAATAAATTAATAATTATTTGCGGCGGTATTAAGGGGCACCACTAGTGTGAAATTTCCAAAAATATATATTTTTAAAAATTTTCATATTTCCAGAGTCTATCATCATTCATTTCTCTGCGTTACATCCCGGTGTGGGACTTGGCCTCCTCCACAACGGTCCTCCACTGACTTCTGTCTCTGGTCATCTCTCTCCATTCCCCAGCTCCTTCCATTTTCTCCCAATCTTCTTGCACACAATCCGCCCATCTTTTCCTCGGTCTGCCTCTTGATCTCTTTTCGCGGGGCATCCATCTGGATATATAATAATTTGCGGTGTTCTACCCTTTGGCATTCTTTCCACATGGCCAGCCCACCATAGGCGTTGAGACTTACAGAATCTCACTACTGTTTCATGGTTAATCAGTTCTTCAAGTTCAAGGTGTATTTAATTCTGTAAGTCCCATCCTCCAGCGTGGGTCCAAAAATTTTTAACAACAAACTAAATTTTCAAGTGCATATCTCAAATTGTTTTTGAGTTACAGCCATCTGAATAGCAGCAGCTCATCGGTTTGAAAGTTGCGTTAGCGTGTAAAAGAGATGTTTGGTCGCTCAATTGATAATTACGAGGTAAAATATACGCGGTACATTGGCGATGGTGATAGTGCTACTTACAAAGGATTGTTGGATTTGAATCCATACGATGTTCCGGTATAGCAGATTAGCAGTAGGTATGATATTTCTCTATGAATACCCATGAAATCACGAACACTTTAAAAGCGTTTTACTCGAGTTATAACTCAAAGACAAATCATCCGATCGATTTGATTCTTATTGCAGCTTATTTTATATTATATAGGTTTCTCCATACCATGAATCTAGAGTTTTCCGATCGAATAAAAAATGTAATTTTGCAGGCCCAAAAATCATTAAATATTCGCGCGAAATTTTAAACTTTATTTTGAAAACTTCATTTTGTTAAATTTCATTTTTTACGGTCGAGGGTCATGGTACGCAAAATACCTTCTAGTTTAATAATCTTTTTGTTTTTATTTTATTTCAGTTTATTGGGGCCTTGAGAGATTGCGAATAACTCGCTAAATTTTCAATTTTTTGGTAAAAAAAATTTATCATGTATTTATCATATACTCGTATTCACAAATATATCCTTAAAACATTAAAATATTCCATGCAGTAGTTTTCCCAAAAATCACCATTTTTTCAGGCGGTCACACTAGTGGTACCCCTTAAAGTGGTACAACAATAACATCCATACTGTTGCTCCGTAATAAAAACACATTAATATAAACTGTGTGTTTTTCCATCTCTTGACATGTGCGAACATGAATAAAATTAAATTCATCTCTCGAGAATCCTTTCCACTTTTATGGGCAGAAAAACTAGTCGTGTACCGTGGACGGTAGAACCGGATTAGTAGATTCCGTGGGTCGTATATTCTTTTTCTTCTTTTTGTCCTGTCACACCTTCGTGGTGCATAGGGCCTCAAGGAACCTTCTCCATCCGACTCTATCGCATGCCTGATGCCTAACATCATCCCAAGTGCGGCCTGCTGCTTTAACCTCGTCCTGCAGGGCTCTTCTCCAGGTGGCTCTAGGTCTGCCTCGCTTCCTCTTTCCCCCCATAGGGGACCAGTCTAGTGCGCCCTGAGCGATGCAGGCTGGGTTCCGTCTCAGAGTGTGACCGATCCACTGACATTTGCGACTAGCGACTTGTTCTCTAATTAGCTTTTCGCCTGCCATGGTCCAGAAAACGGCAATTGACACCATTTGGGGCCAATAGATCTTGAATATTGAGCGAAGGCACCTATTTATAAACACCTGGAGTTTTCCTATAACGTCCGCGGTAGATTTCCAAGTCTCACATCCGTACAGCAGTACGCTTTTAACGCTACTGCTGAATATTTGGAGCTAGAGCTTTCTCGAAATGATACTGGAACGTCATGCAGGGCGAATACCGTGGGTCGTATAGTTAAATTAAAATGCCAATGGATGGAAGGATTTTTGATTTTCAAATGATCTTACTAGCAGACAACGCCGACTGTTTTTGAGTAAATGTAGTATGTGCAAAGTAATGTGCAAAGATCAGTGTGAATCCAAAATTCGGCTTTTTTTTTTTATCAAATGAGCCCCAACATTCTTTGTAACATAAATGTTACATGGTGTTACAAGAGGCTAACCACGCGCGCGCGTTTTTTTTCCTGTTCAAAAGAAAATAACATCACCCTAATTTATAATAATATATTGGAATGTAAAAAATCTGCATTCCAAAGTTATGAGTATGATATTGAAAGAAGCGTGACTCACAGGTAATATTCATATTTTACACATATTTATAATAACTAAAGAAATAACAATAAAAAAAGTACGCAAGATATTATATTTTTAGAGAGGGATATTGAAAGAAGGGTTGGGGCAGGCAACAGAGTGAATGGTGCACTTAAAGTTGTCGTCGCAAACAAAAACTTATCCAAAAAATTTAAAATGGCAGTGCACAATGGTGTTCTTGTACCGACCCTTATGTATGGAAACGAAGCATAAGCATGGAACTAACAAAATGATGAAAGTAGAATAAATGCAGTAGAAATGAGATCTCTTAAACGAATGTGTCGAAACTCTGTGTACGATAGAGTGTAGAATGAACAAAATGAATGAATGAACAAAATAATGAAATGATCATTAAAATGGTTTGGACACATGGAATGAATGAATGAAGAAAGAATAGTAAAAAAAGTATATGTTAACGATGTAAATGGAACTAGAAATAGAGGAAGACCGAGGAAAACGTGGCACAATTGAATATTAAATGTCGGCCATACGAGCAATCAGAAAAATCGACGTGCGTGCATGACACAATGTATGAAAGTTGAGGATTCGAGAGAAGTATGCCAGAAAAGAATAGTGTGGCTGTCCATACTTTCTGCCTACCCCTCTACTATATACAAATTAATACACATTCGTCTAAGAGATCATATTTCTACAGTATACGAGTATATTTTACTTTCATCCTTTTATGGTCAGTTCCATGATTCACGTTTATATAGAAGGGTCGGCACAATAACACCATTGTGCACTGCCATCTTAGCTCTTTGAAGATAGACGTGATGACAACATTGGGATGAAAACAAATATAATATTATAATAGATAAAAGCAAGTTTATAAAATGCAACTTATTAAGATATAAATAATTTATGGTTATAAGCCAAGTTTAAAACAACAACAAAATATCAAGTAGCATAATAAAAATGTAAATTATATACAATAAAAATTATTTTTCCTAGACTAAAAACTGGTTATTTCAGTGAAAAGACAATAACGAACCTGTATTCTGACATTATGTAACACTTTGGATACCGTTCCCCTTCAAGAACACACATAAATCCCTTATTTGATAATGCCTTAGCAAGTGAAACATGTCATTCCCATAAAATATAATAAAACATCTAAAAAACAGATGTTATCATTTGTATCAATTTTTTAATATGGGTTTTTACATATTGGTTTGAGAAAAAATAAATAATTTTACATAGGTGTTTACAGGACTTATGACCTGTCATTGGTTGGGTTAAGCGCACGCTTTATGTAATTACAACATTCCCCATTCCACCTTTGTTATGACCATGTCTGACAAATTTTGGAAGTTATATATGTTAAAGTCCTACACCAGATTTCACATGTCAGTTTCAACTACACCAGATTTCACATGTCAGTTTCAACTGATGATGATTTCAACTGATTCCAAAATTTGTCAGACATGGTCATAACAAAGGTGGAATGGGGATGTGTGTAATTACATAAAGCGTGCGCTTAACCCAACCAATGACAGGTCATAAGTCCTGTAAACACCTTGATCAACCATATTCAGTTTCTAATTTGCATCTTCGTCTCTATTGAGATACAATTAAATCATGAATTTTACATAGTTTTATAATTTGGTAATATTTACAAATAAATATTTAATTGACCAATATATTAACACGTGATAAGTTCTTAATTAGAATGTTTTGATATGAACTATTATGTATTATATTTTAAATTTGTTTATTTATTTATTTACATAAAGTTAATGCAGTGCAAATGAAATTATGTTATGAACAAAATAACGAAAAGGCCAATAAGCTTGTCCCTCTTTTTGTAAGTAAATTTGTATAACATAGAAAATTGTTATGATTATATACGTTTTTTTTACGAAATATAAGATGTAACCAATCAACGATCAAATCTGTTAACTAGTGTTGGCAGATGAGCCATACTTCTACCTGTGTTTGATGTAAAACACAAGTAGAAACATACGAGTAGATACATAAAATTGACAATGTTTTAAATAACTTATTTTTAATATAGTAACTAACTAACTAACCATCACACCGTCTTCCTGAAAGGGTAGGCAGAAAGAATGGACCGTCACACTTTAACCGATGCGGCACTCCAACCTTCTCATTTCGCCCCGCAGGAGACGCGGTGTGATGGGTTGCGAACCTCATCGCCACCAATAGGCATCTCCCGCGCATACTTTGATCGTCAAACATCCACAAAATAAATCTAAAACTAATAATATAAATACCATGATATAAAATAAAATAACAAAATAAAAATAATTTAACACAAAATGTTAAATTATTATTATTATGTTGAAAAAACTCCTGACATCATTACAGCGCGAGCCAAATCGATGTAAAGGGTGAAAAAAAATAATATCAAAGGAAATATATGAAGAGGTTTAATATAGTATTTTCTTTTAATTAAGTTATTCAAATGGGAATCCACAACACAACGTGAAGAAGAATATAAAATAAATTATCTAGCTTTGTCTGTTCATTTAAATGTAAACTCCCAAATTTAGAAATTTATATTTGTTATAAAATGGGGCAGTTAACAAAATAAGTTTCATTCAAAATACCAATACACAGTTTAACTTTATGTACTTTCATGTACAATAAATGTTACATGTGCAACATATGTGTACTTACATGTACAACAGATCAGTGAAGCCTAATCACAGTTAAACCGCAGTAAGGTAAAATACTCACTCATTTTACAACCGCAAAAGCTGATAAAAGCAAATTATAATATCATATTTAAAAGAATAATGAGAAAAAAAATATTCCGTACAGAATCTGTAAGAACATTATTATTATTATTATATTTTATTATGGAGACAGAGATGGCCCGAAAGAGCTTCTTTAAAATGAAACTAATGTTGTGCAATAGAGACCTACCCATCAATTTGCGAATGAGAATAGTTCGATGTTACTTGCTACCAGTCATTTTTACAGTATGGAAAAATAGACCTCGGTAAAAGACTTTAAAATGTGAATGTATTGGATAATACAATATTTAAAATATCATGGCTGGAAAGTAACAAAATTTAAGAAAAACAAAGTTTCAGGAGAAGAAAAAAATATTGAATAAATAATCTTTGAGAATGGTTCGGTTGCAGTACGATATCCTTGTTTAGAGCTGCTGCATTCAAAGTAAAAATAGCCTTGATGTTGTTCAAGTTACGATAGTAAAGGAACAAGAAGAAGATTGTAAATATTATATTTCATTTTTATTGTTTCAGGACAAGAACCACGCTGCACATACATGCTTCTGGGCAATGTAGCATTCGCTGACTTGATCACAGGGCTAATGGTGGTCACTGGGTCGGTCATCCCACAAACGGTCAGTTTTAGAAACCATACAACATGTTGCATCTTCTTAGGTAAGCATTACGAAGGCAGTTAATTTATTCTGCATATCAATCAAATAATAATATCAGAATCAAACAAAACATTTTAAAATTTAACATATTATTGGCATCATATTCATTTACCATCAGTTGATGGCAGTATTGTCATTTATATAAAAAAAAAAAGATTTTTTTTAATCAAATATAATATCAAGCTGGAACTTTTCAACATTAATTGATCCTACACTTAAGGTGGCAAGGAATGCTCATTAAGGGTAGGGGGATATAAAAGGCCGAAGAGAAAACTCCAATCATATCAAACCCATCTGGGAGTTTCTTCAACATATTACAACAACAAAATACTCATTAACTATTAGTCTGCTACGACAAACTTTAGTCAGATTAATAAGTCATACACATCAAGATCTTGTGTGTGTTTATTGATACTTTGATGTTCAGCGAAGATACTGATATAATCAATTATTTTAATCAAAATGCATCGCTGAAGAATGTGCTGCATACTGATGACAGAATGCAGCAAATTCTAAAAATATGTTGTTTTTTTAATTCATATTACAGGAGGTATAATAGGCAGCACAATCGCTTCTATATACAGTGTGGCACTGATTGCTGTAGATCGATTTCTGTATATACTGCACGGCTTGAAGTATCACAAGCACATCTATATGAGAAGGATTTGGAGTATGATTGGAGCCACTTGGTTTATAGGTAAGTCCTAAAAAATAGTTATATTATTTAATATAATACACCACAGGCTTCCCCTAGAGTGACAAATGTGGAATGCATAATTGTACATACAAAGAATATTTGTAAATAAAAAACCAACTAACTAACCATTATGCCATCGCTCCAAAGAGGTAGGCAGAAAGAATGGACTGCCACCCTGTTCTTTCCTGGCATATTTCTCTCACTTCCTCAAAATGCATAGATTTCTCCGACTTCTCACAGGGCCGATATTTAATATTTGATTGATTTAATCGTGCCACATTTTCCGCAATCTTAATCTATTTCTTGTTCCATATGCATCGATAACCCACACACTCTGGGTCCATAATTGAGCTCTTTAGCCACATGAGGACCCACAACCATGAAGGAGATTCTTCTTCGGATAGGAGGGACAACAGATGATGATGATAACATAATGAATTCTTTCATCGTTAATTCTTTCCGTGTGTCCAAACCATCTTAACGATCTTTTCATTATTTTGTTCATAACACTTTCATTAGCATTACGTTTCACTTTATGCAAATAAATAAATATATTTAAAATACAAATATAATTGATGCGAAAACAACCAATTAAGAAATTTCCTTGAAAAAAAAATCAGTTTTCATGTGTTAAGAATTGGTCAATGAAATATGTATATTTTTAAATCTTACATAATAATAAAAATTGGTTATGAAAGAGTTAACAGATCGTGTGAATTAAGGAAATTACAGCCATTAAATAAAATTATGCAAATTTTAATTTATTACCTTTTTATTATTAAATAAACTTTTTAATTATGCATTCAGAACACTTGTGTATCACGTGGAAATTTTTTTTTTTTTTCATTGTAAACATCAATTTCCAAGAAACTTTACCATATTTCATGGAAAAGACAAGTTTCGCCTTGCTAAGGCATTATCATCATTAAATGTCATTTGATAATGCATTAGCAAGGTTAAACATGTTCTTCTTTTCTTGGAATGCCATGTCAGGTCCCCCCGACATCGGCTATCACCCTGGCGTAGGCCCTTCTGTCCTGTGCCAAATAATTCATAGTGATGTCCTGGGGAGTTTACCCATAGTGGTTTCCCCTTGCCTTCTCTGGAGGATTTTCTTAACTGGAGTTATTCAGTTTTATGGCGCTGGAAACTTGCCATTCGCCTTCTCTCTATCTGCTATGACAGTGTTCACATTGCCCGGGGTTCACGGGGCTTAAAAGACCACTCAAGGACGCTAGAGAATTGGTAATAGTTTTAGGGGCATTCCCATAAAATATAATAAAACTTCTAGAAAACAGATGTTTTCATTTGTATTAATTAAAAAATATACTAATGAAAACACAGTTTTTCTGTGTTTATGTTTCGCTTTGCAATGACATTAGCTAATCCATTTGATAATGCCCTAAAATAATGTGTCAAATATAAAAATACGAATCATCAATATTGGAGTATGGAATTTTACCATGATTTTGAACAACGATTCAATAAACAATAAATAGATTTATTTTTATTTTCAGGAATATTAATAGGTTATCTACCATTGATGGGATGGGCTGGTGACTCATTAAACGGACACATGTGTTGGTACACAATGGTGTTCCCCAAGGAGCTGATCTTCCTAACTAGTATTCTCGGCTGCATACCTATAATTTTTGTAACTGTCTTGTATAGTATAATACTTTATAGAGCCATAAAAAAGGTCATTCAACTACGGGGAGCCAGCAAACATAATGGAGCCATGTACAATACTAAACTCCGTATGTTCCGAGGAGGAAAAGTGAAGGATTCAATAAAAACAATATCGGAAAAAATTGAAGAATCAAACAACTCTTCATTCAATACTAGTCAACAATCTCTACAAAGTAATTCAGTTGCATCGTTAAGCGGTGACTTTTTAGTGGAAAATACTCCAGGACATTCTGAATACGAAAATGTCAAATCACAAGACAAAACAAGTCTTCCAACTAAATGGAAAGCGGTCAAAGTTGTTTTATTTATAACGGGCAGCTTCGTTTGTACGTGGGTGCCCTACCTAATTGCCTGCGCCGTGTACGTCTTTTGCGACGCAGATAAAACTCCCCAACACTGCCGTAAACTACAATTTACTATCGCGAGTCCCCTGGCCATCCTTGGGTTTGTGAACAGTTTACTGAATCCCATCATATACGCTTGGTGGAATAATGGATTCAGAACATTTGTAAAGAAAATGTATTGGAAGAAAAAAAAGTTAACGGTTATGAAATGTAAAATGAAGAAAAATCAGGTTATCAACTGAGATTAATTGATAAACAACAAAATAAAAACATTTAAAAAAAAATTCATTGTTTCAATAACTATGTATTATTTGTAGTAGATATATACAATATTTTATAAATAAGGTATAAATATAAATCAATCTACCTATATGCCTAAAGAAAAGTCAACAATGAATTGTGATAAGTTTTACTTCATTTATTAGGGTTAGCTATTTTGTGTATGTTTTAGTTTAAAGGGAAACAGGTCAAAAACTGTATTAATAAAATAAAAAACATTTATATTAAAACATTTCATGTTGTTCAAATAACATCAAATATATCAAAACATTAATTAATCAATGGCAAGGTAGGTGCCTTCATCTGTGGTGTTAGTATATTGAAAATAAAATAAAAATGTAATCCCCCACATATCTTCAAAAGTTACAAATTCAGTCAATTCCACCACAATGATGAAAGAAAGAGGAAGGGAAAGGCCCTTTTATGGATCATCCCAATCACAGGGATATATAAGACTAGATTGCCATTGACATGAAGAAGAAGGGCAAATAAATAATTAGTAAAATAATGAAGAATCACTAATCGGAAGGTGGTTTGGATAAATGGAACAAATGCTTGAGAGAATTTTTTTTTAAATAATGTATTCAAGCAGTGTGAATGGAAAAAGAAATTGAGCTTGACCAAAGCATAACCGAATTACTAAAAAGGACCATGCTGAATATCTGAGAAACATAACAAGTGTGAGTATCATGATGTATGAATAAAAACGAAGCCATGATATGTGTCCGGATAGAACAGTATAGCAGTCCGTTCCTTCTAATGTCCAAAAGGTGTTATGGTAAGTTAGTTAATTAATTTTAATCCATTTGATTTAAAGTTCAAAAAGTCATTTGCGGGACATGTTGCCAGACTAGTAGCTAAAGTAGCTAAAGATGGACCAGAAAAGTGTTGGAGTGAAAACCTCGTGAGGATAGCAAAATCAAAGCCAGACCTCACACACGATGGTCTGATGACATTAGAAAAATTGCTGGTGACTGGATGCGAAGGGCACAAATAGGAATATGTGGAGAAGTATAGAGGAAGCCTATTATTGGGGCCCAGTGCGAGCCAAATCGGTGTAAAGGTTTAGCTATCATATTGATTCTCATGACACGTGATAGGTAGCTAATCTATCGCCATTTTATTGTCACGTGAATTCTCTACCAGACTAAAGAAAGTGTTACAATCACACTGCCATTGCCTGGAATCAAACCTGGGACCTTCGGTGTACCAGTCTAGCACTTATCACTCGGCCACGAAGGTCATCACATCCAGAAGTGAACTACATCAACTATAGAATAAGTAAGATTTAAATTTGTACTCACCGGCTGCACTTTGCTTTTCAAGTGACTCCAGACTATTGACTTTCCCATCAGCAGGGAGCTGTCTCTGGCTACCCCAGTCGTCTTGCCGGCCCAGGGGGCTGTAAGGGGGTGCGGCAGGTGCAGGTGGCAAGCGTTGGGATACGGAGTACAGGTGTGCCCCATCCGGCTGCAGAGTCTGCCCTTGGTTTCCATAATACTCTTCACGAGATCTATAGTCACTGCAATGTTTATTCATTACCTCAATAAAACAATTCATTGTCAAAAATTACATAACAAAGTGTTCTACAATAACAAAGTAAAAAAAAATACTATACTTCACTTCCGAGCCTTAAGTATGGAAGTGAAGCATGGAACTGGTATATGAAGGATGATAGTCGAATAAATGCAGTAGAAATGAGATCTCTTAAACAAATGTACAGTAAATCTGCATATGATAGAGTTTCTAATGTAAATATAAGATGCGAATGAAAGTGTTATGAACAAAATAACGAAAGAATCATATAAACAGTTTGAACACATGGAAATAATGAATGAAGAAATAATGGTAAAGAAAGTATATTGTAAACGACGTAAATGAAAATAGAAATAGATGGAGGAAAACATGATACAATCAAATAAATCAAATAGTAAATGTCACCCACGCGAGTCGGAGAAATCGACATGCGTGCATGACACAATGTATGAATGTTGAGGAAGCTAGACAAATATGTCAGGAAAGAACAGTATGGTGGTCAATTATTTCTGCCTAACCCTTCGGCGAGACGACGTGATGGTTAGTTAGTCACAATAACAAACAGCAATTAATAAAAATTTGTGGATGATAAAGTGCAATAAAAATAAACACCTTCATATATTTTATAATCAATAAGTTAAAATAAACATGAAACCTATTTGTAATTTTTCTAAAACCCCGTACTAAACTGAAAAATCATTGATACTAGGGTAAAAAAAAAACAAATCCGAAAACAGGGGCTTAGGCTCTATTTTTTTGTTTTATATTTAAACATTCCTAATTTGAAAACATAAGAGACGCCTCTGTTCCTTAACGAAAATGTAGAAATGTGTAATGAAGACTACCCGTACATAAATAACAGAAGACAGAGATTAAGCATCCATTACGTAAAATGAATCATTATCTAATTTTCCGTGTTAACATCAACTGTATATTTCGATTTATGATCGTTTAGTGGGCTATTCTGTACAACCCGCCCATAAAAGATGTTTGTTCTCGAAAAGTGATTTCAAAGAAATCTTCTCTATTAACCAACGCGAATATGATTTAAAGTGTAGTACCTGAACTGATAATCTGGAGGTTGTCCAGAAAACCCTCTTCTTGGATACTCCACAGGTATTATTGTAATATAATTATTTTGATTTGAATTACTAGGAGATTCATTGTAATGAGACAAATCTGATGAATGATCCATGGCTTAAGAAACTAGACTTTATTTAATTCACAGAAGAGATCACATTTTATAGAACAACAATAAACAGTAAAGAGGGATCATTTTTTTATTTTTTTATTTAATCAGTCAAATTTCAATAACAATATTGACATTTCGAATTTTATACAACGAGCGACTACATTATTATTTGGTATTATGATCTGGGGATTACATACGAAAAAATAACTTTCGTTAGAACACAAAATTTAAACACAATTTTCATTTTAAAAAGGCCAAAAAACTGAACCAGAAAATTACAGGGGTACATCTCTTTTATGCTCTACGCAAAACTGTTCACTAATATAATTAAAGTGAAATTGGAATTCCATATAAGCCCTAGAGAAGAGCAACAGGGTTTTAAAAAAAATAGGTCTACCACAGATGTAATATTCACAATCAGACAAATTAAGGAAAAGGCAATTGAATTCTAAACCACTGCCTATGTCTGCTTTGTGGACCTCATAAAAGCCTTTGATAGGGTATAATTAAAAGATGTAATTAACATTCTGATTCAAAAATCTGTTCCTCCAGAAATTATTAATACAATCAGAGATTTAAATATGAGAGGCAACACCAGAATTAGATGCGATTATGAACTAAGTAAAACAATCCCCGTACTGACAAGTATACGACAAGAAGACAGCCTAAGCCCTTTTCTGTTCAATCTGATAATGGACAAACTTATAGAGAAGACCTAATTGCTACAACTGGGATATAGGATGGGAGAGCAAATTGTCAATGTGGTCTGTTATGCAGACGATGCTATAATCATAGCTGAAAACAATTATGACCTACAAAAAATGTTAGACAGACTACATCACGCCTGTAAGAAATACAACATGACGATCTCTATCGAAAAAACAAAATGTATGACCTTTTCCAAAACACAAACATGTAACCTGGTTATAAAAAATCAACCCCTTAGAACCTTCAAGTATCTAGGCATAGACCTGGTGGAGGGAGCTGATCTACGGGAAGAAATACAAGCCCAAGTAAACAAGGCAGCTGCAATCTCTAGGGCTCTAAAATCCACAATATGGAAAAACGAAGACATGCCCATTAAGAGTAAGATGAGAAACTATAAAGAGCGTAAGACCAATAATAACACATGGCGTCGAAGCAAGGGCAGTAAGGACCAAACAAGTTTTGAAGACTTCCGAAATGAAGACACTGAGGACGATAGCAGGCAAGACACTAAGAGATCGCGTGAGAAACACCAGAATAAGAGAGATATGTGAGGTTGAGGATATTATAAGATGGAGCAGACAGCGAAAAGGTGACTGGTAGGGTCATGTTCAAAGAATGGACACCACCAGACTCCCCTATATTGCATTGCATGATCAGTCTCATGGGGCTCGTCCTCGTAGAAGACCTCTTAAAAGATGGAAGGATTTAAATATTCTAAAAAAATATTTACTTGCGTTTTGCTCAATTGTTCTCTTTCTGGATTCATTATTACGATTATTATATTTAGATGTATAATTTTCTATTTTTTCAGTGGCGTGTAAATGAAATCGAATCTCATCTAAAAAAGGAAAACGATACATAAAATAAAACACTTTTAATCAATTTATTGGATAGAAGCAAAATGTAGTGAAGTTCTTACCAATAGTTGGCGCAACGTAAACGTACGTCACTAGTGGATTGTTTTTGTCTCTCGATTTGACAACTGTTCTTGACGTTTCGATTTTCATATATTTACTTCTGGCTGCTGTAACACTTTACAAAGTTAGTCTGCTTATTAAATCTATAATTTGGATCACGGATTTTTATATTTTCAATTATATGTGTAATGGAAGCGAAGTTATTGGAATATAGAGCAAGAAAGCGCAGAGAAGCCTTAATTCAAATAGCCAAAGATAAGATTAACCAGTTAGTGACATTTAATGCAATCGAGGAAGGGACGAATATGAATGTGGATATTCCAGATGACGGCACTCCGGTAAGTTTAAAAGTTTTTATTTTTATTTTTTTGGATATATGTTCAACGGACCATGATTGTATTTAATCTCCATTTTATTCTCAGCTGCTGCCCTATTCTGAAGAAGCGCTTGAAAGAGCACCAAGCCCTATTTTCTCATCCGATAATGAATCAGAAGACACAGGAACTGAAATCAATCCGGTGTACAATGTGTTTACAAGGACTTCATTTGTTGTTATGTCCTTTGTATTGTGGGTAGTTGTATTTTTAATATTTATACAAATAGAATTTGGCATTATTTATTTGATAGTTTCTGCCCTTATAGGTATTTATTACAATACTAGGACAGGTCCCAAGAAGAGAGATGAAATTTCTGCATATAGTGTTTTCAACAAGAACTGTGAAAGTATTGATGGTACTTTGACAGCTGAACAACTCCAGAGAGAAATGATTTATGGTCCAGCTGCTGTCTTCAGATAACAATTTAAACTAACACTTATCACACATCTATATAAACTGTGTTTTATGATTCGAAATAGGGTTAAATTAAACCTTATTTTTTATTTAGACGGAGATTTTATACTCTATTAATACATTCCAGTTGTTTGAGAAAAATATTTCATTGATAAATATTAATGTATTAGAATTTTAAATTAATAATAATCGAAGCAATAATATAAAATTATATAATTATTAGCCATTACAATAGTAGTTTCTATTCCGCTGTGGTTAAAGGAGAGTAGTATTTAATGATTCTTATAACAGTTAATTAGGCCAGTGCTTCAAAACATAAAATAAGCAATCTCTAATTGATATGATCATCATAGTTTTCTTTTTAGATTTGTATCAGACAATAATCAGTGCACATAGTGAAACTAATTTTAAATTGTTACCAAGAACAAATATGTTTTTTATTATTATTCTAGAATCTGATAGTTTTAAAAATATTTAAATGATTATTATTAACAAAATATTTAACTTATTTATTATTTCTTGAACAGTGATGTAAAACTCTACATTAAATATTGATTATAACATACGTTTTCTATTTAGAAGTTATATTATATTTTATGGGTGTAACATGTTTCGCCTTGCTAGGAAATTATCAAATGCCTAACAAGCATTTGAGCCTTAGCAGGTGAACTATGTCACTTACATAAAATATAATTTAAGTTATAGAAATCTGATGTTTTAAATGTTGGTAATTATGTAATATTTCACCCGATGAACAGACACAGAACAAATTGTCAGATCTGATTTGAAAACATGTATGAAAACCGATTTACATGTTAAATAGAACAACATTTTGAGCATTATTTTTACTAGTTTCCATGCACAATATTGTGCACCTATTATTAGTCTAAATAAGATAATCTTATCCATTTAATATGATAAAGAATATATCATCCTATGATTTCTATTTCCTTTTCCTTTATCGTATCAGGTTTCCCCGAAATTAATTTCACTATGGTGAGCTGGAAGATTTTTCATACCCTCTGCCCATTGAATGGCTGTCTGGGACTAGGAGCTATGGCATTCCAGTAAGTCCCACAGATTCCCATTTGTTCCTCTCCATAGAGACTTCCTGGGAAATATATAATCATAGTGATTTTCAGTTACCTTCTCTGTTGGGTTTTTCTGTAGGGGTCACCTTTCGTTAATTGGGTAGGTCCATTTATCTGGTGTTGGATATTCACCATTCTCCGTCTCGCTATCCGCTATGACACTAATGGTAATGTCAGTGGTCACATTGCCTGTGGTTAATGGGGCCTAATTACCATTCATGAACGGTCATAAATAGGACTGGTTATATTTTATAGAAGTATACCTTACAGCAAAAGATATCCCATCACGCCATACCAACTATTATAATCCTAATCCCGATCCAGATTTTAATCAAAAAATCTCATTAAAGAAAAATCTTTGTACAAATACAATTTCCGTTTTAACATTTTTAACTAAAAATCAAAACTAAGTTTTTTTTTCTTCGTATCCTTGAAATACTTATGTGAATACGTAAAAGTGATATGTATTTTTAAAAGCAATATAGTAATTAAGTTTGATGCAGTACTCACCTAGTTTATTTATAAATCTATGGAATCTTCACTTTAAACCATTTAATGACCTAATGTGATACATTCTATCTGAACTATCTGGATTCGAAGAATAGTTAATAAGACACATTTTATTTGTGATATTTCCAAGTACTTGTTTATTCATAACACATTTAAAACATTGTTACATAGATTCCACATTCTCAAAGGTGCCAACATACCTCACCAACTGGCTCAGATTGCATTAACAATTTGACATGACTAACAGTTAGGAAAGAGATATTTGGCACTTTTAAAGCAGTGATTACAATGAATCTAAAGTTAAGCTTGTATTAAAGTGTGTTTAAGATGGATAACCTGGATTCAATGTGACCACAGCTTCAAAAGAATTGTGTTTAAATTTACACTAAGCAATAAACATTCTTATGAAGAATTTGTGTTTTATTTTCCAATATTCTTGTGTTTTGTATACTTTGCATATTAATTATTATGTGTATACAGTTGTTATAATATTAATATAGGGACAGACATTATTTCTATAAATACTTAATAATATCTAACAAGTTAGTGAGCTTGAATACCTCTAAAAAAAAATCAAACTAGAGTATTCATAGACCTCTATTATTGTTTAAAAAATGTCTTTTTAATGTCAGTCGTAAATAAAAATGAACACTTTCACTCTGCAATTTTCTTGTTTACATTGTAAGCCAAAAAATAAAACTATTAATGAGATATATTTTCCATACCATGTGATATTCTAAATATCAGACAAAAAAGTAGAATGTTATTAAATTATCTTATTTTTTTTATTAGTTACAATTAACTTCAGCCTAGAAATTTCAGTAATTAACAAAAAAATCCATCCACTTTGCGATGTAATATAACTCGCAAAATTAAGATGTTTTAGTTTTTAACTAAACAGCAAATAATGTCAAGTTGAGTATTGTAATATATTTATTTATTAAACAGTGAGATAAAGGAAGGATGAAATTAACATTAATTAACCCTCCCTTACTGATATAGAATCAGTATTTAATCAAAAATTGGAGATGCATTACCAATACAATCAAATATAACAGTGTATCGGAAATTTGCATACAGAATTGTAAAGAATAATAAAATTTACGACTGTCACACACGCTGTGTCTTACTCTCGCTTCTTCTGTATTTGAATATGCGAGAGAGACAAGTAATTGTGTGCCTTAAAATTTTCCTGATTACATGAGTTTTATACAATTGTTTTATTAACATCATGAGCATTTGCAGATTTTTTGTCTACAATAATTATATTAATAATATTTTCATTATTATATTTTCATATTGAAGCAATATTCTATGTATATTCCAATTTTCAAACATTCATTTTGAAGTGTGTAGTGAATATAGCTACACATGGATTTTTTTATACTACAGTGAGGAAAGGGGTTAAAGAAAGTAACAATCATTTAGTATCTAGTCAACTAATATTTATACGAGTATTCAGCTTTAATAATAAAATATGTAGAAAGTTTATAACTAAAGCTTCAACCTAATATGTATGGCATATTTTCAGATAGGAGATCATTAAAATAATTTAATATGTTGAAATTGAGATTATTTCAAATTTACTAGCGGTATATCTGAATTGACTAGCGTCCGATGAAATTTAAACAAGATCACATTCTCAGACGATTTCGTAATTCAAAATAATGACAATTAAAAAAGAAACACTGTTTTATGCATCTTAATCTAACAGAGAATAACATGCAAACAGTGAATTAATATTAATAATGAAATTATTCACACTTTTTCAAGAATTATAATTCTACATATCTTCGTATCATACAAAACAAATTATCACATTATGGTTTTATCTCAATTTCATGGTGCATACACAACTATTTATATTTGGTACACCGATTAATTTTCAAACACCGCGGAAAATTAGACGAAAAAATATTTGGGTATATCAGGAACTAGAATTGATTGTAAATAATATTTTATAATTATTATCAAAATGAAGTCTTTTATTATGGCAAGTACGAGTTACTGTCAATATCAATACGATAATACAATCATCAGATTTTCAATACTATTTGGTTTGTGAAAGGCATACACCGTCTGTGTAATATTAATTCTACACACAATTTTGTATTAATTCTACACTTAATTATCGAACTGGAATGTTATACGATTTATATATTTATTTATTGTAAATTGAGTAACACTATCAGCTAACATACATAATTACCTAATTTATCAATAATTGGTACGACTCAAATAGTACAAAATGACAGATAAGAGAAGAATAGTAGTGACAAAATGCAATAATTATTTAATATATATTTTTTTGAGAAACATTGAGTATTTTTATAAGTTTTAATATTATTAGTACACAAATATAGATAACATTAAGCCTCGAAAAAACTACTCAATAAAGATTACCAATATAACACCAGCGGTGCAACACGCAACACGTGTTTGTAATTATTATAGTTAATACAAAATGTGTTTGTCACTAATTTCAAAAATGATTCTAGAACAAAGAAACTACACATTCAAATAGTACAAATTGTGAAGAAAACATGTGTACAAACATACAAAACTTAGTAAAATAATTAATTTAAATATTCGAAAAACAAAAAAAACTTTACAATCAAAGGCAGTATTTAAAAAAAAATGCATATACAGGGTCATCGAAAAATAATGCCAACATTTAAAAAAATTATAGCACCGAAACCTTTTATGTTAAACGTGTAATTCTGTCACTGAATGCTAGCTGGTGAACGTAAGTTTTGTTTTGGAGGTGGCGTGACCTTGCTATGTGCACACTAGATGCGCAGTAGAATTTTTTCATAGAAAAGATCATTACAGGCCTAGTTTACCTGGACGTGCTTGAACTGTTTGTGTTGCCTCAAATTGAACAAATCGAACAACAGACTGGACAGCGAATTATTTGTATGCAAGATGGGGCTCCACCTCACTACCTTCGCCAAGTACGCGGTGCATTGAATGCACGCTCTCCCAACGGCTGGATTGGTAGAGGAGCCCCCATTACCTAGCCTTCAAGAAGTCCTGACCTTACCCGTTTGGATTTCTTTTTCTGGGGGTACATTAAAAACATTGTGTACGCAGAAAAGATTCGGGATTTGGATCACCTGCGGGAGCGAATTTCTGCCGCTATCTTGACAGTTACTCCTGTAATGATTGCACGTATGTGGCAAGAAATCGACTACAGACTAGACATCTGCAGAGCGGCGAACGGTGCACACATCTAAACATACTAAGATGCGATTTTTTTTTATCTTTTTCTGCATATTTTAAGGTCAAAACCATTGAATTACCTCTAATAGTTTTTTTATAACAGTTATTTTAAATGTTGGCATTATTTTTCGATGACCCTGTATATGTAGAGGTATACATATACTTTTACAAGAAATTTAAAGAATTACATTAAATTCTCGTAGATTTCACATTATCATTGAGATTCATCTGTATTAGGCGATAAATTCTCATGGATGGTATTCACAGAATTTAAATACTAGCTCTTCGGCATGAAGTAATCCCTGTTAGGCAGCAAACAAAGAACACTTAGGGCAATAATCATGTGCCAAACAGAATGGACAATGTGATAATTGGCATTAGTTTGTAAGAAGGCATAGCACATAAGTCCGACGGCAGCCAGGAGTAATCCAGCAGGAAAGTAAAGCATCAAGTACGCCCGGGCTGGAAACAGTTTGCGTGTCTGCCGGCACCGTATTATCCACGCCGTGATGACAATGCCAATGCCCACCAGTACGGGGATCAAGAATACTAAAAGTGCTTGTTTGTCCATTTCAGTACCGAAAGCAATCATAACAGCACCAAACATGTGAAGTAAGGACACGGTCT
The DNA here is from genome assembly GCA_022606425.2 of Lepidostoma basale. Lineage (NCBI taxonomy): Eukaryota > Metazoa > Arthropoda > Insecta > Trichoptera > Lepidostomatidae > Lepidostoma > Lepidostoma basale. The sequence continues at coordinate 574,996 of JAHDVF020001352.1, forward strand.
TTGTGCCCAAGGAAGCCATGGCGACAAGTGTTACCCAAAATGACAAAAGACCACAGAAAAAATCGCAGTACTGCAGAACTCCCATCCTCACAATGCACAAACTGTAGTTAGAATCCCCCACATCGCAGGCGTGATAAAAGGTTGAAAAGAACATTGTGAAAAAGTAAACCAGAGCTTCGGTATAATATTTCCTACGTATAGCAAATAAAATGGACGGAATAAATAAAAGATTACTCATAGTTAGAAAGAGTAAGGATGTCAATATTTCTCGAGCTGATGTCACGTGCGAGTTATCAGAGCAATCCCAACCTGAAATTTATAAAAAAATCTTGAATTAGCGATATAACTTAAAACATTTATAGAGATAAATAAATAAATCTATATATTTTTTACCTGCATAACCACCTTTACACTTGCAGGATGAATAAATGAATCCACCAGACATATAAAAATTGCATGCCCCATTTAAACCACATTTTCCTCCAAGGCAAGGAGCTGACGATATAGAGAATACAACACTCGCATTACATTTCTCTAATCCGATTCTCATGTTTTCTTCCAACGTTAGCGGTTTCCCTCCAGATCTCACTTTATATTTGGTAACATTTTTCTCAGTCTCGGTTTGGCATGGACAAACACTTTCCTTGTCACAAAACAGTGCCATTGTGATATACCAAACTCCAATCTCGGGATATGGAAAGTGAACCATATTTGAAATAGAATCGGAGTCTGTATTATTAATAACGATAGTAGCCGGATGGAATTTACCGTTTAGAAAACACGTGTCATTAACATAAGGTACAGCTCCTTTATTTAAACCAGCGCAAAAGACAACTTTGAAGAATGGATCCAAATCTGTAAAGAAGTAATCCAAACTCGAAGACTTAGTCCTTCTAAATCCCATGTAATACTTCAAGTCCAGCTTTAATGTAGCACCCAAACTAAGGGTGCCCCCAATATCTTGAACAGGATATATATTAAATTTCAAGTATGTTAAATTTCCTGATGTTAAATTCAGCAATGTAGGAGCAAACCCATTTACAGTAGGAGGCAAATTGTATTCAAATGTAAAATACTCTGATTTAGTATCTCTCACAAGATCAAATATCGAAATATTTTTTGAGACAATGCTGGATGTCGTCATATTAGTCGATTCAAAATCTGATGTGTATGCGCACAAAGTTAATAAAGAAGCTCGATTGTTAAATGTGTCATTATCAACACCCCCATACGATACTTCTATGTGGTGCCACTCATTAGAATAAGGTGGAAACATAAGAGTAAGGTTTTGTTCCGCCATGTTTTTCATATCAACAGAACACTGAAGTAAGTTCCCTTCAATATCAGGGAGTGATTTGCCTTGTATGCTTATTATAGCCCATCGGCAAGTATCACATTGAGATATCACAGTCAGATTCAAAATTAATAGATTGGTATCAAAATCATTTAAAAAACATTTGTAATTTTTCTTTGAGATCGCTGTGCCTTGATCCAGTTGAATTTTTAAAGTGTCATCACAAGCAACGATGGAAACATTTTCTTTTAATATACGCATATCTGTATACAATAAGGTGTCACACACAGCAACAATACCTGCAATTAAAAATCAAATATGATTAAATACACGTGGATAATAACATTTTCTATAGCTTAATTTAAATTCTATTGTATAACTAAACGTACAATACTCAATTGTATTAAATCAGAGAAAAACAAAACTACATATGTAAACACGTGCTGCATTGCATTTATCCAAATAATTGAAATGCTTGTAATGTTATCAAGTGCTCTGGTTAGTATAAACAGTATGCAACATAAAATATAGGTATATAAAAAAAATTTACCCTCAAAACCAGATGGTATTTTTTTTTCATACAATATTCTAAAAATTATGTCAGTAACATAATAATATTTTTTATCAATTAAAACACTGTTTTTTTAATTTCTTTTTTCACTTTTAAGTTTATTTTTCTTATTATACTTGGAAGATATTTTTGGTTAGTTTATGTCGTTGAGATAAACTAACCAAAACAATTAAAAAGAGAAGCAAGTGGTTATTTCACCCATAAAAAAATCCGGTGAACAATGCAAAGGATGTTAAATTTTTTTTTTAAAAGGATAAAACTAAAAACAAAAAAATGTCATATATATTTTTCACCAATGGCAAATAAATCTTAACAGATTAAGAAGCGTTATTGTATAATTAATATGAATGTAAACTTCTGTTTTCTAGAAGTTTTATTATATTTTATGGGGATGACATGTTTCGGATTGCTAAGGCATTATCAAATTTCTTAAAACAGATGTTTTCATTTGTTGTATTATAATTATTGGAGATTTACATCATTGTTCAAGAAACTGCATAATATGATACATATCCAAAAAAATATTTCTTCTATGAACATAAAATATGACTTGAATTTGCTCTTGCTATATTCTGTCTATGTTAAAAATATTTTTAGTTAGTTTATATTGTTTCCACGATGATAAAGGTAATACATATTAAAAATATGTAGAGAAAAATAAACTCAAGTGGAAAAAAAAGTGTTTAATTATTTTTTAAATCAAGTATTACAAACATAATTCCGCAGAGCGCCATTATCAAAGTTTTAAATTGATCATAAACCAAAAATATAATAATACTTAAATAATATGTTAGCACACAATTTAAATGTGTAGGGGAGATGTAGGTAATGGAAGTCACTTAAGCGAGAATTGAAAAAAAAAAAAAACTATTAGTTAACTATTTATTGCTTAAGCCTTTTTATAAACTTTAGTTATTAAACTATCAATTGAGATCACCTTTAATCACTTTGGCTTTTTACTTTTGGAACAATAATCATTTAAAAAAAAAACAGGTTTGACCACCATTGCCCACATCTGTTGGCAATGGTGATCAGCATGTTGGCAATGGGGGTCAACACAAATCGTACACATAATTGCAAGCTGAGTCCCACCCAGTGCAATCTGAATGAGCCCAAAGTCCACATGAAGTGCATCGGAACCACATCTCATTATCTCGCCCGAATTCGCCGCATACAAGACATTGGTTGTCAGAAGTTTTTGTCGTCCTGGTACAAGTCATTAGTGTTCATATCTGACGCTGAAGTATTGTTCGATTCCTGCAGAATTTTCTTCTTGATCTATTTTTTTCGCGTACCTCTTCTAAAGACTCGAAAATGGGATGTTCATTGTTTTCGCGGCTTTTCTTATTAAATAACCTTGTTCATCGATGAGCTCCGCGGCCTTTTTCAGGTTAGCTATAGACCAGTTAGCCTTATTTGTCTTTCTAGGACGAACGTTCGGTATCTACAAACCAAAAATAAGATTATTTTATCGAAGACAGGAAATGTTAACAATAAGGGTCACCTGACTCCGATTGCCTACATCGGTAAAAAAGAGAAAAAACCTACCTTGACATAAAAGTAAAAGTGATAGTGGTAAAATGAGTTTGAAATCATGATCTAAAATGCTTTAGTCATTACATATCACAAGCGCAAAAAGAAACACTCAGTAGTTTGATCCTTACCTTCGGATTTGTCCACTCGAAAAATTAGATCAGAAGGGCCCGAAAACTTGTTACGTCTACCACTCTCTAGCACGTGATGCGAACTGAGTAAGCTGCCTACCGCGGATGTTACCGGCAAACAGCTAGCGTATGACGTCACTGAAACCGCCATCACGCGTATTGTTTTCGAATTAAAGGGGTGACTCCCATTGCCAACTGACTCCCATTGCCTACATCTCCCCTAAGCTGAGCTTCCACTTGCAAGAAAACTTCCACAAGTGTGTATTACTTTGTAAAGCCCCCGCTACTCAACATCCGCAGGTTACGATGAGTTGCGCAAGCTACACAATTTGCAGAACTTTACAGGGAGTGTTTACATAATGGAAGGTATTTGTGAAAATTTTCCTGATAATGAAAGCTTCATTTTAAAGGGTACCTTACCTTGCTGTTTTATTTTTTCTGCCAGTGGATCACTCCAACTTACGAAAGCCAGACCATACCAGTCCCCGGGAGCAGGATTTTTTAAGATGACAGTAGTTATTGTATCATTTGATTTAATTTTAAAAGATTTAACTTCATTCCTTCCGATAAATGTTACATAGTCTCCCGGAAACGACGCATTAGATGGACTTACGACTGGGAACCCTTTGCTTTTTAAATGTATATCTATATCCTGGGGTATACACTTCCCACCTGAAATGAAATATAAGTAGTAAAGAGCAAGAATTTTTCAAATATCTTTTAGAAATCTATAGCTGAAATAAGTGTCTGAGCCAATCGGTGGTTATTGTGATGACAAATTATTTGTATGAATTCAAATTCAGTTTTGCTATGATCTAAGAAATTTTGTGCTTGATATTCATCAAGTGTTTTCTACTAACCGGTATGTCTTACAATGTTTACATTTTACCACTAAAAATAGGCTCATCTATCATCTTACAAGGAGTTAAATCCAGTTATTTTATCTATAAAACTAAACACATCCAACTTTTTTTACATTTGCCTTCAATTTTATGTTGTATTAATATTATATATTAATAAATACATAAGATATTATAATTAAATTAATGACGAAATGTTCAATGGCTCATTTGATAAATAAAAAAATAAAACAGATACCACAAATTCTATTTTTTTTTTCTGAAGAAAGGTGTTTAACAAAACCTTTCAGTTTAATTTAAAAATAAATAAATAAATAAGGATTGAGTGTTTCATTGTATAAATATAACGATTGTTAATAATAATTTGCTTCATATAACAGTGGATACGTGGAGTAATAAATTATATTAAATTTAATTAAAAATTCAATAATATTTTGAAATTCTTGCTAGAGTTGGATTGTTTTAAGTGCATAATTACATTTATTTAAAAGAACAGTGGATACGTGGAATATAAATTAAATAAACATAAAAGTCCGGCTCGTTCAGATGACAACATTTGCACCATTTAAAATAACATTTAATTTTCTGCCTACCCCTTCGGAGAGACGGCGTGATGGTTAGTTAGTTAGTTATATAAACAAGTACTGTTGATTTATATTAAAAGGTCACCAAAGTAGTTTCCTGTTCTATTGATCTTTTGACCCATAGATAATGAATTAGATAAAGAGTGTAGTAAATATTTTAAGTAATTATTCATAATTACTTAAACATTAAGACAACTTGTACAGACATTACGTATAAGTTGTATACTAAAAAAATATTGTACGCAATGAACATTTATTTTATAACAAACGGATATCCTACATGAATTAAAATAAGTATTTTAGAATCAATAATATGTAGATAGCTAATATACACAAAATTATATTGAAAACGATTTTTTAATACGATTATGAAAATAAATAGTAAAACATAAACTTGTAATATTTTCTGAGGGTTTAAATTAATAAGTATTAAAAATAAAATACAAAAAAATATACTTACAACATAATAAATTTTTACAACAAAAAATATGTATAAATTACATAAAAAACACAGAAAAATTTACACTAAAACATGTATTCGTATCATAAAAATTGTATTGAAGCTGGTAAATACCTATAAAATTCATCTTATCCTCGTGTGCTTTGAATGTAAATTTAGCTTCTCGTACGTCCCCTGGCATTGGGTAGAAAAATATGGAGACATCTCTGTAGAAATTAAATTTGAAAAGGCGTGTCAAAGGAATTCGAGTGATGAGGATGTTTTCTTCAAGATCCTTTTTTGTTAGCTTCGGTATCCAACTGTTGTCATTGCCTAATGAAATCCCGTACACCTCATTTATTATCAGCAGTTGTAATACTACACTTTTGCATGAAATCATGATAAGTTGCTACCACACCATGACCTGAAACACCAATTTATTTTTCAAATCGCGTAATAAAATCTGCACAATTTAACTAATAAGGATATTACTTGATTGATTGATTTTTAGGTCGAGGATACGTTTTTGTATAGCATAAAATATTGTACCAACACAAAGCATTATATGTTTAAACGATTGTTTAACGCTTAATCAATTCCCGCATTGTTCCATCATTGATTTCCGTTCGTTTGAAATGTTTTCATTTTGTATGCAAATGTCAATGTCAAATTTATTAAAATGTTGCCAATGTAAAAAATATTTCACCAATGTCTGTAAACATTTTTATTCATTCCCGATATTTTACAATACTACAGCGGATTTTCCTCTACCAGTTATAAAAATAAATAGAGTTTTTTTTCCATGATAAGTTTCAAGTTCCTAGGAATATAATTTCATGTTTTACGGTCCGGTTATAAAAATAATTAACAACAAATCTTTCGAGATGATGTATTTTTTTATAATTTATCAAAAATAAATGAAGGATTATTGGATAGTAAAAAATAATTTATTTCTATAATTCATTAGGATATAGTGGATATACTTCTGACTAAAATTTACATAAAAATCTGAAAATAAGATTTTGTTTGCATTAATAAATATAAAAACATATTTTCAAATATGAGAACAAAGTTTGAAAAATATCTTTATTTTTTAAAGAAATCTTTTATTTTTACGATAATTATCTGAAATTATAGCAATGGAATTTTTGTACTTGATAAATTTAATATATTAAAATATATGATAAGTTTTTATGGTGGGTTTTATGATGCAACAAGCAATAAAAATATTGAACTGAACTTTTTGGTTATTAATAAATCAAAGTAATAAATGGACTAAATTAATACGAACCTCAATTGTTTGTTGACTCTTATTAAACGTCAATCCGCATATTTAATCAACCATATGACCCCAAAGGTTGTTTGTCTGACAATAGTAACACAACGCAATCACAAGAGCATGTTAGGCGACTGCCGGGTGAACTGCAGTCAAAGTGTCAAGAGTCCTGTGTGTGGGTTAAATGTTCATTATTCTTCATAACACCACTAGGCCCGGTGTTGTTTTTATTTGTTTATTAGCTGTAAATTCTCATGTAAATGTCCCAGTTCATAAACAGGAATCTTATAATATTATAACTAACTAACTAACTAAAGAAAGAATGCACTGCCACACTTTTCTTTCCTGACATATTTCTCTCGATTCCTCAACATTCATACATCGTGTCATGCACGCGCGTCAATTTCTCCGACTCCTCACATGGCTGACATTCAATATTTGATTTATTTGATCGTGCCACGATTTCCTCGGTCTTCCTCTATTTCTGGTTCCATTTACATCATTAACATATAATTTTTTTACCATTCTTTCTTCATTCATTCTTTCCATGTGTCCAAACCATCTTAATGATCCTTTCATTATTTTGTTCATGACACCATCATTCACACCGCATTCACTTCTTATATTTTCATTCGACACTCTATCATACACAGAGTATCCACACATTCGTCTAAGAGATCTCATTTCTACTGCATTTATTCTACTTTCATCCTTCCTTTGCCAGTTCCATGCTTCACTTCCATACATAAGGGTCGGTAGAAGAACACCATTGTGCACTACCATTCTAGCTTTTTTGGATAGGTTTTTGTTTGCGATGACAACTTTAAGTGCACCATTCACTTTGTTACCTGCCCCAACCCTTCTTTCAATATCCCTCTCCACTCGCTCATCTCTTGTAAACATACTACCTTAATACACGAACTCAACTACTTGCTCCAAATTTTCACCATTCACGCTAATGTTGCAGACTGTCATGGTTTCTTCCTTTTCAAAAATCATTATCTTGGACTTATTAACATTCATCATCAGATCATTTCGCATTATGCAATGTTATATTAGTTAAAAATACATATTTCGATATAAAAGCTGTCATTAGAGATAAATAAAAGTAATATTTTAAGATTGCAATAATTTTTTATTCTGGTGTGTTATAGAGAACATTACAACAAACTTTGTGGCCGAATGGTAAGTGCTTTGACTGCCACATCGAAGGTCCTGGGTTCGATTCACAATGAATGATTGTCACACTGTCTTTGATCTGGTGTAGAATTCATGTGATAATAAAATGGGAATAGATTAGCTACCTATCACATGTCATGAGAATCAATGTGATAGCTATACCCTTTACATCGATTTGGCTCGGGCTGTAATGATGTAAAGAGCTTTTCAAGAAAATAATAATAATTTGATAAGGCCTTAGAAAGGCAAAAAATAGCATTCCCAGGAATTATAATAAAACTTAGAATTTTTTTTTTCCTTCATAATAATAATGTTATAGAGAATATTTACACATATTTTTTCTCGTATAACAATACTATCCGCTGATAAATGAGTGAAAGTAAAGAATAGTCAAAACTTGGTATTAACTAAGGTGCAGTGAAGTGATGTGTGATCACAAAAAATAATATAAACCATGCTAACATAAAATATTTGATTAATTTAATATTGATAATAATTACAGTTTTAATATATTTAATCATGCTTTTCACCCTGCTAGGAAATTATCAAGAGCCCATATTTAACAATGCCGTAGCAAGGGGTATATACAGTGGAACCTGGATAGTTGTCATTCCAAGGGACCAGGCCTACGATGGTCAGTTAACCAGGTTTTCCAATTATTAAGTTTTTCATGGTCCAGATTGTGTTTTGGTTTTTTAACCAGGTTTTGTAACCACATAAACAGAAAAGCAATAAAAACAATTCATGGATTAATGTATAAAACAATCAATAAAAAAAAATAGTAGTTTAATAAGTAAATTTCAATTTTACATACGTGCATATACATACAAACAATACATTTAATTATTGTGGCTTGAAAAAATCAGTTATCTGGGCCTGTTTCACATGCGAAAAATGTTGCACAACTCTTCGCGAGATTTACCAGCATCAAATTGTTGGTTTAGTTTTAGTTTCGAGCTCAAATCAAGGCTGTTATATTTACGTTTGTGAAACATTGCGATCTAAAATGGACCACCTTCGATGAATACGATAATAATGGAGGGTGTTCGGCTTTTTGTCCTTGATAGTATCTCTGACAGCGACAGCATAGATTGTTTTACCTACCGGCTGCCAGAACCAACCTGCCTCTGGTGACACCGGTGGGAAGAGCAATTAATCTGCTGAACGCAGTCTCCTCGGAGATCGACGTCTTTCATATTAGTGATAGTACGTTCAGAAGGTAAATTCTGGAGAGTATCCTGTCTTCCTAATGTTGAACCATCTCTCATGCGTTTCTGGTAGTATACTATACACAATTTATTTTTACCTGTTCTCAATAGATGCCTTAAAAATTTATGTTGTAATGTCTGTTAATGAAATAAATTGATTTCGTTTGATTTGAATACAGAACAAATACTGAGGAGTTGTCAGTTTACAGAGATCGAGAAGGCAGTGCTCTCCAATTACAAAGGTTTAGGGCCAGAATGTCGAGTTCAATTAAACAGTTTTTTTTTCCAATTAAATAGGTTTTAGGGTGGGACTGGAACTTTTCTGCCAATTAACCAAGTTCCAATTATCCAGGTTCTACTGTAAAAAATAAGCTTCTAGAAAACTGACATATTCATCAATATTAAATACTTAAAACAAAATTTTTCATAACTATTAAAACAACAAAAAAATAATATTTTATTCTTAAAATATATTTTTTAACCAATATTCAACCATAAAAAAATGAAGACAGATTATTCGGTATATAAATATATTTATTATAGAAAAATATTATATTTCTAAATATAAAACATAACAATATAAATAATAAGATTCAAAATATGGGCTTCAATGTGTTGAAATGATTTGAGAATTTGCCTGGTGTGGTGACCGACTAATTGGAAAATTACCCTTTTGTTAAGAAGAGTAGGTACTGTAAGTGACAATAAAGGGAAAGTTAACTAAGTACCTACATATTCTGAAAGTGAAAGAAGACATGGAATCCTAGGTCTATTACATAAACAATAATATATAATGAAGTACACGTCCCACTTATAGAATATCATTATGATTATTACAAAATGAAAATATGAGTATATTTTGATTACAAATAAATAATCTCTTGACATTACTTTTATAATATTAATATACAATAGTAAGACAAATACTGATAAGATTTGATTAATTGAGGGCAAGCATTAAGCTACAACAGTTCACAAAATTTAATGGGAGAAACCTCAAGATCATTGGTAGAGAATGTTATTATGATACCATTTAATTGTCAGATGGTGGATCATTCTATAACAGGATATTATTAATATTATGTTCTCCTAATAAAAACTTAACAAGAATATTTGAGACATGCCCCTGTTCTTAACCTTTCTCTACTGTGCTGTGTAATCAATACACATTTATCTCGATTCCTTTTTATAAATTAAAACAATCGGTTAATGATCACGATGTGACCATTAATACTTAATTAATTAATTAATTAATACTTATTCTTTGTGTAATTATTATCTCATTCAATGCGTAAATGTATATCGAAGAAATACCGAAAATTTTAACCCATTATTATAGTTATAGATTATCCCTCATAAGTAAAAATGGGAAAAAAATAATAATTTAACAAACAAGGGGAGGGCGTGACACAGGGAAATGACTTCGGGATGAGATTCTGCAGAAGTGTAGTACACCATAAGAGTCATCCATAGTCAAAGTAAGAAAATGCAATAGCCAGCCAATTTCTAGGCAAAAAGTCTATCTTTGCTTATATAATATATATTTGGCCACCAGTATCAATAGCTAGATGGCCGAGTGGATAGCTTGCCTTCTTTTGGCTGGCTGGTCTCCGGTTCGAATCCCACCTCATGAGTTAGATGCTGCATAATACTGGTTTTGTGAATACATCATTGTTTAGCATTCTAAGGGTGAAAAACAAACAATACCTTACATATCAGTCTTGGAGTTTTATGATGATTGCCAGAGAATATCTGTTGTAAGAGACCAGAATTATGGTCCAAAAACTCTTGGATTTGCATCACAATATACATCGGTTCAATTTTTTACCTAAAAACATGACCAGTGCTGCTACAACCTCCGTATTCACCTGATTTAGCTCCCTGTGACTTCATTCTCTTTCCGAAGATCAAAATAAAATTGAAAAGTGAACATTTTTACACCATAGATGACATAAAAAATAAAAATCTTAAAAGCAGTTGACCACTATCTTAAATTCGTAGATTGTGAGGTGCTTTGAAGAATGGGCAAAAAAAAACAGTGGCATAAGTGCATCATATCTTCCGGGGACTACTTTGAAGGAGATTAAACTGAAGTTGACCAATAAATATTTATTTTAACAGACACAATTGTCATTTTTTTTATCAAATCTCATAATATAATAAATTCAATTGTTCTAGCGATCTACACTTATTGCTAATAAGAGCCACAAATTCACAAAAGGCACCACAGTCAGTCAATAAGGCACTTCTTGTTAATACATTATCTGCGGGTAGATTTGCATAAAATTTCTTAACGAGCTCCAAGAAACACTTTCGATTAATATATCGTGGGTATACTGGCAAAAAACGTTAAGTCGAAAATTGGCAGTTTTGACTTAGTGATGCAGTATTGTAAAGTTTACAATGCTCTACAAATTGGCAAAATACACGAAGTCGAATGAAACAGATTTTTTCTCTAGTTTTAAAAATAAATTTAACGTTAAATCGTACAAAAGGTATTTCATACAGGCTAAAAGCTTCAAAAAACTTAATATTTTTCGAAGAGTCTTGTTGAACATTTTTGTACTGGAAAAAAACGTTAACTCTACTTATTGTCTTCGGCTGAAAAAAATTCCCTCGATTGACTATTGACAACGACACTTATATGTTTCAAATTTAAAGAAAACTTAAATGTTCGATTTCTCAAAACAGCGATTTTAGACTTAACGTTTTTTGCCAGTATACCCACGATATAATTAAATTTCATTAATAAAAAAACTGCTTTTTTTGCAGGTTTCTCGGAAAATAACCCAAAGGTAGGGCGGTTTAATTCAGACTACAAAGAGCAGTGCTTTACTTAGATATACACAATTTGTATAGAATATAATTTTGTCAATTTGATACATTACGATGTATAAACATGATGATTTTATGGAATGATTAATAAGTCTTGCTATTTGATATGCAGATTTGTAAATAAAAATATTTACATGTGTATAAATACTATTCTTATAATTATAATAAATTAGATCATAACATTGTAAAAATTCTATAAAAAATTAAGTACATTTCAATACAAATGTGATGCATACTTTACAAATACCCTACCCTTTACCCTTTTTTGAGGATTAGCTGATTCATTCAATTTTAAATGGATTAAACGATTACAGTCAAACCTGGATACACAAGAACCCAATGGACTAGGACATTTTTCTCTTATAAAAATGTCTCTTATATTCATGCTTTCTTTAACAGAGGTCTACAAACATAACCGGGCTTCCTCTCTCTATTACAGAGGTTTTCAGGGGTAAAATGACAGGACCTTAAGCTAGCTCTCTTTTAACCACCCTAAGCATATGAACGCACGTGATACACATACTTTGACTGTACAATTCTGGGCTATCCCATATCACGTACACACTTGAGAAAAATGAACGTACTTAAAATTTACAAACAGTTAAGGATACGCGAGTGTAAAACATAATTAAATTTAATAAATAAAAAAGGTGATTTGGTGGCGATGAGGTTCGCAACCCATCACACCGCGTCTCCCGCGGGGCGAAAAGAGAAGGATGGAGTGCCGCATCAGTAAAAGTGTGACAGTCCATTCTTTCTGCCTACCCTTTCGGGGAGACGGCGTGATGGTTAGTTAGTTAGTTAGGTGATTTTACTTTTGCACATTTCTCAGAGAGTTACCCGCGGGTAGGGCGGTTAAAGAGGTTTATTTTATGTCCAGGTTTCTTTGTATCTAGGTTCAACTGTGTTATGATTTATCCCAGTAAAAAAATATTGAAATACGATTAAGAACGAACATAATTCGATAATCAAAATTCCCAAGTATCCAGCCATTTCAACTTGTGGTATGTAGAATTGGCTTCATTTCCCAAAGGCCCTTCCATTCCATAAGCCAGTGGGGCGAATTGGTAGAAGCTGTTAACGGTGAAGCAGAGAATCACTCCAAGAACGATGTGTTGAAAATTTTTTCCACTCTCCGGTTTGAGGTAGCTTCGGATAATAGACATTAAATAATCTATCAAGACACCTGGAATAATAAAAAAACATGAAAAATAAACACACGCAAATATGCAAGGAATACTTTGCGTCAAAACCATCTTCACCATCAAGGTTTCTACACATGGAAAGAATGAATGTAGAAATAATGGTAAATTATGTTAAGACGTAAACAGAAATAAAAAAAAGAGGAAGACCAAGCAAGATGTGGCATGATCAAATCAATCAAATATTAAATGTTAGCCAAGTAAGAAGATGGAGAAATCGATATGTGTGCATGACACAATGTATGAATTTTGAGGGAGTGAGAGAATTATGTCAGGAAATAATAGTGTGACGGTCCATTCTTTTTGCCTACCCTTTGGGGGAGTCGGTGTGATGGTTAATAAGTTAGTTTTAAGTCATGTATAATTAATGTCCAGTTAATAAAATTCACAAACATTAAAAAATGACTTAAATTCCCCAATAATTAATGCATTTTTATATGGAAAAAAATAAATTTGAATAGTATTGAGATTTTGTTTCCACAGATTAAGAATAACAATGGTGAGATTTGTTTCATGAAATGGTGTGGAAAGATAAAAGATATTGAAATGGTTAATAGCAGCTTTTGTGTTATTATATATTGTTTACAAATTTGATACCAGTGCTGTTAATATAAAAATATGACGTGTTGCAGAACTTCAAGTGAGTTGAGATATTTTTAAGTACGCACCTTAAGTTTTAGGACAAAGAAAACATGAAAGAGTTATGATATATATAAAACTATCAGAGAGGATAAGAAATATTGAGATACGTCGAAGGTAGGGAGAAACAGATGTCATCGAAAGGGTGTCTAAGCTCAAATAATCGTTTGCGAGACATGTTGCCAGACTGGAAGAATAAAGACTAGAAGGGTATTAGAATGGAGACCCCGTGAATATAAAATCAAATCAAATCAAATCAGTTTATTTTCTCAAAAGACATTACAAACATTTTTTATAGTTTAAGGCATCTATTGAGAACAGGTAAAACATAAGGAATATATAATACCAGGAACGCATGAGAGATGGTTCGACATTAGGAATACAAAATACTCTCCAAAGTCAAGAGTATTTGTCTTCTGAATGTACTTTCACGAATATGAAAGACATCGATCTCCGAAGCGATCATGTTCAGCAGTTTGATTGTTCTCCCCACCGGCATCACCAGAGGCAGGTTGGTTCTGCATGCTGGGAGATAAAACAGTCTGTGCTGACGCTGTCGAAGATAGCCATCCGGAACATAAAGATGGATAGCCTCCAAGATGACGGAGTTCTCAAAGAATCCCCTGATAAGTCTGAAGAAATGGGTAAGTGTGCACCCATCCCTTCTTATCTGTAAACTATTGGTCCCCAGCATGCCCAAGAGGAATGCAGTGGGATAAAGCCACGGATAGCTACCAAACTCCTCATGTAGAGATATCTCAGAAATATTTTCTGAACCCTCTCTAACATGAGCGAGTATCTCGCCTCGTGGGGACTCCATATCACCGAGCCACACTCGAGCCGGCTCCGGACCAATGAGTTATACAAAATTCGCAAAACATAGGGATTCTTGAAAACTCTACCAGTTCGGAGAATAAATCCCAACATTTTCAGTGCAACTCCACATATTCTCTCGATGTGAGTAAAAGAAGCAGATAGAGACCCCTCCCACACAATGATCAGATGATATAAGGAGAATTACTGGTGCCGAATGCAGAAGGCGTAAGATAGGGCTATGTCCAGCAGTGGAAGAAATCGGCTGTATAAGTAGTAAGTAAAGTAATGTTTTAATACCACTTTTAGTTAATCGTATAGTAAATAAATTAAAAATAAACAAAAAGTTCAATCCATTTCTTGTTAATGACGGAATCAAATTTTTACGATTAACCGCCATCTTGCATTAGTTAGTTTGAAATAGTTAATTCTCAGATGACCTTTTATTACACGTATTTGAAAAAATAAATATTATGCAGATGTAAAAAAGTCTGCTAGAATAAAAATGTAAGTAATGAAAAAATGGGAATGTTGATAAAAACGTGGGTATCCTATGCATCAATGAAAAATAAATATTTCTAAATTTCAAAAGAAAAAAATAAGCAATTAATGTAAGTAATAATTTAGATATAGTTTAATTTCTTTAACAAGTGTTAATTTACCCGTTAACATCGAGCTGAAAATGAGTGCGGGGAAGTAGTGGTGAAAATAGAGAACTCGGCCCATAGTCCAGAATGGAACGTAGTGCAGGCACCAGCCAACCATTAACCAGAGAGCCGTGTTCAGCAATCTGTCGTGGCTTTCTGCAAAGAAACCAAATATTAAGCAATTTATATTCTATGTAAAATTATAAGTATTTAACTATACAATAACATTATTTACATACCGACTGCTTCAGAAAGGTAGCCTCTCTGTCGCTTAACGGAATTAATGAAGAAAATTATGACAGACAAAAGAAGGAATGCTAGATTTAACCACCAGATAAATGGGTTGCCCAGCAAATACACTCTATGCGCTTCACCAGAGAAAAATTGTCCCTGAAAATTAACACAATAACAAAAAAGGAATCAGTAAGTTTCAAAATGTATACAAGCAAAAAGTAGAATGCGAGATAAAGAAATTATTTCATACTTTGTAGTCCAATGGCCATTGCCAGGGCCTTGAGGTGATTTCTCCTTCTTTGGGTTTGAGTCCGGAATTGCCTTGAACCATCACAGCGTGAGACTCCAAAAATCTTTCAATAAAGGATGGGGCATAGACATCAAAGCTCACTTTCGGCACTATCAAAATAATAAATTTTCATGAAAATTAATAAGACGTTTTACACAAAACAGTTATTTAAAACTATGAAATATAGTGATACATTTGTCTTGATATCCTAAATATGAATTTTTCATCTTTCTCTATCTGCTGCTTTATCTCAAATCCACCAAATTCGATTTTATTCTATGAGATAAATAAGAAGCTTACATTTGTCAAACTTATTATCCTCTACGTTCCAAAGGGAATCTTTATCCCTGACGTTGGGATTGCAGGAGACCTCTTGTTGCTCGTAGGCCCAGCGAGGGAGCTGCTTTCCTGAGGAGGTGAGAGCGCAGGCCTGCAGGTAGTGCACCAGCTGTAAGCGGCTCGTCACTGTCAGCACTGGGTCTCCTTCCTGCCCGCCTTTGAGAAGCACCCTCCAAACATCGTTAGCATCTCCAATTCCTTTCTATAGCATAAAAATAAGCACATATTTATCTCCTGATTTTTTGGAAGAGCTATTCAAATTACAAAATTTACTTTTATCTTAACCCTTAGACCACTTAGCAGATGTTACTCTATCTGTTATCGTTACGTGGCACATTACTCCTACATGCATTCTGAATAAAATAACTGTTACAATGATAATTTCTTACATACCATATAATTTTAGCGATCAAAAAGAGAATAAACATGGCAAATAAATGTTATTTTTGAATTCACAGATACCTAAAATCTCATTTGCTGACAAGAAACACCAAATTATTACTGTATAAAACATTGATGAGATCAGTACTTGTATATGGTGCGGAGTGTTGGGTACTGAGGCAAAGGGACGAAAATGCGCTGCTGGTCTTTGAGAGGAAGGTGTTGAGAAAAATCTTTGGGCCTCTCTGTGAAGGTGGAGTGTGAGGTATAACCAGGAGCTGGAAGGACTTTACAACGAGCCCAACGTAGTGAAGTATATAAAAATACAGTGTCTTAGATGGTTGGGACACCTCCAGTGAATGGAAGAATATCATATCCCACCAGATGGAAAGCGAAGTGTGGGAAAACCAAAACTCTGGGCAATTGGTGTTACAGAGTAGAGAATGCGGGTGATGGACCGGGGAGAGTGGCGAAGAATTCTGGAGGAGGCCGGGGCCCATAGTGGGCTGTAGTGCCGTTGTTGTTGTATATAATCATAGCAATAATTGATTATTTCAGTATTTTCCTTAAATATCAAAGAATCAATAAACATACACTCGAGATTCTGATGAGCACAACTCATTCATCTGACTAAAGTCAGTGGTAGCGGGCAAAGATATAAACATTATAGGGTATATACAAATGAAGTAGCTAACACATTTGTCAGTTTATTTAATAACTTACTTCTCCATATCCTGTCACTTGTAAATGCTTCTTCGTTATTGGGGCATGTTCTCTATGGGAATGCAAATTTCTACCCGTGCTCACATGCTCCAGTCTTATCAAGTCCCCATGTCTAAGTAGCATTGTGTCATTAACCTTTTCCTTGTTATAAGGTTTAACTAACCACTTATTGTTGTCATCTTTGTGGGTATATGTAGTTATCTGGAAAACAAATTTTTTTTTTTTTTATCATTTATGGAATAACGCAAAACTAAAAACTCGACAGAGTTCAGCGATTTCTACAAACAATTTTGGTACAGAGGAAAATATTTGTATACAAAGTGATATTTTTACTCAGGTACATGTTGATAATATGCTTGAACAATTTTGAAATTTTCATCCACTCGACTCAGGCAGATTGTGCAGCAACCAAATAATGATTTTTTTTTAAAAATTTGTATAGAACAGGACTGTGTACAATTTGTTTTTAGCTATTATATTGATTCTCATGACGTAAAATAGGTAGCTAATTTATCACCATTTTATTGTCACATGAATTCTACACCAGACCAAAGACAGTGTGACAATCACACTGTCATTGCCAGAATCGAACCCGGGATCTTCGGTATAGCAGTCGGAACTCCTGCCACTCTGCCAAGAAGCTCGTTATTATTTTTAATTTAGTACTTATTAAACTGTGAAAATAGTAATATACCTGCTGTTGTTTCGCTCCGACGTTTTCGGGATAAAGGTGTTGATGTGAATGGAGATATCCGCCCCCAGTTTTGTGATTCTTCATTGTGATAATTGCACCGTACGCAACGTGTCGCGGCAAGGAAGCGTTGTGGAGGGAATTACCGATAAGTCGTGATTGGAAACCAGACGAATAAAAGCCATCACCATTGCCGCTAAAATGTTAAAATTAATTTTTATTAATTAGGGATACACCTTATTGGTTTTATTATAAAAATATAATTTATTAAGTTTCCAAATAAATAAATTACAAAAAATACACAACCTTCTATTCAGAACTGTTAAATGTATCCAGAAGAAAAATATATAAAGACAGATCGGCCAAATTATTAATGTTAATACTCTCGACACGAGATGTTTCACGGTATCCAACTGAAAGTAAAAAAATAACCATTGTACAATAGATATATATTACAAAAAGGCGTATTAAATTTAAATTGATTCATCAATTCCCTATAGAAAAAATGTCCTTATGTCTTTGAGTTGAATACTGTTAGTAATATACTGTTAGTAACTATGTTTTAACATACCACTGGTTTAGAAAGGTCTCCCAGGACGTCCCACAGGTCTGCTATAGTCCTGATTCCGGAAAAGAAAACGATAAAGAGACCGACGAACTTCACGGATGTGGTACATGCCAACATGAAACCTAAAAATAATTGCCAGAACAAAAATCTCCTTGAAAATGGAGGAGCTCTTTGCTGTGTATAAGTAGTCACCTAAAACAAGAAAAATATGTTTTTACCAAATCTGGAATGTAGTGTTTGTACAGATACCAACCATTTAACAAAAAAAGATTAAGAAATTAAATAAAGAAACAAATAAGTAATTAAAGGCTATTGTTATGACTATGTAGTCATAAAAAAAGTATTATGAAATGTGTTTTAATTTACCTTCATAGTTCCTAGCATGGATCCACTCATAAAGAACAAAAGGATAGGATCCAAAAGAATATATCTATTTAATGTTATAAATCCAACATCTGAAAAAGTAACACTAAATTAATAAATAACAAAACAAAGATTTGAGTGATTCTCAATGCGATCATAATTTAAAAACACAAACCAATTTTATAGATATGTACAATAACAAATACATTTTTATGAGGATACTTTTTTTAAGTACAAAATTGATAAATTTAATAATATTCGTTGGAATCCAAATTTTAATTCTACAGAGAAAGGATTCTGTTGAAAATAAAAAGTATTAAGTTATTACTATTGATAATAAAAAGTATTAAGTTATTAAAATTATTAAAAATAAATAAATAAAAACCCTCTTGAATATGGGAAGTTGTAAATATCATATATCAATTACAAAAGTCAAGAAACAAAAATCTTACCACATATGATAAACAAAGTACCCAGACCGGAAGCAGTTAAAGACCGAGTCATTTCCCAGGAAGTTAGAAAGATTAAAGGAACAATAGCTGCACCCAATATTGAACAAAACTGAAAAGCAATAATGATTAATTTAGAAACTTTAACAATGTTAAAGTATTCAACTGATCTATGTCTAATTTCACAATTAAAACTCTTTGAAAGTATTTATGTTTTCGAGAATTACGCCAGAATTAAATGTAGTCAGCCACATGATTGTGGTTAACGATACCACAGAAATAAAATGATCTTACGAAGCACATAATTGTGGTGCGATGTTTTTTTTAATAAATGAGAGTATTTTGTTTTTTAAAATAAAACGGTGAAATAAAAACAAACCAGTGGACTATCATAAATAGACAATCTACTGGTTTGAAAATGGGATACTGAGAATGATTCTGGGACCCAGACCCGGTGTTGCAGCAGAGGCATAGGACCAACCAAGAGATTTGTACAATAACCCAGCAGCTCCTTATAACGAGCACCGTAAGAGCCGGTTGCCTGGCATGGATTGGGCACATATGTCGAGTCGGAGAGACCAGAGCAATTAAGATCTAGACCAACCGGAGTAAGACCTCTTGGAAGGCCTAGACAGCGCCTGATGGATAATGTTCTGGCTGATCTGGCTAGGTTGGGCGAATCGGACTGTTGGGAGCAAAAGGCGCAGGATCGAGGAGCTTGGAGGAAAATCATCAAGGAGACTAAAACTCTTCAAGAATTGTGTGGTCATAGGAAGTTATAAAAACAAAATTTTGTATTGTTATTATATACTGACGATGCTCCGTTGGGAGCGAATCCTGCATTTTTAATGAATGATTCATCTAATCTTAATGTACTCAACCACATTTGAAGCTGATATTGCTTTAAAATTCGCAATGCTAAAAACAATTTACGAGAGAACATTTCATAAACTTACAATTCTCATCCCTTCATATTTAGCACCTTCAAATTTATCACCAGGTTTTTCAAATGGAAATGTTCCATTGTATCCTGTCAGTTTACCAGATAATGCAATTAACATCTGAAAAATATAAAAAAATTCAATAGCAATATAAACTGTTAAATTCTTGAGTCTACATACTCAAAAGCACAAAATTATATATTACTTGTCTATGATGAATAATAAGATTCTTGTATGAAAATAAAACTTAAATTGATCATAATTAGAGTAATAAGATCATCATTGAGAGCTTGAATACGAGGCAGTCTACATTGCAATCGGCAATGTCTTCTGCATGGACAGATTGTCTGAGCCCAAATCTTCATGGTAGCTGGTCCTTCAGCTTGGAATAATCATTTTGCAGACCTCAAGTGTTTTGAGAGTCGTTCAGAGTATAGATCGAGATTTAAAATGCATATTTCAAAATCATCCACTTCTGATGTTAATTTTGATCGACTGCATCAGGTGCAACCCTCATACTAATTATGCATAATCTGTCTATAACTAGGTTGTAACATACAGCATTTTCTACAGTGCCCTCGATATAATAAATTCATAAAATACTTTATAAGTCACCAAATCTATTATTATTACTATTAACAATCCAAACATCTCTCGATTTTCTTAGAAAATTTACTGTTATCTTTGAGAATAAATAGATCTGTGCATAAATTGAGAAATACCTTTCCCAGTGGCGGATGAACATCAAAAAAGAATGTTCTGTTAATATACCAGCTTGCCATTTTCCCGAAATGTGTTTCATCCCAACTAAAAAAAAAATGTTAATAAAATATTACCAATTATACCATAGAGAAGGGATTTTCAAACAGGGGATACAGTAAAGTAAGTACTTTAAATTTTAAATAAATGTGACAGAATACATTCACATTAATCATCTATGACATAATTAGATTTTCTGAATAACACTTCTACATGGAAAATAATGTTTATTTCTCTAATAATACGGTTGAAATTTATCTCACCACACATGGTCCGGTTCAGTAACTTTATAAAACCTTGTGGCCGCCGTTGCAACTAGTACTCCGATTAAAACAGCTACCCATAGCCTGAAAATAAGTAAATATATGTGAAATACTGACTAGACTATTAATTTTAAATACTAACAAGACCATTTATTTAACTTCAATTGATGATCTCACAATACATAATTATAATAATATTAACTGCAAATGCTTGCTGTTGATAAAAGTAACTTCTTCCAAATACTTTGGAATCCACAAAGACAATCACCTTAGATAGACATACCAAATTGAAGCTGTCTTCAAGAGAACTAGAAGCCTAATTTATGTTTTCTTTTTAGAGACATATTACTGACAACTACGCTTAAGACTACATATTATGCGCTTGTACAATCCATACTAAACGTCAAGTTATATAAGATGGGGAGGAACTACAATGACTACTCATTAATTGTATCCTAAAAGAAAGTAAGTAAATATAAAAGTGCATTATGTTATCCTTTGCGGGAGAATTAGGAACCATGTATCAAAAATCTATGATGAGATATCTGGGTATCATTATGAGAGTTGGCTGATTTTTTGTGCTCATATCAAGAGGATTTGTGACATTGCACCGAGGATGTTGGGTTTCATTATTCGAACTGGAAGGGTTTTCAGAAATCCCAATGTGCTCAGAGTTCTATACAACTCATTGCTTCAGAGCAGACTCGCAGGTGGTTCTGTGTTATGAAGGCCTCATGTGGTGAGATATTCCATTATGCTGGAGGTTTAATTTTTTTTTTAGGTATCTTTATGTGAGAGTGTATGGTAGCATCCGGGTTCTATCCTACATCATTTCTTTTGGGAATGTTGGGGACCAACTTTCTGCGACTTCGGAGAGATGGGCATCTCATAACGCATTTCTTTAGATTAATTAGGGGATATTTCGCGAACTTGGCTGTGCTAGAGATTGTTTCTGATGTATATCTCTAACAGTGACAGCACAGATTGTTTAACATATCGGCCACCAGAACCAACCTGCGTCTGGTGACACCGGTGGTGAAAGCGGATCAGTCTGCTGAACACGATCTCCTCAGAGCCCAACGTCTTTCATATTAGTGAAAGTACGTTCAGAAGACCAATAGTCTGACTTTAGAGAGTATCTCGTCTTCCTAAAGTCTCTCATGGGTCCCTGGTATTATATATTATGTTTTACCTGTTCTGAATAAATGCCTTAAATCTTAATTTTGTTTGTAATATCTTCTGAGACTTTGGACAGTCACGTAGAGGATACAATGATTTTCAAGTATCTGACATAACACAATTCTATAAAAGAAATTTAGCCATCCATTATCCCAAGGACACAGATAGATTACCAAAAAGGACAACAAACACACAACAATAGAAACAGACATAACCATGTGGTATCAAAGACTAAACTAGACTTCTTACGCATAAAGACGTTACGATTATCTTGGACTTGAACTGTACAATTTCATGAACAAAAACATAAACGACCTACATAAAATGACAATAGGTGCAAATAAAAAACAAATAACTTCCGGGACTGTAAAAAATGGTTAGCATAAGTGTACAATAATATTTCAAAGTAAGTAATGATTAACACATTGACTGTCAACTACGAGATAACTTGTAGATAGTATTATTACCTAGGAAGCCAACTACGAGTTATCTCGTGCATTGTTTACTTGCCATATTTGTGCAGCTACAAGGAAATTCATAGAGTAGCAGCGTAAAAGAGTATGTATTAATAAGTCCAAGATTTTTGAAAAATAATAAATCAAGACAGTCTGCAACATTAGCGTGAATGGTGAAAATTTGGAGCAAGTAGATGATTTCGTATATTTAGGTAGTATGTTTACAAGAGATGGGCGAGTCGAGAGGGACATTGAAAGAAGGGTTGGGGCAGGCAACAAAGTGAATGGTGCACTTAAAGTTGTCATCGCAAACAAACCCATCCAAAAAAGCTAGAATGGAAGTGCACAATGGTGTTCTTCTACTGACCCTTATGTATGGAAGTGAAGCATGGAACTGGCAAAAGAAGGATGAAAGTAGAATAAATGCAGTAGAAATGAGATCTCTTAGACAAATGTGTGGATACTTTGTGTATGATAGTGTCGAATGAAAATATAAGAAGTGAATGCGGTGCGAACGATGGTGTTATGAACAAAATAATGAAAGGATCATTAAGATGGTTTGGACATATGGAAAGAATGAATGAAGAAAGAATGGTAAAAATAAATTATATGTTCACGATGTAAATGGAACCAGAAATAGAGGAAGACCGAGGACAACGTGGCAAGCTCATATAAATCAAATATTGAATGTCGGACATGTGAGGAGTCAGAGAAATCGACGCGCGTGCATACACGATGTACGAATGTTGAGGAAGCGAGAGAAATATGTCAGGAAAGAAAAGTGTGGCAGTCCATTCATTCTGCCCACCCCTTCGGCGAGACGGCGTGATGGTTAGTTATTTAGTAAAGCAATGGGAAACCACCACATTAAAATACCCAAATGGCATACCAAGAACCAGCAAAAATGTTACACTTTGCTGCAAACCAATTCCTTGGATTGAAACTAGTGAAGAATAAGATTTTAATGTTATATTATGTAAAGCTATAATTTGTTCCTTATTTTTTGTAATTTCATCATATTGTGATTATACATAATGTTAAAAATGCCTCATTTGAATGGGTTACCCCAGTTTAAAATGATGTATTTGGTAAATGATAAAGTAAATAAATAGTAAACTACAATAAGTTAACACATTAATAATGAATGAGATAGTTACATTGACTTGTTTAAATATATAGTTAAATTTTAATAACATAAATACATTCTCAACATATGACAGTGACAAACTATAAAAACAAAATAAAAACAACAATATCTAGATGATAAAGTATTCCGTTACAAGTAAAAATAGTTTTATAAAACCAGGACAAGTATTCATCACAACTCTATGTCATTAGAAAGCATATTCACAATAATAGTATCTACGCTACGAGTTCAAAATAACAAACACAATGTATTAATTCTTATGTGAATCGATAATTGTATATGAATGGATACATTTAACTCACGTGTTAGCGTCTTCAACACTCCCTTTTGTAGAATTTTGAGATTTAGACTTCATTTTATAATTAATCAAAGCCTAGTGAAAAAAATAAAGAAAGTATGCACGTTGCAACATTTTTGTATTTGGTGACGGATTCCTGACAACCTCATTAAACGTCAAGCACTAACGGTATTTTCTATGGATAACGGTAAATCCAAGAGATGGTTAGGCACATTATGATCGATATTTAAGGATGATCGATATCTTTAACTAATGATATTTTTTCGGTTTTTCGATATATTCATTGAAGATCTCATTTTAAAATAAATCAGCTGTTGTATTAAAAAAAATAATTTTGAATTTAATAAGCAACGATTCTTCACTTCGAATTTAATAATCACTGGGTCATCATATTTTTTTAAGAAATATTTTTATTTAAATCACTAACCTCTTACTGGTGTTCGGTTTTGATATTTGACAATTTAATTGAAATGAAGATACGGAAATGAAATTGGTCTCCAGTAAAGTAATATATTTTTGCCAACTATCAAAACCGATAGAGAATAAAATAAAGAAATAGCTTTTACACGATAAATGAAATAAGGTGTGAGAAATATTTTTGTTTAATATTATAGCTATGAATATTTAGTATTGATTTTAAAAGGCACCAAAATATAAAGGCACCAAAGGCTACAAAATTTTCCTTAATGAAACGTAATAAAACGTATAAACACAT